>CM038467.1:1827014-2349324 GCA_021464415.1 Lonicera japonica | reverse complement strand
TAATAAATAGAAAGAAAATGAGAAAAATAGAGGAAAAACAGGGGTTTAAGTGCACTGTTCTCAGCCAAGTATCAGTCGACTGATGGAGGCTAGTCGACTGAGCATAGTCTCTTAGTCGACTGATTGCCCAGTTATGCCCAGATTTGCTCATTTTTGCTCTTTAGGCCGTAGGAAACTAGAAATTGCACTTGTGAGCTAAGTATATACTACAAGAAAATTATTAATACACAAAATAATATGCAAATGAAGTGCAAGATATTAGGATACTTGTTACACAAAAATTAATCAATTAACAACACATTTTTGTAAGCTTTATAAACAAGCATAATTGATCAATATACATGAATATTTTGGTTAACTAGATATCACATGCTCTAGTCATACCAAGTTCATGTCGAATAGTGCAAAAGCGATTATGGGGAAGTGGTTTAGTGAATATATCCGTAAATTGCGATTCGGTGCCAACGAATTCAATATCAATATCACCTTTTTGCACATCCTCACAAATAAAATGATATTTTATCTCAATGTGCTTAGTATGTGAATGTTGTATGGGGTTCTTGGTCAAGCTAATGGTACTAGTGTTGTCATATTTTATGGGAATGTGGCTAAGACTAATTCCAAAGTCCTCTAGTCGTTGTTTAATGTACAAAGTTTGTGCACAACAACTTCCGTCCGCCACATATTCGGCTTCGGCCGTTGAAAGGGCCACCGAGTTTTATTTCTTGCTTGACCAAGAAAGTAGTGCATGTCCTAAAAAATGACAAGTACCACTAGTGTTTTTTCTATCAATTTTGCAACCGGCAAAATTCGCATCGGAATAACTAATTAAGTCAAAGTTGTTCTCTCTTGGGTACCATAAACCCAAGGAATTAGTACCGAAAAGATAACGGAATATACGTTTATGGCAAGTAGATGTGACTCTTTAGGATCCGCTTGGAATCGTGCACAGAGACATACACTAAACATAATATCCGACCTAGAGGCCGTCAAATATAATAGACTACCGATCATATCTCGATATTTTTTGATGTCTACACTTTTACCTATCTCGTCTTATCGAGCATGTTCAATGTTGAACTCATAGGCGTGCTCATAGATTTGGCCCCTTCCATGTCAAATTTCTTCAAAAGCTCCTTCACATACTTCTCTTGATTGATGAAAATGCCTTCTTTGCATGCTTGACTTCACTGTAATCCTAAGTAAGTATTTCATCTCTCCCATCATACTCATTCGAATTCTTTTGCATACATGTGAAAAATTCTTGCAAAAATTTTCGTTAGTATAAGCAAATATAATATTATCAACATAGATTTGTACAAGTAACATGTCATTGTCATGGTTTTTGATAAATAAGGTAGTATTAATTTTACCTCTAACAAAACCATTATTAATAAAAAATGAACTAAGTCTATCATACCATACTCTAGGTGCTTGCTTTAAGCCATACAAAGCCTTAGATAGCTTAAACACATAATCTGGATAAACATGATTTTTAAAACCGGGAGGTTATTTCACATAAACTTTCTCTTCAATAAAACCATTCAAGAAAGCACTTTTCACATCCATTTGATACAATTTAAAATTTTTAAAACATGAATAAGCAAGTAGCATGCGAATAGCTTCTAAACGGGCTACGGGTGCATGTGTTTCTTCATAATCAATGCCATCCTCTTGATTGTATCATTGGGCAACAAATCTAGCTTTATTTCTAACAATTACACCACTTTCATCCTTTTTGTTACGAAATACCCATTTAGTACCTATAAAAGTGTGATCATTAGGTTTGGGAACAAGTGTCCACACTTTATTTCTCTCAAATTGATTGAGCTCTTTTTACATAGCCATCATCCAAGATTCATCTTGTTCGGCTTCAATTATATTTTTGGGCTCATATTGAGAAACAAATGTCACATTATTGCATACATTTCTTAAGTATGATCTAGTCATAACCCTACTAAATGGCTCTCTAAGAATTTGATCAATAAGGTGGTTGGACACGAATTTCCAACTTCTAGGCAAATCATTCGAGTTTTGCTCGGTTATGTTTTCTAACTCCTTAGGAGGAGCTTGAGCACTCGAATTCTCTTCCTTACATGTATCATTAATTTGAATATTCAAAATCTTTTTGATAATTTCAACATCGTCATCGGAACGTACTATGGGTGAGAAATGATTTGACTAATCAAATACGACATGCATAGACTCTTGGACTACCAAACTTTTCTTGTTATAAACTCTGTATGTTTTACTATTAGTGGCATCCCCAAAAAAAACTCATTCATCGGATTTAGCATCAAATTTTTCTAAGTGATCACGACCATTCAAAATAAAACATTTACAATCGAAAACTTTAAAATATGCAATATTTGGTTTCTTGTTATTCCATAACTCATAGGGTGTCTTATCTAATTTTTTACGAATGATAGTACGATTAATCATATAACATGCGGTGTTAACGGCTTTCGCCCACAAATACCCCGACAAAGAATGTTCATTAAGCATAGTCCTAAACATCTCTTGAAGAGATCTATTTTTTCTCTCAACAACACCATTTTGTTGAGGAGTTCTAGGTGCCGAAAAATTATGATCAATGCCATGCTCATCACAAAAATTTTCAATATCAACATTATCAAATTCTCTACCTCTATCACTCCTAACATGCACAATAGAACCACCCTTTTCATTTTGAACTTTTCTACAAAATTTTGCAAAGACATGTGGAGTTTCACTTTTGTAGGAAAGAAAGAACACCTAAGAAAATCTAGTAAAGTCATCAACAATAACAAAAGTATATAATTTGCCACCCAAACTAGCAACCGAATTAGGATCAAACAAATCAAGATGCAACATATCAAGAGGTCTAGTTGTAGTAATATCCTTCTTAGACTTAAATGAAGATTTGTCTTGTTTACCAAGTTGACATGCATCACAAATTTTATCTTTAACGAATTTGATTTTAGGCAAACCTTTAACTAGCTCTTTCTTAGACAAAACATGAATTAAGTCCATATTAGCATGTCCTAGTCTTCTATGCCATAATCAAGATACATCATTAATAGCGGATAAACATTTAACATCTTGTTGTGATGAATTATCAAGTTCTAGAGTATACACATTGTTAGTCCTATAAGCAATAAGTAAAATAGAATCATCACAAACATTCTTAACAATGCAATGATCTGATTTAAAAATAACTTCATAGCCTTTATCACATAGTTGACTAATGCTAAGTAAATTATGCTTCAAACCATCAACTAATAGAACATTATCAATGCATGTAGAATGCTTACCAACCTTACCTATACCGATGATTTTGCCCTTAGCGTTGTCCCCGAAAGTCACATTCCCTCATCGCTTGAGAATAAGACTTAAGAAGTTGTTCTTGTCTCCTGTCATGTGCTTTGAGCAACCACTATCCAAGAACCACTTGGTTTTGCTACCCTTGGCTTTCAAGCACACCTACACCATGACCTTGAGTAACTTCTCATTTGGTACCCAAAATGTGTTGGGTTCCTTTGGGTTAGCAAACATAATGGTTCCTTTTGGAATCCAAGCAAGCTTCCTCTTAGGGAAACCTTCATTTCGATAGAAATAATGATCCACATAATGAGTATTTCTACCACAATATGAGTAAAGATGAGTGAGATCATGAGGTGTGTATGTTTTAAAAAAGTTCTTGTAATCCTTTTGGTTGTCAGTTTGGTTATAACCCAAACTGACTTTGTCAAATACACACCTTTGCATTCCTAATAGTTTATCCAAATTGTCCCTTCCATTAGTGAATTTGGTTAAGCTATTAGTTAGATCATCCACTTGATCTTTTAATTTGACATTTTCTACTACAAGTGTGTTTGGAATTTCCTTTTCCTTTTCTTTCTTCAAAGTTTTGATTTCATTTTTCAAAACTATATTTTATTTCTCAAAAATCACTTGTTAGAAACTATCAAATTTTCCTTTTTGAGGCTTGCATACTTTTTAGATAGATTTTTAAATTTGCTATGTAATTCCTCAAACATTTCATATAATTCATCGTAGTCATTCTCATCATGAGCATCATCATTTATAGATACATTATCATCACTAAATGAATCATAAATAAAGTCTACCTCATCGTCTCTTGCCATAAGGCAAAGGTTTGCCGTCTCCTCGTCACTAGAGTCGGCATCGGACTCACCCTCTTTAGAATCACTCTAAGTGCCTTTGAAGGCATGTCTTATTTGTTTGAAGGCTTTGTCTCTTTTATCTCTTCTCTCCTTTCTTATAACCGAGCAATTGATTTTGAAATGTACCGGTTCATGACAATGGAAACATTTCTTAACTTCTTCGTTTTCAACTCTTGGTTGAGTTAATCGATCATTGTTCCTTTTCGATGAAGAACCAATGTTGTTTCCTTTTCCTTAAAACTTCTTCTTCTTGACTAGAAATTTCATGAAGTTTCTAGATAGGAGAGCTATGTCATCGACACCGCCCATTGATTCTTCATTATCCTATCGTTAACTTGCCTTGAGAGCAAAAGTCTTCTTGGCTTTTGAATCAATTTCTTTTTCTCTCTCAAATTCTTTTTCATGGGTTTTAAGTGAACCCAAGAATTCATCCATACTTAGCGTCTTGAGGTTCTTGGCTTCCTGAATAGCCGTTACTTTGGGTATCTACTTCTTGGGAAGAGTTCTAAGAATCTTTCAAATCTTGTCTTCATTAGAGTAAACATTTCCAATGAGATCTAAAGCATTAGTGATAATAGAGAACCTACTATACATAGAAGCAAATGATTCATTAGGCTTCATTTTGAAGAGTTCATAATCATGAACAAACATATCAATATTGTCATCCTTGACTTGTAAGGTTCCCTCATGAGCAACCTCTAATTTGTCCCATATTTCTTTTGCGATTTTACAACTATAAATTTTGTTGTATTCGTCCATAGTTAATGCACAATGTAAAGAATTTAAGACTTTGGCATTAAATTGGATTTTCTTAATGTCATTCTCATCATAATCGAAGAAAGACTTGGGAGTAACATTACCCCTTTCATCAATTTTGGTAATCTCATAGGGTCCAATGAGTATAACCCTTCATTGTTCAAAATCACTAGCTTGAAGAAAAGTATACATGCGATTTTTCCAATAACTATAATTTTTGCCATCAAATAGAGGTGGCCTAATGGTGGAAGAATCTTCGTTAAGTCTGGTTCTTTGATAGATAGACATGATCGTAAACTTTAAGATTATAAAATCAAAACAAGAGTACAACTTCTGATACCAATTGTAGGTTAAAAAATACCCTAGAGGGGGTGAATAGGATTTTTAAAACTTAATCGGATTTTAAGATTCGATTTAGAAATGTTTAATGTCTATATCAATCAAGCAATCAAGAAACAAAGTTAATTCCAATCACAAAGTATAAATATCACAATATAAGAGATCAAGAGATAGAAAGATTGAACCGATAAAAGTCGAAGACTTTTTGTCCACACGGTTCAGCTTGTTAGCCTCTACTTTCGCGTTCATCATTTTTTTTCTTCATTAGTCTTCGAGGGCTTTTATTGTATCTTCATTTCTTTTCTTCATTGGCTCATCATTCATCATAGAAGTGCCATTGATAAAGTATTGAACATAGAAGCTATGTGAGGTGTAAGATGTTGATAGCGAACAACTTTGTAGGTGAATGATTTTTATTCCGGCTTTTCGATTTAGTCCACGTGTGATCAATTTAATGTGGCTATAACTTCAAACATCAACTTAATTAAATTACACATGATTAATGTTATTGTTATTATCAAAACAAGATTAGTGACTATAAGGTCAACACTTACTATTGTGTCTTATCAAAATATTATGATACATTCGTACCATTCGGTAAAATAAAATAAATAAGATATGATATGATAATAGGGTAACAAGAATAACATGTGATGAATCTAAATTAACCAATTTATTTTGAAACTATTGTTTAACCTAATCTAATATTTTGAACAACCAAAATGTATGTTCACTATATTTTTGTATTGAAAAAATTAAAAGTAGTTGGGATTGGCTCGACTTATTTTTAATTTTTTAAAGAATATTTTAATCATATTTTTTGATGTTATTTTGATCTCGGCCAAATATTTTAACAAATTAAACTCAACATCAAATGTGAAAATAATCCAATCACTTTTATCAGTGTGATTTAAAAATAGTCCAAAAATTAGACCTTTAACATTCCTAAAAACGACATACCAAAATAACAAATAATGCACGGACACATTAAGTATTTCCTTAAATGTTACTCAATAATTTTTCTTAATTTTTTTTACATAATTCTATAGTCATGATGGATCTTGTTTAATTGATCTTAATTAGTAGATTTTAAATATTAAATATTATTTTTTTATTTTAAGTTAAGGCATTTTTAATGTAAACAAAATTATTGGTGTGTGAAAGTTTATTATGTGTATATTATTAGTGTGAGTATTTTAATTTTGATGTGACATTTTAATGTGCGTAAAAAACTTATCTAAGGATGTAAAACTAATGTATACTATAACATGTGTATTTTTAATCATTATATTTTATACTTTTTAGAAAATAATTTGGTCAAAATGGTATTTTGTAATATAAATGAGTACAATATTGTTTGTTGTTTGCTTTTTACTGAAATTTATATTTGCCTAAATTTTATTCCTAATTTTCTGTAATACCCTAAGCATATCAAATGTGCATTTTTCATCTTGAAGAGCAAATTATTTAATGTCGTTATTGTTTTGATGCATTCTTTTCGATAAACAAACTCCATATTAAAACTATCATCATCAATTTCATCTTTTTGATTACTTTTTATGATACTATCAATAATTTCTTTGTTAGTTAAAATCTCCAAGTTTTTTTTTTTTTTTGATTAATCATTCATATCAAAGACAATTACATGGAGTCAGACATAGAATTCTGTCGCCCTAGCTAACTATGAACTACATAATTCGCTGACCAAAGAGATGAGCAAGTAAGCTTTGCTTCGCGTCACCCTCATGAGAGTCTCCCAATCGAACCGAACCGAACCATAAGAGGTGGACAAATCTCCAACCACCCACATACCTAAGTACCACTTTATTAAGTTCGAATACCGCATCCATGAGTTTCGAACCTGTGATCTCTCTAATACAAGACTAGAGAGGATGCCACTAGGCTACAAATAAATAGTCAACATCTAAAAGTTACTTGAATAGTTCATATTTACTTGAATAGTTCAATAAATAGTCAACATCTAAAAGTTAATATAAGTGTTTAATTAAGTTCCTAGGAATTAAAACTTAGGGAAGACCAATATCATAATATTAAAAATATAAATCTTTCAAATTATTTATTAAGAAATAATATAATTTACTTAATTAAATTTATAGGAAATAAAATCTAAAGAAAATCAAGATAACAATATTAGAAATACAAATCTTTTAGTAAATTAATAAATTATTAAAATTTAGTTTAATTAATAAAATTGGCCGATCCCGACCTTATTATTTACTTTATTAAAACTTATATATCTGAATTGTGTATTATTATTATTATTATTATTATTAATACTATTTTGTATACAAACCATTTTTGTTTTTGTTAATATTTACGTACCTTGTAGGGGATGGATTTGGGTTCAATTTATTTTTTTTTCACTTGCATTTGTATACAAGTCATATGATATTTTTTTTTTATTTTTTTATGTATAGCTAATTATTAATGCATAACATGACGTAAAGATATAGAAAAACAAATTCTAACGTCTATCATATTTATCATTATTATCAACTTCATCAATTTATAAAACATAACATCCTGGAATAACTAGAAAGAATTTTAAATGTTGCATTTAGAAATTAAATTTTAGTGTTATCTTTAGATTTTACACAACGATCTCGTACGTATACTATACGACTATACATCATTCATTTAAATTATTAATTTAATAAAACTTTGTCATATAGTATGTTAAAGAATTGCTGCATTTGATTTATTGAGAAGAAAAGAAATATCTTCATTTTCCTGCCGTTAAATAAAATGGGGGCTGCTATTAACACACTCTACTTCACTCTCTAACACTCCATTTCTCTCAAACACTCCACAAGTACATTTCATATCTTCTTAACACTCCCAACACTCCATTTTTAATCTTAACATTAATTAATACTAATCTTCTTAACACTCCCAACACTCCATTCTTTCTTTATACAATTCAAAAACACAAATCACACATCTCACCCTACAAATCTCATCTCCAATCTTCTTCTTCTTCTAATTCTTTCCCAATCTAGTTGTTTCCTCTCAAACTTTTTCATTATTAGTTAAAAATAAAGTTTCACCATATGTTATTGATAACAATATATTAGTTTTGGTTTTTAAGAAGAACAAATAAGAGTTTTTGGTTTGGCCAGTGCACACGCCACATTAAAACAAGTTCTGGCATGGATGAAGGTTTACTCGGTTCCTAGGAACCGATTGTTCTTCATCATACTCGGCCCAAAGAAACCGAGTAAAACACAAGTCACTCGGTCCTAAGGAACCGAGTAGAATTGGAAAAATGACCCAAAGCCTACCTCGGTTCCTTAGGACCGAGTAACATGTATTTTACTCAGTTTCTTTGAGCCGAGTATGATGAACAACATTCGGTTCCTAGGAACCGAGTAAACATTCTTCGTGATTTTTTTTGTTTTTATTTTATTTTTTGCTTTTATTTGTATCCAATGATCTATAAATGGAAGGAAATGTAAATGAACAACAAAAATATAAATATCCTACTTCTTTTGAAGAAGCAAGATGATTTAAATGGTGGTGGTGGTGGCGGCGGCGGCAGCGGTAATGGTGGTGGAGAAGAGGACGATGAAGAAGGAGGAGGAGAAGAAAAGAGATTTTAATTAATGGATATATAATTAATTTGGGTTTAAATGATGAGTTTAATGTTTTAATCATTAATTAAAAATAAGAAAGTGGTGTGTGTCAATAGATAATTAAACCTTTTATTTTAGGGAGTGTTAGTGAGTGAATTGATGTGTGTCAATAGCAGCCCCCAATAAAATTCGGAGTTGCTTTTCCTAGTATACTTTCCTTAGTACATACTTTCAACTTCGATTGTTCAAATTAAATTTCGCTGTCTCTCTTGTCTTTTCTGTTCATGCTAAAAAGCTTAAAACATGCACTAAATTGAGTGAAATGGAGTGCATATATTTCCTTTGTTGTTGAGGTTTTTGAGTAAAAGGACTTTTGTTTATTAAACAAATTCACATCCCCTCCCTCTACCTCCCCGCCATCCAACTGGGCATTTATAGAACTATCCTTCAATAAAGTTTTCAAGTGCTGAATTTGAATTGCTGCTGCTGCTTTCTTCTACCCCTGATCGCCTCTGAATCTCCACTTGCATCTCACTGTTGCTTCTCCGAGGTTCCTACCAATTTAAAACATGTTACTTTATATAAAACTAAAGTTGAATTCATAGTGAAAACCCATTAACGGACCTGATGATCTTACCTCAAAACTTGGATTATTTGGATTCCTTCCGTGATGCCCATAATTGGGTCCATTCCCTAACCCAAGATCTCTTAATCGAATGAGTTCAGGCAATATGACAGTACTTAGATCCGGCCTATCCTTCCTTCTCAGCTCGCAACATTGTAAAACCATTTTTGCAAATGATAAAGCCTCCTCAACCGGCCAATCGGTTATTGATTGGTCGAGCATCTCACTGAAAGTTCCTTTGTCAATTGACCTCGAAACCTGGTGGGTTAAGCCCATTGGTGGTTTAGCGGTAATCACCTGTAAAAACAATACGCCCAACGAATATATATCAGATTTTGTGCCCAACATCCCTGTTTGTTGGTACTCTGGGTCAATATAACAGAATGTTCCGGCTGCTGCAGTCATGTGGTATTGGGTTACACTATCGGCTATAGAGGGTGGGACAAGCCTGGCTAATCCAACGTCGCTGATCTTGCTCACAAAGTTCCGGTCCAAGAGAATGTTGGCAGGCTTGAGGTCACGGTGCACCAGTGGCTCTGGTTTTGCTTGATGAAGGAAAAGGAGTGCAGTGGCAATTTCGGCAGCTATTTTGAAACGGGTTCTCCATGGGATAGGGGGAGTGTTGTGTCTCCTAAAGAGACGGTCTTCTAAGCTTCCATTTTCCATGTGCTCGTATACGAGGCATCCATATTCAGGGCACGCTCCCACAAGCAGAACCATGTTCGGGTGTCTCATACAACTCAGCACCTCAACCTGCATACCAAAAATATGGCATTAGGCCATTTATATAACTAATTGAAGTCTTGTCAAGGGCAGAACCAGCTCCGGGCTGTTGCCCAGCCCAATTTTATTTATTTTTTAATGTATTTAGTGTTATAATATATTAAGTTATGCAGTTCGGATCACTCTTGCCTAATTAAATATTGATATTAGCCAACCACTTCAAAAAATCCTGGGTTCGTCCTTTGAGTCTTGTACTCTTGCTAGGGAGATTTTCGGATTTCCTTTCCATGAATTTTGCTACTTATACAGTCAGCTTCATGGAAAACAATTTAAAAATTAGTTAACAAAAAGGAGCACATACCTCTCTTTGAAATTGCTTCTGCCCTTGCGAAATGTCGGGCCTCAAAACCTTAATGGCGACAGCAGTGTGATCAAGAAAGGCTTTATAGACAGGTCCATAACCTCCTTCACCAATCTTAGCCGAAGTGGCGAAGTAATTTGTGGCAACTTCAATTTCTTCAATGGAGTATTTTCTGTACCGGATGTTGTTGGTGCGAGCCAATGCATCCATTGCTTTCTTCTTCTCTTCTGCCTCGTGCTTAGCCTTGGTTTCTGCATTTTTTTCTCTTCTGAGACTCGAGATCCGCTAGACGTTGAGCCATCTGCGCTGCTTCCATGGCAGCTTTACACTTCTGTTTCTCCATCTCTACCATAGCCAATGCAGCCTCTTCAGCTTGCTTCGCTTCCTCTAACTTACGTGCCTCAGCTGATTTCCATTGATCTATCTCTCTTGCCTGGGAAAAAAAGTACAACTACGTTCACATTGTGTTGAAAATAAGTCTTCTGGGAATGTTACCCTGTACAATGAAGACAATAAACATCATTTGGCTGAACTTATACTTTTACCTTCTGTTTAGCATTCAATGCTTCTTTGCAAGCTGAGTTGTACATTTCCATGGTTTGCTTCAACTCAAGTTTTAATCTCCTCATTTCATCCTCTAGTTCCTGCTGTAGAATAACTTGATTAATGAGTACATGAAAACCCAATTTAGATGTAGATTATCTGATAAAGAGTATAACAACACTCCACAGATGATTGATCATGACCATATATTTTTGCATGTTCAGAGTCTTAGGGACAGCCGGCAACAATAATAAAACAAGAAAACCAATGAAGTGATTGTTAATTTTACAGGTATGTTATATTGAACTTACTAGGCTTTGGGAGGAGAGAGAGCTTCTGGAACCATCTGATGTGCGGGGCTGGTCTAAATTTTCATAGGACATTTCAGCCGATTGGAAACTATGGGGCCCAGAAAAATCACTGGCATCAGATGCAGAATCTAGACTTGGACTGCCTTTGGTATGAATCCGAAGATTATTGTTCGCCGACTGTAGCAGTAAAGGACTCTTGTTGCCAGGGAGCCTGTCAGGTGGAACAATTGGCGTATAATCGCTGCTCTTATCAAACGATACTTTCTCATTGCTTCTAGCACTGCTTCTATCAAATGATAAACCCTCGGAACCTTGACTTCTCCAACTCCCCTGGCTAAAAGTTCTGCGCTAGCAGGCATAAATTGAAAGTCAAAAAATATAAGTCTCATAAGCCCAATTAACTTCAAAATCGTAAACCGCATAAATACTCTAATTATCATCATAAACCAATTGAGAAGAGTAATAGAATTTCCTGACTTACCGATTAAAATCTTCAGAGCTAGGGGTGTCTGATGAATATCCTGAATGAGATGCTTGCCTCGAACTAGGAAGTCTACTAGCTGATCTGACATTCTGAACTTTTCCTTTTGATATAGCATACACCGAACAAAAATCTGGTGCAAATCTGCCTAAGCTAGTGGGTACATCAGGATTCTTAAATGCCCTGTGAAGGAAATCCAAAAAGAATTCCTTACATTAATAATATTAAGATACGGAGAATGCACCTATGTGTGTTAATTGCAAAGAATACATGAGCCTAACAACTCTTAATTTGCACCAGGAACGCAATAGTTTTTCTTTCAACTGGACTGTTTGTAGGATTATTCTGAGATATCCACAACCCATCCATAATCTCTGTAAGAGTGTGAGTGTGTGTGTGTGCATGAGAGAGAGAGATGGGAGACCTTGTTAGAGCACTCCGGTTTGAAACACCAACAACGATAGCGCTGATGGAGTTTCTATCGATAAAATCAGCTAGCGCACTTGGAATATCAATATCCTGGAGGACCACCTCCTTTGCTCGGACCTGAAATCCACACGCCAGTGAAATCAGGCCTTGTTGTCTATACAAAAATGCTAAAATCTACACTCTTCTTTTGTGATAAGGCTGCTCAAGTTGCATGAATTGAACAAAATTTGAAAATACAAAAGGTTGGTCAGGTTACTCCTAAAACTTATCTTAGCCCCCAAGATTTCTTTTGTTCTCTACATGATAAGCCAACTGCAGTTCTAACCACTAAAAGTCTGAGCTTCAAAATATTTTAATACTCAGCAAAGCAAGCACTTCATTTTGACAAAGAAATTTAAGTCGAGAGAATCAACTTCACTCTAAGAACTCTAAATGGTGAGAATGTAACTGAATCACTATTGCTGGCTGCTGCTAAATTCATTATTGATGAAGCTTTTGTCCAGGATCACTATTGGACTTTGCACAGTTTAAACTGTCATGTGCTCCACAATTCAAGTCAGATGTACGAGGATTAAAGGAACCAACTGCTCATTGTAAGTATGTGCGGGGGGCGGGGGGGTGGCGCTCTTTAGGACAGGGGGCCTGCTACGAATTAGACCATGACCACCTCTTTTACTTCTTGAATTATCATATTATATCTACAAACTTGCTCGCAATACTTTTTAGTTTAGGTATGTAGCCTTATCGGTTGCTTGAATACAAAGAAAAGAAGCGGGTGAAGATAGTAGTCTGTTAGTGGAAAACTACCAAGGTAAGATAATCCCCAAATGGTAGCCGGGGAAAATGTTTCGTCACCTACTATATAGGCCAAAACTGAAAGTTCTATAGGATGTTTATAAGGTCCCAAACGGTGTAGTAGGAACTGAAAAATTAATTTATAGGTTGAAAGTGAGGTGTTACATGCCATGCGGAGTCACGCTGACGTGGTAATATTTTACACTTTAGATATTTCAGAAAAAATTGTGCAAAAAGAACTCAATTTTTGTGGCCTCTTTTCAAGGTGCTCCATTTGCCGCACCTTTTAGATATTTACACAAAACATCACTAACATCGGGAGTCAAAATGACAATTGAAATGGCAAAAAAAAACTGTCAAAATGTGATATTGCCTCGACTGTTGGCCAAGATTTTTGGACAACCGGGTTAAAAAAAAATGTAGAAATGGATTTTGCATAGTCGTCAAGATGCTCTAAATGATATTAGTTAATCGCAAAAGGTCTTTGCTTGTATAATTAGGTAAGGACCTGAGAAGATATATTTAATTACCCCTTTTCGAGCACAAAATCCACGATAGGGAAGGAAGAACTGCTGCAATTCAGATTCGGTTGGTGCTCGACCTTCTTTAGGGATAAGATCCTCTGCAACACCCAATAACAAGTATCAAATGAAGAATGCACTAGAATATAATGATCTCAATTTCAATTCTGATTGCTAGTTTAAAAGAATTCATAATGCTATAAGTCAAGAACATCTACTCGATCAGGTTACAAAGAGATACAAACTCAAACACCGCACCCATCTTCTATATATATATATCATACGTTCACAATCTATAAATCAATCAAATCTTCATCTTTAAAACATGGGAGTTTATACACAAATTATATTCACAAAATAAGTTTGTTTTCAGTTGCATCCAAAAATTGATAACACAAATAGCCAAATTCATAGTTAACACGATTCAAAGATGAGTAAAACGGTGCGTGTTGATATAAAGTACTTGGATTCGATACCATTATTAGAGAATATCAAAGATTTGTAAAACTAAAAACACGATAGGTTAATTATAAAAAAGTCTCTCTATATCTTCCATATATAGAGATAAGGAATAGAAGGTACATATATATGAATACATACGGGGTAGAGAGTTTTGGGTGGTGCGGACATGGAGGAGGAAAATGGAAGCGTTCTTGGACTTCAAGAGGTTCTCAACTGCCCATCTTACGGCGTATTGGCTGTTCTTGTCTCTATCTATTGCTACCGCCGTGGTTATAATTGTACCTTCTCCAGAACGCGACGACTCGTTATTATTAGACATTAATTAATAATTACCCCCGCCCAGAGCTTTCTCCGTCGTCACGATGGCATCACCACCACCCCCCAACCAGAGACAGAGAGAGGGGAGGAGGAGGAGGAGGAGAGAGATTTGATTAACGAAAATGAAAGCTTCTCGATCGTTGCCCTGAATATATTCGTAGGGTTCTTCTCTTATCTGATGATGATTTTGCTAAATTTGGCGGGCAAATGTAGGTCCTAGGTGGGGACTCCTAACCTTGTCAATTCTTGTCCTCTCTCTTTTTCTTCATGAGTAAACCCAACTTAAAATATTGGTCGAGTACCACTTTAATTCTTAAATTAGAAAACATTTTACCTAGGATTTTAACTCTTAGGTTTAAATTATTGAATGTGTATCATTTTAACTTTTACGTTTATTAGCTCTTACAAGTGTCACTTTAATTCTTTTCATTTTTTGACCTCCAGCAAAAATCTAACTTTTACTTAATTTCGGCATTTCACCCTAAAATTTAATAACTTTATTATTTTAATTTTGAATTTTTGTAATTTTATAATATAGTCCATACTCAATCAAAATTCTTAAACTCTTCAAAAAATTTATTTAATCGAGATTAATATGTGTCTGATTTACACTAATTACATTACGGGGTATTACAAATTGGAGTTCAAAACACAAAGTTATAGCCAAAATACAAAAGTAACAAAAATTTGCACCAGGATCAATCCCAGCACTCCAAGACCGATCCTAGGTTTGCTTAGAGCAATCTTTTTCCCTTGACAGCTTCTTGAGATCTTTTGCGTAACATATGTACTTCTGTTTTGAGATATTTCTTCATATTTTCTTTAAACATTTAATTAATTTAGGTTTATTACTTTGAATTAAGGCCGGAACAACATTATAACTACATTCAATCATCAATCTTAAGCAGTTTAAATTTAATTTTTGATTTTTTTTCCAAGTAAACCCTAGTTTACGATTTCTTTAATTTATATAATTTGTTTTCATTTATTTGCTTTAATTATTTCAATTTCAATGTTTAAGATCATATACTTAGTGAATTGAACTCTAAACCCACGTTTTGGAGACTGTTTATAGTTGAAAAACGCAATTAAGGTTTTACCATACTCAATGTGAGAGCGTGTATTCATATAAATAAATTAAGGTTACTTTGAATAACCAAATATAAATAAAAAGACAAAGAAACAACAAAATCCTAAAATAAGTCTAAATCTAAAATATTCCTTATATTATAAGATGTACAAAAGTTACATGATATAACTTAATAACCAAAATAATAAAAATAATTATGATTTCCAACAATCCTGCTCAAATTAAAGAAAATGTTAAACTATAATAAATTTACCTATCATAATATGTTGTTCCTTTGCCAAAAATATCCCATTTTCAGTCTTCAAATAAATTGCTCATTTCATGCTTAAATCATGAATGCCAAAAAAAATGTCTTAATTCTGTAAAATAAAGACAAGATGTGCTAATTGGGAACAACATCCATAGCAACATGGGTAAAGGCAGAATAACATCCCCTCAAAATAGGGGCGATAACAATACTGGGCAGGTCAATATGGCCAACAAAATGGTGCCTAAAAAACACCAGCAACATGAAAGGAGCCTTGGCTCATAATAAAGAAATTAAGAAAATACCTCAAAAAGTTCAAAAAAAAAAGGAATAAAAGAGGAATATGGATAAAGCACCACAAGCCAAACCAATCTTAACAAGGAAATTAAGGATATACTTTTTTTTATCCAAACTTTAAAATTTTATTAATAAGAAAAACAAAATTACATTTTAAGAACTTTCTTATCAGGAATACCGGACCTATCTACTTTAGTGATGATACCTACAAGCTTTTTAGGCATATCACGACTACAAAAAATACAATTCCTTTTCTCTCGTAACCCAACATTGGCAAGAAAATCGGCTGCTTTGTTACTCTCCCTGTAAATGTGTCGAATAGTACAGTCCATTTTAGGCAGAAGCTCCACAATTATACAAATCTCGTAAGCAATAACCCATAGAACATTAATCTTCTTAGAAATAATCTGCACCAACAATAGCGAATCCACCTCAATATCCACACCATTAAGACCCTTCTCATTGCAAAGATTAAGCCCTTGTAAAAAAGCTCTCGCCTCAGCAGTAGTGTTAGTCGTGTTCCCATAATAGTCAACTAAGGCAAAAAGAACATATCTGAAATGATCTCTAAGGATACTACCACCTCCGCCCTCTCCCGGATTCCCTTTGCAACAACCATCCGAATTTAACTTGAATCTGCCAACAGTGGGATAACTCCATTTGACAAGAATCCAAGGTTTATGATCCAACCGAGGAACAACAATTTGAAGCATTTCAAGAAGTCTAATGTCATCAAAGCAACGTTTTTGTAACAATGCACTTTCGGACAAAGTAAGCTGACAGCTCTCTTTAACCTTTTGAATAATCCACCAAGCACATTTAGCCTGTTGTTCAAACCTGCCTTTGTTCCTATTAACCCAAAGCTCCCATCAAATGCTAGTAAATACAAGTACAATAACAGCTTTATAATAAGAAGAACGGAATTTGCATAACCACCAGTCCACAGCTTTCAAATGAAAAAAAGAAGAAGAATATCGTATACCAAGCAACTCCTCAAAAAACTGCTACACCCCTTGAGCCATAGTCACAGCGAGATGCCAATTGAAAACCCATTTGGCTAAACAATCATCCAGAGAAAGGCAATAATGCAAGACTCTTCAGCAAAGAAAAGACCATTTAAGAGGAACAATAGAATGCCAAATAAAATTAAATAAAACACTCACATTTTTAGAGTCTCGGATTCCCTCCCAAGCTGAGCTCAATGAAAAGTTACCGGTGGGAGAAGCAGACCATGCACATTGATCCTCGATATCTTCATTGAGAAACTTCACTATATTCTAAATATCACTGTTATCTCTACTACTGAAAAAGCTTTGCCATGACGTGTTGTGAAGCGCTTCCTTAACTGAAAGTTTCTCTTCATTACTAGGAATATTCTGAACAACATCTCGTAATTTATCATCACCCCACCACCTATCTTTCCAAAAATTAATCTGCCCTCCACCAATAGCCCAGCGCATATAAAGCTCGGCACTCTCTTTAACTTTACTCATTCGCAGCCAGGTAGAAGAGACGCCTACTCTTTGCTCACAGTCAGTCAAATGCACTTTAAAACTATATTTATTTCGCATAAATGTTGCCCAAAGAGAATTATTGGTGTGTAAATGCCACCACAATTTCATGGAAAGGGCTGTCACAATATCACCCATACGTCTAATACCCAAACCACCTTCTCGACAAGGATAACAACATTTCGTCCAATTAACCCAATGGTGTTTGAATCCATTTTCACCTTTACCCCAAAGAAAATTAGCACAAATCTTATCAATTCTAACTATAACGGACTTAGGAGGATCAATGGCGGCTACTGAATAAAGAGGAAGACTTTAGAGCACATGTTTAATAAGAATAATTCGACCCCCTATAAATAACAATTTGGCCTTCCATCCGACCAACTTCTTTTCAAACTTTTGCAAAAGACCATCAAAATACTCCTTCTTCTTTCTACCAGTAAAAAGCAAACATCCCAAATATTTTAAAGGCAATTTTTTTCGCTGAAAACCCGTAATTTCTTTTATGACTCTACATCGATCATCTACTGTGCTATCACCAACAATATAACAACTTTTTGCCTTGTTAATAAGCTGCCCTGATTCTTTCTCGTAAAGATCCAAAATTTTCATAAGTTGATGGAGAGAAGTTTTGGATCCATTTGTAAAAATAATCATGTCATCTGCAAAAGAGAGGTAAGAAATAACATGGCAGTGAGTGGGTTTAGAAAAAGCACCAGTTCATTTTTACAAAACCAAACTAGTCAAACCTCTACTTAATTCCTCCGCCCCAATAATAACAGACATGGAGATAACGGGTCTCCCTGTCTAAAACCTCTCGAGGATCTGAAATAACCTTCAAGATGACCATTAATAATCAGCGAGTACCAGCAATTAGACAACAGTCTCCACATCATATCAACGAACCACTCATCGAACCCAAACTGCCTCAAGGTATGAAGTAAAAATAACCAGGACACTCGATCGTACGCCTTCACCATATCGAGTTTCATCAACACATTACTGCCCCGAACTTTCGAATCAATTCTTTGAATAATCTCATGAGCCAACAAAATATTTTTCGTAATGTTTCGTCCCTTGACAAATCCACTCTGCTCAGGGCTTATAATATCAGGTAAAACGAGAGCCATCTTACCAGCCAACACCTTCGAAACCACCTTAGCGCAATAATTACAAAAGCTAATAGGTCTTAAGTCCCCAAAAGTAGTAAGATTACTAACCTTAGGAATCGTGACAATCAACGTACTAGTCCATGTTTTAGGAAGACATGGCCCCCTGAAGAAAACTTGAATAGCAATAGTCAAATCACACTTAATAATCTCCCAACAAGAACTATAAAAAATACCGCCAAACCCATCAGGGCCAGCAACCCCATCAAGGTTCATATTGAATACCGCTATTTTAATTTCCTCCATAAAAGGAATAGCAATAAGTGACTGATTTTGAGCTGCTGAAACCACTTGAGGAATTAACTGTCTAATCAAAGAAAATGTATAATCACTATGATCAGCCGTAAATAACTGTTGATAATACTAAACTCCAGCTGCTGCAATCTCGTTAGGATCTGAGAAGCAATCACCCTCTGAGTTTTGAATATGAAAATTTTTTGACTTTTGCCTTTTCATATTGGCTGACACATGGAAAAAATTCGTATTTTTATCACCTTCTTTAAGCCACTTGACTTTAGCCCGTTAACGCCAAAACATCTCTTCATACATCAAAGCCTGATCAAGCGATTCTTTGGCCTTATTAAAATTCTCAACACATTCGACAGAAGAATCATGCACCATAATGTCCTATATAGACTTCAACAACTTCTCAGCATCAATCACTTTTTGAAAAACATTACTAAACACTATTCTATTCCACATAATTAAATCATGCTTGAGCTTCTTCAATTTCCCCGAAAAATGTGTAAAGGATCCCTAGTAACATTGCACTCCCAACTTTTTCGAACGACCTGCAAAAATTGATTATGCCTCACCCACATCCTTTGAAATTAAAAACAGCCACGGATATTACCCTGATCAACTTGAAACTTCCCTATTAACGAAGCATGATCTGAACAACTCATATTTAAGTGAGTAACTACACTAGCATTAAAAACCAATTTCCAATTCGCATTACATAAATACCGATCTTAACTGTTGCCACATCCTGTGTCTCGACTTTTTCCAAGTGAAAGGACTTCCCATGCAAGAAAAATCAGTTAAACCACATCGAAAAATATAATTATTAAACTCAGCTACAGCACTACGATCAATAATATGCCCTCCCAACCTCTCTTCAGTAGATCTCACAACATTAAAGTCTCCTCCAATAAACCAAGGTTCAATGGAAAGAACAGTGGCCTCCATACATTGCCAAAGATCCCTCCTATCAATTTTATTATACTTTCCATAAACCGCTGAAATCATAAATGCCCCCATCAACAAGCCCATGCTTACACATTACGGAAATACATTGGGTGGAGTTACACATCACAGCACAATCTAAAACATCCCTCCAAAAGATCCAAATGCTACTACAATCATTGCTCAAGGCATAATCAAAACCAAGTTAAAGCTGAATATTTGTAAGTTTTTCTTTCTCTACCATTGGTTCCATAATAGCAACAAAATGAACACTATTAGATTGAATCAAATGTTTAAGTCTCGCAATAGAAGAGGGATTCGCTATGCCTCTAATGTTCCAAAAAATTGCATTAATCATGATAAATTTTAGAAGAAGAAGCTTGAGCACCAATTTTTTTCTTCTTAACAACTTTTTTCTTTCGACCTCTCTTCTTTTTTGATTTTTGAATCTTACTAAGAGGTGTAGCCACCATAGAAACCTTCGGAAGAGCCTCATCTCGAGCCTTTAACTGTGCAGCCATTATATCAGATTCCTTTTGTAACGTAATTTTGAGATCCTATTTATCAAACACTGAATAATTAAGCCTCGGGAAACCTGTTTCGCATGGGGAAATACCCAACTCAGCCATGTTTCTAGGATTGGGAGTCACTTTCACTCGCAACCCTATAACAATGTCTGACTGTGCTAAAGAATCAGTCTCAGTATCTACAAAATTATCGGCCTCATCATCAACTTCAATAGTGTGTATCCCAGCAACATTATTAGTAGATGGAACATTATATCCTGAAGAATATTGTCCTACAAGATCTGTAACACCACTTTCAACTATATCAGACTTGCGCTTACCTTCCTTAATTCCCCATTTCCTCAAATCAACTGCAACATCTTCTTTCACATTACCCTCCTGAACCAATAACCCATCTATCTGAGTAATAAAATGCCTCCCAAAATCATAAGAAGCAGTTTCAATACCCTTATTTATCTCCTTATCTCCCTTAAAAGGAACCTAATCTGATCCAATTCTAGCTTCAAACCGACAACCAACTTTATCATGCCCTTGCCTCAAACATTTGGTACAATATTTTGGGATTATTTCATAATCAACAGATTTTCAGAAACCATTTTCTCCACACCCTATCCAAATTCTATTAAGAAACTTACGAAGAAGGTTCACCTCAATGCATACCCGAGCCACACTTGGCCTTGTCAATTCTGTAGTGGCAGTATCCAATTTCAAGGGAGTACCAATAGTACCATCAATACAAAACAAGCTTTGTTTAGCAAAGACATGAACTGATAATTGAGGAAAATTTACCCAAATTGGTGCAATCGAAGATTAAGCATCCTAACGGAACTACGGCGTCCACTTAAAAACCCGCATCAGAAATTTCTTCAAATACCACAGTTCTTTGAGCCACACACGATGATAATCCTCAACATTAGTGAATCGAATCAGAATGTGACGAGGGTCCAGTAAACCAATCGAATACACAGCCTTCAACCCAAATGTTTCAAATGTAGCCCTAATTTCTTGCAAAGCCGGTCGTCCATGAGAGAACTTGCCTATAAGTGCAAATTGAAAGAGGGATAAAAGAGTAGCAATATCTTCGTCAGAGAAAAATAGAGCTGGTTATCCCCTATGAGTACCTGGTGGCTTAAGTTGAATCGAGACAGATCGACTATGACCCACAACATTAGCAAACGTTTTAGCAGGAGTAAAGGAAGTATCGAAGGTGGAGGTGATAAACGGCGGTGGCTGAAATAAGGCCATGAATAGAAGAAGAAAGCGTAAAATAGCAAAACACTATCTTGCGCTGAGAGCGTTTTTTGAGTCCCCCATCGGTATTCGTCGGGTTACAATGCTTAACTCTCAATTAAGGATATACCTTAAAGTTGTAAAAAGAAAAAGAAAACAAGCATACGAACAAAGTAGCACAAGCCACCAATAAGATAAAAGTTGAAGACTAACATCAAAAAGAAAGGGGGCAGCGGAATTTGGCAAAGTTTAGGTAGAGATTGCTAGAAAATGCTATAAGAAATATAAAATGAGATAAAGGAAAAACTCTTTGATCGTATTTGACCGGGTAGGCGGCAAAAGGTCGCCCACCGTAAAAGGTGCAACCAAAAACCCTATGTGAGAATTGAATCCCTCTAATACCAAGTTAAAACACGTAATTAAGGTTTTGGCATACTTAATATGAGAGCTTGAACCATATATGTATATAGATAAATTAAGGTTACATTGAATAACCAAATATAAATAAAAAGACAAAAAATGAAACAACAAAATCCTAACTTAAGTTTAAATCTAAAAGATCTCTTATATTATGTTATGAACAAAAGTTACCTAATATAAAAATAATTATGATTTCCAACATTCAAAAGTGTTTTTGGTCCGTTTTATCCATTTATCGATTATTTGTCAATTTTTGCTTAATTCTTATTTTAGATTTGCAATTGTTATCAAATTAGCATGCTAATTTACATATAAATTTCCTGAGTATATTATAAATCTTAATTTTCATAAATCTTAGTGTTTAAAGACTACTTTGTTCACAGCATGTTTTCGGTTATTATTTTTGCCCTTAAATTGTTATTTTTAATCCAAATCTTAAAATTCCAAAAGCCGAATCTTTGAATTTGATTTGTGAATATTATATAAATGTGTTTATTGATTTTCATGAATCTTAAGATGCCTTGCATGTTCAATTCAATTACGGCTAGCTAAATTTGTAGTTAGGGGTCATAGTAAAATAATATAAAAATAGGCTGTGAATGTGATTCGATTTCGAGTTTTGTGAGAATACGCAAATGTGGACACCGGGTCTCAACCTTTAATTAGGGGTCTGGAACATTGGAAAAGATTTTATTGTTTCATTCATTTTTATATGATGATAATTCATATCATGTGTCCCTTTATTCTATTCTAGATGTATTAGAGTTTATTTAGAGTTGTCAATATGTTTTATGAAAAAACGAACAAAATAGTGATGTAAAGGGAAAGGCTATAGATATGCCTTTTTCTTATCAAGATTCTATAGAGTTTGGGAACTATATTATGGATTGGAAAGGTGTTAAATACTCGTTATGCCTTTTCGGACTCTAATGGTCTTATATGTTTATTATATGTTGGAAAACTTGTATGCTTTTACTGATATTCTACAACTTTTTGAAATTTTCTTATGAAAACTTGGTTTTAAGAAAAACAGAAAAATTGATGAAAATATTGTATTCCATGATCCGATGTTTAATGTTGTCAAAGTTTTTTTACTAGTCAGAAAGATTGGAACTTATCGAAAAGATCGGATCATATAACAATATCAATTATCTCGTTTGGTTAAATTAGAAAACATCGGATCTTATCGAAATTTTTTTGATATGGAATTGTACTTTTTAGGAGAGCATATCAGATACATTATAGTCTATATGGAAGACATAATATATCCAAGCTTAATTCCAATGTAAGTTTATCAGTTCGAATTTTGAAATCTTGGTTTTATCCAGATAATAATGGCTTACTTATTCCGATTTTACAAATGATTTTATCATGATTTTAAAAAGAAGTTTTGTTTTAAAACAGTAAAATACTAGTAACTTGACTATAATTTATCCAACTAGAAAGTAGATAGAATAACAGATATAATAAGTCTACAACTATGAATAATTACAATAATATAAGTACACAAATAGATAATTCGATTACTAGAAGAGACTTTAATTACTTTCACGGTGATATATATAAGAATAAAAAAGAGAAAATATAATACAGCAGAAAAAACCTCCGGCGGATATTAGCTTTCCTTCTCTAGATATTTTTGAAAATTCGATTCCAGAATATAACACTTCGAGTGTCGAGAATGAACTCGGAAATTCCTCAGAAATTAGATGAATATAAAGTGAACTTGAAATGACTTAAAAATCAGAAAATCAGATAGAATAACAAGAATTTTTAGAGCAAAAATCTTGTTATTAAACTCGTGGGGGTTCAGGCCTATTTATAGTACTGGGAAGAGTTTATCACGCGACAAACAGCAACAAATTAACATTTGTCGTGCGACAAACAGCCACGTGTCGCGCGATAAACGACTGAAGTGAATGTTTTGACCAATGTGTCAGAAAATGGTTGGTTTGTATTTAGGGGATTTGTCATGCGACAAGGCGCCAGGTTTGTTGTGCAACAAACCCAATCAATAGGCCTGTTTGTTAGACAACAAACCCTTCTGAAGCAGTTTTTAGTATGTGGATGAGTTCCGGAGTCCAATTGTACTTTTCGAGAACTTTTAGGGTTCTTGCGGGAGTCAAGAATTAGGGTGTCTACAGGTTTGTCTTTTTTTTCCCAATGGTTAAAGACCTACTGATTTTGGGTGATAACTTATCTTTGTATGCTTTCCAACATATTTCTATAAGTTTTACACAAAATCTCATATGGTTAAGAACCGAAAATGCTAATTCACATATTTTTACACTGAAACTCTAGTTAGGCTAATTCGAGAGCGGTCTATACTTTCCAATTAGTTTTGTTAGGTATCTTAATGAACTGGTTGATTTCAACGTTATTTTAGTAGGAGAGGCCTTAATTACCGAAAAAGTGTTGATTTTGACTTTCGCCACATATTTTAAGTTGAATATTCTTTTAATCATGTCCTAACCTATCCGAACATGAACAGGTGTTTGGTTACTAATTTTTACTAAAATTCTTAATGACTTAGTTTGTTTTTGTCACGCATTAGTATTACTAAGTTTAAAATCAATGTTGTAAAAATCAAAAGTTTCAACGTCAAATTTTATTTCTAATTATTAGCCTATATGGGTCTTTGTCATGCATGGATCATCATACGCTTTTTAGTTAATGATAGAGTTCGATGATAAAAAAGCTTAAAGGCTGGATTTTAGTGAACATTCAAGTTAAGACCACAATTCGGATTGCCCGATTAGTTTAGTTTCATATTCGCTAGTTATGGATACCCCTAACGCATGTTTTCTGTTATTTTACCTTCATTTTATAATCTAATTTTGTACTTTAATATGATGTTTTAATTTTATTTATTGCTCTAAATTTGTTTACATGCTCCCATAGTGCATTTTAGGAAACTTTCTTAAATAGACAACTTGCGCTTATGTTGCGAGGAATTAATATTACGACATAATTTCTAATAACACAGGACCACAATAATAATTGACGAAATAATTTGATGGACGAACTATTCAATGCAAAAAGTTTCACAACCGTTGGTTACAGCTTAACTTTTACCCGTTAAAAAAAATAAATTAGTTTAACATGAAAACGGATTATTCATATTTTTTTTCTATTAC
Source organism: Lonicera japonica (assembly GCA_021464415.1). Taxonomy (NCBI): domain Eukaryota; kingdom Viridiplantae; phylum Streptophyta; class Magnoliopsida; order Dipsacales; family Caprifoliaceae; genus Lonicera; species Lonicera japonica. The sequence continues at coordinate 2,324,088 of CM038467.1, read as the reverse complement.
AATAGACTAAGAATTGCATACAATAATCTGTAAAATACATGTTGAGGATTACAAAAAATTTCATAAAAAGTCTGTATTTAATTTGAAATTTCAGAATCTCAATTCTTGTATATATTTTCATTAATAAAAAATAAGAAAATTAATGAAGAAAAGAAAATGAGTGGAGAAAAATTGAATAAAAAAAAGAACTAACGTCAACTACCTACAAGTGTAAAAGAGATGAAGTGAATTTACAAATTAGGTTTAAAATTAAATTGCTAAAATTTAAATTTTATGTAAGGTGAAAAGATTAATTAAAAGGGCACATTAAAAAGCACCCTAATTTTCCTGAATATGAGAATAGCTATGGATTTGCATGTAGTTGAGGGACACATGTTATGGTAGGTGCTTTTTTTTTGGTACACAACGGAAACAGAAAACAGCAACAACAAACAGCAAAAAGAAACCAAGCTAGAACTAGAATCCTCTGGGGTAAGAGACCCCAGCTATATCAGCCATCAAACTCTCTACAACATCGTCCGATGGGATTAATACCCTCACATGGTTCTCTCTTTGATTAGCTTCGGCTTTAGCCATTTTATCTGCGCATCGATTAACCCATCTTAGGATATGCCAAATCCTCGCCTTAACTTGTCTTTTAAGGGCCTTGCAATCCTCAATTAGAATGTGCTTCGGGTGGTTCTCCATGTCTTCATCACTATTAATAATATCCACCCTGTTTTTGGAGTCGCTTTCTATTTCGACACCTTCCCAGCCTCTATATTTAGCTAGTTTTAATCCTTGTCGTAAGCCCTAAAGCTATGCTCTAAGAACAGTAGCTTCAATGCGGCCGCAAAAGCCTTCAATCCACCTTCCCTCCTCGTTATTTGCTAGACCCCCATAGCTCGCATAGCAAGAATCCTTCATCTTACTTCCATCTATGTTAATCTTTATAAGCCCTGCATTCGGAAAACGCCATTTAATCAGTGTATCATTTTCCTTGTTCACATTACTATCATTATTATGAAAAGCACTAAAACAGTCTCTTGCCATTTTATAACTTTTCATATCAATTTGATAGTGGTGAGTGTCTTTATTACGAAACAAGAAATTATTTCTATTAAGCCAGATGCACCAAATTGCAAAAATAAAAACAATGTTCCAAGGCAAAGTGTCTCCCTGGTTGGTTTTTTCTATCCTAATGTTAGCATCCAGCCAGCTCTTAATGGAATTGATTTCTTGCTGAGGGGTTGTAGGAGTCCCAATAATACTCCACACCTGGGCAGCTTTGTTACAATCCTTGAAAATGTGTAAGTTGCTCTCACTTAGGCCACAAACTTTGCAGGTAGGATCATTGGAGATCCCCCTAGCAACACAATTTTCCCCTGAGAGGATCATATTATGCCTTAGTGTCCATATAAAATTGGTAATTTTATACAGCACCTTCAGTTTCCACACCTAGTTCTAATCATTCTCCATGGATCCCATGGGATCAGTTTCCATCCAAATCTGGTGGTAACAAGATTTAATGGAGAATTTCCCCGAGCCTTTCCCGAGCCAACTCAGTTTATCGGTTCTACCTTCTTCCAAAGGAAGTGTGGTATTTAAGACATCCTCATGAACTTCACTAGGAAGTTCATTAGCAATTTTTCTCACATCCCAACTACCAGTCTCATTAACAAGGGTGTTCACTGTAGCGTTTCTCAACATATCACTACACGTAACACCCCCTTTTTTTAGACTAGTCGTACCACACCACCAGTCATCCCAAACCGAGACACGTTCACCATTGCCAATAGACCACTTTATGCCTTCCTGTAAAGTATTTTGGGTTTTAAGAACACCTCTCCACACATGAGAAGCTCTTCCACGATATAATCACTCTTTGGGCTTGGGATGGATATTATACTTATTTTTTAGGACCCTGGCCCAAAGGCTTTATTTATCCAAAGTAAGATTCAACCCAACCTTGGCCATAGTAGCGAGATTACTCAATCTACATTTTCTCAACCCCAAACCACCAAATTTTTTCGGCCTGCACACCACATTCTAGTTCAGCAGATGAACCTTCATTTTCTCATCAGTTTCCCCCCAAAGAAAATTTATATTCAATTTGTCAATCTTATTACAAATACTTTGGGGGAGAATAGTAGTATGCATGTTATAATTAGGAATCGTAGAGCTGACTGACTGGATCAGCGTAGCCATTCCCGCAAAGGTTAGAATCTTCGCTTTCCAGCCTGCCAGCTTTCGTTGTACTTTCTCAACCACAAATTTAAAACTACTTTCCTTTATTCTCCCATGAACAATGGGGCTACAAATGTAAATGCCCAGATTTTTAGTAATGGGGATACCACTGATGAGTTTGAACCCATTCACTTTTCTACTAGAAACATTAGGTGAGGCATAAAGTTTGGACTTATTGAAATTAACTTTTAGCCTCGATACCCCACAAAACTCATTTAAAATGCCCATCATCAAACGACAATTTCTTTTACTAGCCTTACAGAATAACATAAGGTTGTCCGCAAAAAATAAATGAGATATATGTGGTCCATTGCTGGACGCTTTGACACCTGACCACTTATTATCGTTCACTGCTTCATTAATGAGATTAAATAGATACTCAAGGCATAACACAAAGATATATGGTGACATGGGATCTCCCTGCCTCAGCCCCCTACCCAAGGTCAGAGGTTGATGAGGTTCACCATTCCAGAGGATCGACGTGCTACCATTAGTAATGCAGCTCATTATAAGTTTGACCAAACCCACATTAAAGTTAAATTTATAAAGGATCTTCTCGATAAAGCTCCAAGAGATTTTATCATAGGCTTTTTCAAGATCAATTTTAAATATTAAACCGCCTTTTTTACCTTTATTTCCTTCCAGGGTGTGGAAAATCTCTTGGGAGATAATAATATTATATGACGATTGCCTCCCTGGTAGGAAACTTGCTTGCGCAGGACCTACAAGTTTGTTAAGAAGCGATCTCATTCTATTCACAATAATCTTAGTGACAATTTTATAGCTGACATTACAAATGGTTATGGGTCTAAATTGATTAATACTCTTTGGGTTGTCAATTTTAGGAACAAGCATTATAAAGCATTTATTCACCTCACTAGGGAAAACCCAATGTTGAAAACAAGAGTGCACAAACTTCATAATAGTGGGGCCAACTTTCTCCTAGTAATATTGAAAAAACTTAGGCTGAAGCACATTTCCTAAACTCCCCCAGACGGATGTGCATGCTACAGCCGACAAACATGTTCATAGCATGCAAAATAAAAATGAAAGTTTTACGGTATTAATGCTTTTTTTAGGGTGATAATTTAATATACTTATACCAAATCTAATGCTTTTGCTAATAACCCAGTAACAGGGTTTGCCTGTCATTCGAAAAAAAACCAAAATCATAATTATTCTACTAAAAAAGTGAAAAAAAAATAATACAGAAAACCATTGTGTATATATATATATTGGGGGCTACTATTGACACACACAATTTAACTCTCTAACACTTCATCTCTCTCTAACACTCCATAAATACACATTCTTTCTTCCTAACACTCATACCACTACATCTAATTTTAAGCTTAATTATGATTAATCTAAAAACACTCCCCTTAACCTCTCTCTACAATTCAAAGAAATAAATTAAATCACTCCACCCACCTCACAAATTCATCTTTAATGTTCTTCTTCTAGCTTCTTTTTTCATGAATGAACAAATCATTCACAACTTAGTTTGATGCAATGCTACTACTAGATCTTATTTACATCTACTTATGGCATGGTGTCACCCATTCTCCTGTGTGTGAGAGAGATAAAGAAAGATAAACTACGAATGTTCATTTGGTTCTACCATGGATGAAGGTTTAATCAGTTCCTAGGAACCAAGTGGTGTTCATCATACTCGGCCCAAAGAAATCGAGTAAAGCACACGTCACTCGATCCTAAAAATCCAAGTAAAACTGAAAAAATGACCCAAAGCTTAACTCGGTTTCTTAGAACCGAATGACATGTCTTATACTTGGTTTCTTTTGGCCGAGTATGATGAACAACATTCAGTTCTTAGGAACCGAGTAAACATTCTTCGTACTCTATTTTATTTTTTTTATTTTTTTATGCGTTTGTTTGTATCAATGATTTATGAATGAAATGAAATGTTAATAAGTAATAAAAATATAAGTATCCTACTTCTTTTGGAGAGGGATAATGATTTGGATGGTGGTGGTGGCAGTAACGGCGGTGGTGGAGAGGAATGATGAAGAAGAAGAAAGTATTTAATTAATGGGTTTAATAATTAATTTCAGTTTAAATACTTTAGAGTTATTAATTACGGAGTATTATTATTAATTTGAGTTTAATATTTTAATCATTGATTAAAAATAAAAAAGTAGTGTGTGTCAATAGAATAATTAACATTTTTTTGTAAAGAGAGTATCAGAGAGTCATATAATTTGTGTTATTAGTAGCTCTTTATATATATACGGAGTAATTTATTTTTTTTGTTTTAATGTACCATTGTTTTTCCGATACAATGAGCCTGCTGGTATGATCGGTGGCCCACTCGATCCATTTAAGTAAACCCAATTCAAAAAATTTGGATATTACATAAAACAAACACTTAAAACATAAAAAACATTAAAAAATATATATTCTATAAACATACTGATTATTAATGTGTTAATCTAGGACCTGCTATTGATTAAATTATTTTACCCAAATTATTACCAAGTGTGTTTATAGAGAGTTGGTGTATTTTTTGAGTAACTTTTTGTAAATTTGTTTTGTATTTAGACTATTTAGTATTCCTCATTATATAAATAATAATATGTTATGGCCATCCTAATTAAAAGTACTATAAAGTGCCCTATTATGTTAGAAATGTATAATTTGGTATTGAATTAAAGATAAAAAATATTGTGATTTTTGTAGCAATTTAACATGGGTTTATGAAAAACTAAGTTTAGAGTAACTGCGGATTTGTGTATTTTATCATAATGAAAAAAACGATGGATTGGATTGTTTTGGGTTTCTGAAAAACAGGTTAGATTGGATTTGGGCCATTCAATATCAACGCAAGGTGGACTGATTTGGGTTGAACTACGATGTTGATTGTTAACAGGTATGCTATCCAAACCCGGCCTATGACCAAACCTACACATGCCAAATTGAAAATTCTTTTGCATCTTGCATACTTACAAGTTACAATTCCAAAACAATATTTTATTTCTCATAATATAGTATTAGTTTAATAAATTATATTGTATATTTTTAAAGTTGTATATTATTCTCGTAATATAAATAATAACTTTAACAATAATACAATAATTTATTAAAACCTATAATATAAGGAACTATCTTTCTCGAGGTTGAAATTATTTGAGGGAGATGAAAATAATTATTTGGTTTTGGCATAAAGATTTGGGCAAAACCCATTAGAGAATGAAAGGAAAAAAATGAGGCTTAGAGCATAACGACTTTGGCCTTATGGCCGAGTAGAATGAAAATTGCCAAGTATAATCAAATTGACTGAATCGTTAAAAATGTTGACGTGACCCTCATCGCCAATGAGGATAGGACACATGTATTGGTTGAGATGGGCATGCTGCTATGCCGAGATGGGCATTATGACCAATAATAGAGAGAGATGTAAAGTGTAAAATTAGTTAATTGTGGATAAAAGTTAATCTACATGTAAGTGCTGGAATAGAGTTCAAGTTTTACCTTTTATAGTATTTTTATTGTTTACCCAAATGAAACATTGTAACCCTAATTTTATATACATACATAAACAGGGAAGACTTATTAGTGAGAGATGATATGATCTTGAATTTGAGGCAACATGTAATAGAGAGAGAGAGAAAGAACTAGTAGCTTATATTTTTTATCATTGCCATTGCTAAATAAATACAAAAAAAAAAAAAAAGAGGATATATTGCCAAGAAGGATGTTAAAATCCATAGGAAAACTTATCTGTAAACAAAAATATGTTATCCACTGTCTTATTTTATCCATCTAATACTGATTTTGCTAAAAATTCCTCATTATGAGTGAGTCTAAATTTTTAGCCACCCACATTATTATAAGTTAAAAATTGTGTTAATAATCAATTATGCTAAGAACTCTTCATTGTGATTGAGTCCAAATTTTTGTTTACCCACGTTATTATAAGTTAAAAATTGTGTTAATAAATTAGCATGGTAACCGTCACTTTTTTGTTCACTCGTGGTAGTATACATTAATGGTTATTAAAGCTAACTTATTAAGAATTCATACGAGCTAACTTATGATGAGAAGTTTGATTGTAATTCATTAATTTCATAAGCTTTTCCTTGACTTTCTGCAAGGATTAAATTTGAGCTTTTTTCTTAATGGGAAGATGCGTTTGCAATGGAAGTGAAGGGTTTTGAGTTTTCTTTGACGGCGGTAAGAATATTTTTTTTGCCCTTTTTGTAAGCATATAGATCGGAAGATGTTTTTGTAGTTTTACAACTATTTTTGACTTTTGCAAAATACATGGGGTGAAAGAAAGTTTTGGTGGAAAGGTTTAAAAACTCCCTTCAAAAATCTAATGTCACCCTTGGACACGAATTGAAAATAAAAAAAAATCTTTATATTTTGCTCTCCATCCCTAAAATCTCTCTCCTTCTACCGACTGTGACAAACAATTTGTAAGCCCTAACTTCTGTTTGTTAAAAATAAAAAATTTAAACGTTTAATTTAAAATTTACTTTTAAGTAGAGCTTTTTAATTCAATTTATATATGGAACACTATTTTAAAAATTTTACTAAAATTATAATATTTGTTTTTTATTCATTTTTTAAAGTTTTTTTAAAATATAAAAAAATCTTTTTACATGAATGACATAATGAAGTTTTTAAATTGGCTGAACCAAACACAACTTTTTTTAAAAAAAAAGAAACTAAAAAGATTTTTTTTAAATCCAACCAAACAACACCTAAATATTTGTTAAAAAAAATACACCGTCGGTGATCGGTTTTTACACGCAGGTGTTTCTTTCTTTACTCAGCTGCTTTTTTCATTCCACGCCGAAGAGTTGATTTGCAAGAGAATCCAAATTCCCGATTATCCAAAACCCTGTAGAACCCCTCAAAGATTAATTTTTTCAATCTCCATTGGAATGCAAAAGGAGGGGAATCTAATTAATTCATTCAAGGAACATGCTATATGGTAGATTCTATGAAATATGGATTATTTGAAAGGTTCGCCAAATCCAGTCGGTTGTGGCCCCGATTCGAACTCACGAAGAATCGAAATGAATTAGTTAATGTTAATTTTTTATTTAGTAAAAATTGTTTAAGGATTCGTTTGGAACTCGGAAGGGATTCAAAAATAGTTCAATTTTCTTTTTCTTTTCTTTTTCTTTTAATTTAAATTGACTTTTGAAGTTTTTACTTTTAACGTATACATAAAATGACACTAGCCCTATAAAAAATTTAATGTTACTTTGAAATTACATAGTTTTTCACATATTATTCTAGCTTCCATACTAAACACCAAACTCAGAAACAATAAAGAAAAGCTCTCCAAATACGATCGATTCTTATTTTAAGTTTCATCTTCATCAATTACCACTATAAAATTCTAATTTTCTTGTATTCACTATGAAATACTTAAATTTCTTGTTACCCCACTAATATGGAACCCTAAATTTCTTGTTTTATTATAGCTACAAGTATTTCTCAATCACACAATCTAATTAATTAATGTATATTATTATTTTATTACCAAGAACATTTTTTTTTATTTTAAAAATTCTCGAATCACTAGACTCGAATCAAGTCGCACTCGAATTCTGCACCTACGTTTGTGCTTCGTAGGGTAGATTGAAAGGACTTACGAGGAAGATGGAGATGGAAACGTTGCAGTGGAGGTTTACGGTAGGTTAGTGATGGTGAGTGGCGGTTGATTTTTTGAAAACAATTTAGGGATCAATGGAAGGAGTAAGATCCTTTCTTTGGGTGCTAAACTCCTCAATCTGACGCGCCAAATCTTTTTCTCTTAAAATTATTTTCTTTGAGATGAACGGCCTCATCTTTTTTGTCATTATCTGTCTTTCCCCTCTATAATAACGTCAGAGATTTTATTCGGTCAGGTTTCCCAACCTAGAATTTTTTAATATATATATAAGTATGTACATAAATAGTTCGTATATTCTAATAATATACTATATCTCTTCTTTTTCTTGGTAATCATATGATATTACATAAATAGTTTATCTTGTACATTCCAATAATATAATATCTTCTTTTTCTTTAGGAATTTATTGATTGCTAATAGTTATATTTAAACAAATTCTTGAAAATAATTTTTAGGGTTATTATTGAGATACACTTCATTTCTCTCTCTAAAACTCCAAAAGTATATATTCCCTCTTTTAACACTCCTAATACTCTATTTATTTTTAAGATTAATTAATTTTAATTTAAAAACATTCATCTCTCTTTATAATTCAAAAATAAATAAATTAAATCACTCTACCCACCTCAAAAATCTCATCTTTAATCTTCTTATTCCAACTTTTTTCACAAATGAATCAATCATTCACGGCTTAATTATATGCAATGATACTACTAGATCTTATATTTACAACCATTTATTACATGATCTCACTTATTTCCTTGCGAGAGAGAGATTATTCAAAGGAATTATTATGAAAGTTTATTCACATCTGCCATTAATGAAGGTTTACTCGGTTCATAGGAATCAAGTGGTATTTATCATACTCGGTCTAAAGGAATTGAGTAAAGCACACGTTACTTGGTCCTAAAGAACCGAGTGGAATTAAAAAAATGATCCATAACTTAACTCGATTCTTTAAGATCGACTAAAGTGTGCTTTACTCAGTTCCTTTAGGCCGAGTATGATGAATAACACTCGGTTTTTAGGAACCAAGTAAACATTCTTTGTACCTTGTATCTTTTTTTTTTTTTTGGCATTTGTTTGTATCAAATAATTTATGGTAAAAAAACATTAAACTCCCTCAAACTATTACTTTTTTACATTAAACCAACCCCCCCCCCCATATTTTAAAAGTGACATTAAACCCCCTTAAACTATTATATGTTATTACTTAACCCCCCCCCCCAAATTACATAAATGCCCTTATACAAGTTGGATAAAAACACTAAATCCCCTCAAACTATCACTTTTTGTCACTAAACCCCCCCTAAACTATCATAACTTAACACTTTACCCCCTAATTTATAAAAGAAAATTTATTTACAAGGACATTTATGTAATTTTAGGGGTTAAGTGATAACATATAATAGTTTAGGGGGGTTAGTATTGCTTTTAGAAAATGGAGGGGTTTAGTGCAAAAAAATAATAGTTTGAGGGGGTTTAGTGTTTTTTACCCAATAATTTATAAATGAAATGAAACATAAAGAAGTAACAAAAATATAAGTATTCTACTATTTTTGGAGAAGGATGATGATTTAAATTGTGGTGGTAGCGGTGGCGAGAGTGTTGACAGTGGAGAGGAATGATGATGAAGAAGAAGACAAGAGTTTCTAATTAATTGGTTAATAATTAATTTGGCTTTAAATGATTTAAGAGTTATTAATTATTATTAATTTATGTTTAATGTTTTAATCATTAATTAAAAATAAAAAAAATGGTGGGTATCAATAGAATAATTAATTTTTTTTAGAGAGAATATTATAGAGTAAAATGGTATATATCAATAATAGTCCTAGGCCTAGCAACGGGTCGTGTACGGGTCGGGTTGAAATCGTGTCGGGTGAAAAGTGCCTCTACCCGTACACAACCCGTTTAATTAACGAATTATACGACTTGATTCGTTTAACCCGTTTAAGATAAACTGTTCGATTCGGGCCGTATACGAATAACATTTAGTGACCCGTTAATAATTCAATTAAGTAATTTATATATATATATATATTTAAATTATATTCAGATTACACGGGTTACAAACGGGTTTACACGACCCAAAACCGACTCGTATATATTCTTATCGGGTTAGACGGGTTTTATTCGGGTCTCGTGAATGTACACGAAATCGACTCATTTAATAAACGGGTTTGACAAGTCAACCCGATTATAACACGCACCCGTTAAGGATTTACCCAAACTCGATAAATTCGTATCGTGTTATCGTGTCGTGTAATAAATTGCCGGACCTAAGTAGTCCCCTAATTTTTATTGAACACTATTTTTTAACCTTATTTCTTTTTCGCCCAAAAATATATTTTTAGACGATTTTAGTCTTGTCCTTTTTTCCTCTTAAAAAATACCCAAATTTTATCTTCTCAAATTTCATATTGTTAAACTAAATTTAAACTTAAATCAAACCCAAAGTTAATTTAGAATTTAAATTAATATAAAAACTCAACTCTAGGTTGAAATCAAAATAGTAGAACCTAGGTTGGAGTTCTTAAATCCAAATCAAACTCAGCCTTTCACCATCACCGTGACCCTCCTCTCACAGCCGTGCAACTACCACCTCCAACCTCCGCACCCTCTTCGCTTCACACTGAGATATCCTCGCAAAAGGCAGACCCATTCCGATGAAAAATGGTGGCCAGAGAAGCAGACCCATTACGGATCTAAAAAAAAATGTCTAGAATAATTTCTATCTGAACAAAAATTAAACCTCTCCCTCCTTTCTCCCTTGTTTCCTCTCTATCAACAACAGTTGTATATACACATACATGTAGCCATTGTTCTTCAATTACAGAGCACCCCATTTCATGAATGTATAAAATTATAATCAATAAATCAAATATAATAATCTATCATCTAATCTCACAGACTTGTTTTTACAATATTGGATAAAAAAAAATTGATGAACTTTTTGTGAAGCTAATCAAGTCGAAGGGGTTGTTCGTTTTGGTCACTTAAAACTGAAAATTTGAAGCAAAAATTTTAAGCGGTAAATTTGCCCCTTAAATCTGAAAACTTAAAATATCATATTGTAAAATACATATTTTACCTTTTTTGATTCTCATTTTACATATGATCTAAATAAACTAATAAGGACAAAATTGTCATATTAAAAAAAATCAATTTTCAAATGTGTTATATTCAAACAAACAACATTTTTTCAAATACAATTTTCAGAAGTAAACAAACAGTTTTTTCAGTTTCAGTTGTTTTATCAAATGCCACATAAATTGATGAATGAATACACATATACATACATGCATACACGTGTGTGTATATAAATATGTATAATCTCTATAAATTGGAAAATTAAACTCAGAATCACCACAAAGATCAAAATCGGAAGAGGATGAAAGATTTGATACAAACCATATTTAGGGTTCTTTTGATTCGAGTTTTGAGAATATAATGAGAATCTTAAATTTTTGAAAAAAAATTATTTTTATCTATGATATCTTGTCAATGTTTAGTTAGGAGAGAATATGATTGAAATACATGTAAATTATCAAAATATTTTTTATTTTATAAAATTAAATGATAAATCCTCATAATTTTACAAAGATAAAATTTATTTTTATTGTCAAGAATTATGGAAAGCTGTTGTATGTATTTAATAATAAAAAGAAAAAGTTTAATAACAAAAAAAAATTCTTTTAAAAAATATATAAAAGAAAATTGTCTTGGTAAGTAGAAATGATATTTTGATTTTAAGAGATAATCTTACAAGAAAATCTAAAAGAGAATATTAAAGTAAGGGCTGTGTTATTTACACCTATCATTTCTGTCACAAACACCCCCCAAAAGTAAATTTCTAATTATTAACACCCCTTTAAGATTCACCTAATGAGAGGTGAGTGCAGATGCACACACTCACCCCACTTGCAGAGAGTTTGTTTGTAATAACTCGCCTAACATCATGCAATAGATTACTGAAGTGTTTTTCAAATAAGGCCCGCCCTTATATGAAGAGAGTGTTGCTAAGTACTCACCTAATATCAAGCAATGGAGAGGGTGTTTGCAACAAATAAGGTGATGTTAAAATGTGCTTTTAGTTAAATTTTAGAGGACGTGTTTGTGACAGATTTAGAGAGTGTAAATAACACCGCCCTAAAGTAATTCTCTATTTTCATCCATTTAAAAAAGAATAGTTTCGATGAAATATTCCATTCTTAAAATAATGTATTACTAGCCTTAAAGCTAAACCAAATATCAAAATCGTTTTAGAATAAAATTTAGCATTCTAAGAATGATTTAAAACTCAAACGAACTCACTCCCACTAAACGTGGAGATTTGTTGTCGTGGGTTTTGGACCCCTTGCTAGGCTGCGCCTCTCTATCTCTAATGATTTTACTGTCTATTAAACAAGCTGGCGAGAAAAGCTGGTAAGAAAAGATGGGGCGAGGCGATAAGTATTAAAGAGAATTAAGCTGAAATTCAAGCTTGATTTCAAGGGATTCCCATATGAAGAGAAGAAACTAGCCTTTCTGAGAAAAGAAATTGGGGTTTTAAGGTAGAACATGAAGATTAGGGTTTCTTTTGGAAGAAGGGCGCATATGAAGAAGATGAAACAGGGGGAAGTGTAATTTGGTCAAAAAATATTATAAATTGATGGAAAGTAAACTTCCAACAGTGTTAGATTTTAAGAGGTCATATCTAATAAAAATTATTTTGGAAGGTTTTGTCAAATGCAGCTATTACTGTCAGGAGATGAGTTACTAAACCCCTTTTCTTTATTCCTTTGGAGATAAATCAGGGCCGCTGTTGCTGATCCAGGACGGCATATGAAGTACCAATTTCCCAAAGGGGAACCTGATGATATGACTTTTAATTCGAATCAAAATCCAACACAAGGCATAACAAGAACGACAGTTCCTTCAAAAATGTGCCTATAAAGCAGCTACACAACAAATATCAGCATAATGCCTCGAACATATATATCAGAAAAACGTCTCTAGAAAACCAGAAAAAGCAAAAGTTTGCCCAAAGTAGTCCATCAATAATCGAACTAGTACAACAGCAAAAAAGGTCATCAGCCCCTTCGCCGGCGCCGCCTCAGCATTGGGAATTTCAATGGTAAAGCAAGTTTAACCATAGACAAAGTTCCCTCGCGAACAAGCTTACAACCCAAGTGTTCAAAGTGGGGGCGCAATTTGATTGAAGACATTCTTAAATCCCTGGCAATATCTGCTGGGTCAGTCTTGAAATCATCAGCAAAGAGGGTAAGCACCAAAATGTAGCTGATAACAAGATCCCTCTTCTCGTCCGAAAGCCTTTTTGAATCTGAATCCACAAACATATCAGAAAATTTCAAGGATAAGATGCTCGGGATCTTATGGTGCTTTGCAGAGGAGAAACCATCCATTGAGTGTTTATCCTTGAACTTGATAAGATGAGTAATGTATGAAAATATACAGGCTAGTGTCTGCTTCCACCCCTCATCCTGCAATACGAGAAACGGGCATATTACTAAAGACAATAAAGCAAAAGATAAGAAGGATCTAGTGCTAAAATGAAACCAAATAAAAATATGCATGAATCTTGATAGCCCGGCAAATAGAAAGAGACAGTGATCCAGCACCATCAAGGGTTTAAGAGCATGACCACTGAGAATATGTGAAAATATTAAAATAGGTATACGATGTGTTTAGCAGAGTGGACTACTCTTCTATGAAACAAGATTAGTGAATGGTGATGAATTTGAAATAAACAAAATGGACGGCCAAAAAGTAACCTACATGATTGTGTCTCATTCCTCACCATTTAAATCCAACTTCCACAAAAATATCTAGAAAGGAGCATTTGGAGCATAAAATAAAATTGTCCAAAGCTGTGCTTCAGAGATGCCCAAGAGCACGTACATACAAGGAGCAACACTTATAGAAACCAATGATGGATATTAAAAACTGTTCATGTTTATTGTTTTGTCAGAACCATATCACTCTATGATGAAATTCACACCATAGCATGCAGTGCTTTTCAAAGAAAAAATTACTTCTCTTTCCCGCTTTAATCTATGTTTGCATAGCAGAAATTACAGCAGTAGATTCTGATATATCATAAACCAAGCAAATCATATTCTCAAGTACATTAGAAAGGAAATTACAGGTAACTAAAATGCCTACCTTGATATGCTCCAACTTATGAACTCTGTTACAGACAAAGCTTGGGTAAACATTGGGTTTCACTTCTCCTCCTGCTTGAGAAAGCTCATAAATATCTAAGAGGTAATCCCACTCTCCTTTCAAAATAATCTTGTCCAGTGGGTAAGCCATTTGAGGTGTAGTAGCAGACATATCATAAGGTGGGATATTACGAGCATCGCTAGTAGTATCAGCAACTTCAACAGCCTCCTTGTTTATTTTTTGGTCCTCTAATTTTTTGTCTAGATACTCCTGAGATTTTGGATCTTGTTTTTGATGTAGAGAGTCCATTTTTTTAACCTGCAATATAAAATATAAAATATAACTTATGAAATATATCACAAATTCCCTCGAAACATTGATGGAAATTATCAAAACAGCTTATATTTAATAGCGGATGATATTTCTGTGACACAAATGATAAAATCTAGATACTATCTTAGTTGCTCACATCCTAGACAATGTAGTGTGCACATGCAAATCAATACGGATCAACCATTTGAATGGGCCCCAAAAACAAGTCCAAAGAAACGCTTCAAACAATGGCAAACTATAACAATTTTCCTCAATACGATAAGTAGATAAATTCATTCACCAATTACCGAACATAACTAAACGAAGATCTAGATTCTAGAGAGCTACAAAGAGAAGAGAGCTATGTCTGTCTTGAATCTTGATGAAACCATTTTTTCAACTTTTTATACAATAAACAAATAAAAAGTGGGCATACCTTTCTTATAGTCTTTTTTGTTGAATACATCAATGTCAGATCTTTTATTTTCTCAGCCTTCTCTTGCTGAGTCAGTTCTCCCTTTGAGATCTCCGAAACTTCATTGCCAGTCAACCCTGCTTCCGCAACTCTTGGTTCTAACCTAAAAATCTGCCATCAAACAAATGTCAGGCAGCAGGTTGGTTCTCCTGCTACATTCAAACCTATGTTGCAGTCCCCAGTAGAACAGAAGTAACAAGTAAATTACATAAATGCACCAAACAGTAAAAGTAAAACAAAAACAAGAGATAAAGAGAAGGAAAAAAAATAGATAAAGCAACCAAAAGCCATTTAAAGGGATAGTGGAAGAGGTGTACAGGGCAGTGCAAGAAGCCCAAGGCCCTTAAGAGACCTTGATAGGCCAACTTCAAAAATATAAGAAATCCAAAAAGTACTTTGACCACAAAATAACCAATACACAATGGTGCTCACCCCTGCAACTTAGGCCTGTAGAGAGAGGCAGCTTGAGGACTTTAAAAACTCCCAAGTAATCCCCAGACGCAATGGGAACATGTGACCTTGCTATGGATGAGAAGTTAATTTATTTTTTTTGTTACTACTTAGTAGGAACAGAATGTCTCTACTATCGTTAAACCAGGGAAGAGTACAAAACATTCTGCCGAAGGAAACACGGAAAAATAGAAGAAGGTTGCGTTTGACGCGCAGAATAAGAAGGTGGGATAGGATAACTTTATCCTATTCCATGTTTGGTGTTCGTCGGGATTGGATATCCGGACGGATTATTTATCCCACCAAAGCTTCTTATCACGCCAAAAGAGGGATTAACGAATCTCACCTAAGAGGTAGTATTGTTTTATCCTGTCCGGATGAGATTAAATAATTCTATTCGACTCTCTAATCTGACGCGTCAAACACACCCGAAAAGTATACCCAAATCCATATTTACACTACTAAAATCCATCCTATCCTCTCCAACAAAACATTAAACAAGAAAAATCCCACAAGTGCATAGAAGATGAACAGTCCCTGTAGCTGTAGACCAAACAAAAAAGGCACTACTAAAATCTATCCTATCCTTCCCAACAAAACATTAAACAAGAGAAATCCCACAAGTGCCTAGAAGTTGAACAGTCCCCATAGCTGCAGACCAAACAAAAAATCACTATTGATGATACAAGGGCAAATTAACACACATTTTCGAGCTAAAGTGATAATTACAAGTGCAAAGTTAAGCTTCATCATAGGTTCTCAGCATTCATGAACATATACATACCCATCAAATTATTTCTAAAACTAATATTATCTTCCACCATATAACTTCAAAGCAATCAAAAATAGCATCATTACTAATCAATCCCAATCATAGTATAATTCCGACATGCTAAACAATTGGATTTTTTGTAGCTTATTTAAATACCCAACACTGCTAAGAGTCAACATACAATTTACCTTATTGGCGGAAATTGGAACCATCTTAAGCGTCCTCGTAGCTTTATCTACAACACCAAGAGCATAAGAACAGACCTGAGCTGCGGTTGCCTCGCCTGCGTAATTGGTACCAACAAAATCCACTTGACTACTACTATTATTAGGGCTCACAACGAGCTGCAATCGGTTGCTTCGTTTTACATGCCTAAAAACCCCAACCCTTGGCTGCGATTGGGGTGAATTAGGGCAAGGATTGAATCCAGAAGGGAAATAACCAATGAAAGGGGAGATTTTGTCAGGGTTTTCGCTAATAGTTTCTATCTTAAACTCAATTTCATCCGAATGCGTATTCAAATGACTACTTCCCCCAATTTCTATGAGAGTATTTTCTTCTTCAGTCTTGGTTTTCATTTTGTCTCTCTTCTTCCTTTTCTTTTTCATTTTCCTCATATGTTCTTCTTCGTCTTCTTCCATGGAAGTTCGAATTTCGTTGTCCTCTTTCTCGGCGTCTTCTATAGAAAGGCTTTGTTGGAAGACTTTCTTCTTCATGTTTGAAGCCTACACTACTGAAGAGGGTAAACCCTAATGTCGCCAAACTCACAGTATAGAAAGCGCAGCACTGCAGCAGTAACCTTTGAAAATTATATTATATATATATATATAAAAGAAACGAAAAGAAAAATAAATTAAATAAGTCCAACGATCCATCTCAAATTAAATATATTCACTCTTAAATTGAAAATTTTAATTAAAATAGATTTGTGTTTTAAGGTGTATTATGCGGTGTAGTTCTATGTGTATTTACTTAGAAATATATTGCATATATATAGTAAATATACACCTTAAAATATAAACTCACTTTAATTATGATTTTCAATTTGCAGCTAATATGTTAAATTTGAGATGGATTGAAGTGGATTGAGTTTATTTTATTTTATTTATTTCTTTTTAATGTATATATATATTTAAAAATTTAATTGTACATGGACAATTAAAATAAAATTGTAATGCGAGTAAAGATTAATTAAGATGCCTAAAAATTGATTGGGGCACCACTTAGTACTCTGAGCTTCTACTTATATCTTATCTTCTTACTATTGAATGCTGGATTCTCCTTATTCTTATACTTTTCTAGTTGTTGTTCGGTTGTTTGAAGAAGTAGATGATTCTTCTATATATGTGACTAGGAGGAAATATGTGGTCAGAACTCCCAGAGCAGGTCTGGAGCTATACTTTTGTCATCACCAACTCTGACATTACTTTTTCATGAATTATAATACATTAAATGCAGTTGGTGTGTAATGGGAGTTATGTGCCTTCTACAGAGTAGATGGGAGTCGCTCATACTTCTACCAACCACTCTAATAGAATGGTTAAGCGAGAGGAGTTTCAAAACTTGCTAAAAGAGTTCTAGAGCCCAAGCTCTGTAATTTATTGTACGTAATTAACTTTCGAGCGGGCGTACAACTTGTGAGGGGCTTTACGCTTATATTGATTAACCGTAAATTAAATATATTTCAATCTTTTAAATAATTAGAAATGAAAGATTCCTACAAGAAATGAAAGATTATTCAAATATAAAATGATAAAGAAATTTTGATTTATATAAAAGAAAATAGGAATGAAAGATTATTCAAATATACAGGGTAACCCACATGGATAAGCGCTGTGACATGGCAAAAAGTCCCTCGCCAGTTTTGATACTAGAGCTCTAATGGAATCAGATCTCATTTGGTACTTATATAGGTCCTCCCTAACACAAAGAGAATATCCTCCAAGACCTAACTCTTCTAAACCTGCATTACTCTGCTAAAGCAACCCTGAGCGCGCATGTGTCAGAGTAGGTAGAAAAAGTATAAGCGCTTGGCAGAAAGGACAATAGTAGGTATACAGAGTACCATTACTACCTTAAATGCATGCTTTGCATTTAATGCTCCAAATTTAGGGGATAAGCAATGTCGGAGATAGGCATGCTCAATCAACCATTGCAATGATGAAAACTCAAAGCTAACTGCTCCCAATTTGTAGACCTGCTTGCTCCCACACTGTATATCTAAAGCATTTACTTTGTTACAACCACCAAAATTCTGAGCATTTAATAGACTTAATCAAGCCATAACAAAAGATATTTCACTCTTATAACATTTTTTACCTTTTTTCAATAGGTCTACTAAGCCCATTAGAACTTACAAATTTGACTCCAGTAAATAGTTAATGAAGAGATATACCTCCAATATCCTCTATGATAATAACACTAGCAAAGGGTTATAACACATTTGAAATTAGAGTTATACTCTATATTATTATCACTACATAAAAGGCTCTAGGAACTTTAAGCTCATTTACATAAGTGGAGTATGTCATATCACTAAGAGTTGAACATTCTATATAACTCTTTTGTAACGTTCATTTATTTCATAACTATATCATATCTTTGCGGACGTGTCACAATCACTACCAACTTATCATTCTTGTTGTCAAAGCAATTAACATTGACTGAATGGTTAATTATCTTTCCTAAATTTTTATACCAACAATTTTAATTGTCGAAAAGCTAAATTTGATTATTGGCTACTTGATTGTTAATATTTAATTATGTTTATCTTTTAAGTAAAATTGTTAAAATTAGTTATTCTTGTTATTTTGATTATACTATTAGAGTTTTATAGCATCATTTTCTACCGTACTATCAATTTTAATGCTATGACGTACTTTAGGGCCTTATAATAACAAAGCTTTACCGCTCTAAAATTCACTAAATATTGAAGATGTGTTTAATTAAAAAAATTTTGAATAATTAGACAGTCAAATTTATGAGTCGTAAAAAAACTCCACTCTATAAACAAATTATCTCCTAGTAATTGAACTATAGCTTCGTGCTAAACAGAAAATAAAAAATGAGATTGGGTACGAGCATGAGCATGAGTATGGCCTTGAACTTGAACCTAGGCATTTGTGCTTAAATTTCATATCTACAATTAGGGGTGTTTTCGGTTTCGGTCGGGGTAGAAACTAGGGTACCCCAAACCCTCCCCAAACTTTATAGTTCGGTTTCGGTTCGGTTCGGTTTCGGTTTTCGTACCTATGAAACCTAAACCCTCCCCAAATTATTCGGTTTCGGTCCGGTTCGGTCCCATTCAATTTTTTTTGTATTGTTAAAACTTTAGTTCAAAATTGCACTAAAAATATAAATTCACTCAAAAGGCGCTACAAAAAAATTATATAATGTATTTATTTTAATAATTAGCTTAAGTAATTATTTATAAATGTAAATAATCCATAGGGTTGGGTCATTTATATAATGTAAATGTTGTAAGAAAGTTTACTCTTTTTTTTTAACGTATTATAAGACAACTTAAGTAATTACATTAAATTAGCAAATATTTTTTTTAAAAGATTCGGTTTTTTCGGTCCAATTCGGGGACCCCGAATCCCCAACCCATACCGACCCAAATCAATCGGTTTCGGTTTTTGATTTTGGTTTATGTTTTTTTTTCGGTTCGAGAAATTTCAGATCGCAACGGATCGGTTCGATTCGTTCGTTCAGTTTTTGGATTTCTGACAACACTCCTATCTACAATGGCAGAATTGACATAATTAATTTTGAAGGTTTGCTAAAATTTGGGAAGATCTTGGAAATAATATCTCCAAAAATTTAGTGAAAAAATGGGCCTTCACATGGGCCTCTATAAAAACTGTGCCGGTATTTTACTATTCTATTGAAACCTCAGAAGAAAAAAAAAATTGAAATAAGTCAATAGATTAGATAGAAAGAAAGAATAGTAAAATGACTGGAAACGGCTGCATCTACAGGTACAGCAGCAGAAGAAGAAAAATAAATAAATATTTCCCTTTCGATTAACTGAAGAAGTTACTTATCAACTGAAGAAGCTCTTTAGTCTTTTCTTCCTCTTCACTCGTCACATATTACCAGCTCTGCTATGTTTCTGCTCTTTTAGCTCTCTGCCTCATTTTTAGGTAGGCTGACAGTTTCTCTCTAGGTTTCACTCTTTTGCTTTAAAATTTAGCAATCGCTTCCATGTTTGAATTTCAGGGTATGTTATTATTATTATTTCATGGTTTAAATTTTGAGTGTTTTGATTTGATCGAAATTCGCTTCTTCTGATTGATTTTGTTCTATTTTTTCTAGATACGTTATACGTCCAGTCTTTAATCATCTGCTATTTAGGGTTTTAATTAGTTGGAGGGTTCAATTTTCGTTAGCAGTGGTTGATTTTAGTAGATTTTCTTTTGCTGTTTGAGATTTGATCGTTCTGCTTTTCCGTTTGGCAATTACTAGTAGTTTATATTATTATTATTAGTAGTAGTAGTCAACTTGCACGACACACTTTCCATTTACTCACCTCCTTTTTTTTACTTGTTTTTATTATTGACTTTGCCAATTTGGATTGAAGGTTGGTACTTTATTGATCGGATTATCTCTTAATTGTAACTTTTATGATTTTTTGAAATTATGCCTTTCACCTGTTTGATTTTGTTTGTCAACGTTCTCTACTTTTGATAAAAGTTGATTAAGCTTCAGTAGCAGTGGGATGCTGAAGTCCATTTGAAATTCTTAAAGAGGCCTTTTTCAATAACAAAACCTCAACGAGTCATCGAATCTGATATTGGCTGCTTCATGTGCATATACCTAATTCCCAACTTCTCCGGCACATCTAGATAAGGTTCAACCGCCCAGGCTCCACAACCATTGTTTGCATTGGATGAGGCATTTAAGGGCTTCTGAGAATGGTGAGCTTTAAACCAAATATCACTAATATTGTCTCAGTAGGTTAGGAGTACATGTACCAATGCATCATCATGCTACTTATAAGAAAAACAATGTATATACAACAGTCGATGGAGATTGCTGAGCTTCTCGTATCACCATGGGATTAAGCTGGAGCCATTATGTCATTCACATGAAGTGATTTCGTAATGAGCTACAAACCATATTCTAAGAATATGAATACAAGGGATTCAAATTTTTTTTTTCAAATATGTATTACTTTCATCATTTTATCTATTTTAGGTTGTTCCTGCTTCTTGTACTTGCTCAACCCTTGAGTAACCCGAGACATTATGGATATTGGGAAGCTCAAAAGTAGTGCCACTTTTCTTATCAGATTATCAGCATAATACACTTCTTTGTTGGCCACATAGGTATGCAAATTGGGCTATTCTTCAGTCAAGCAAACAACCTTAACTTAATGGAGGATTGGTTTTTTTAGTGGAAATATACCTTTGAGTCAACTGGCTTATTGGAAAATTACGGCACAGAACTGGATACCCTACGACTTCTGTATTGTAAGGCTGAATTATGACGGGAAGATGGTGGCTTAGGTCATCAAAACAATTTGTTCACATTTCAGAGCTAAAGACTTGTGAATAAAAAGATACAAGTGCAAGCTTATTTGGTGTGGCTTATTGTTGTCTGTTGTATTTGAACTCTATCATTTGCCATAATCACTAGCATGCTTTCCTATGCTATATGCTCTAAAATTTTCTCCAGAAGGATTTTAAATATTCTGTGACATGTTAAAATTCCTCTCTCAGATACGATTTCTTTGCTCCCAATCTCCTGTACTGTATTTTTTGTGAACTTCAAAAGATTTCATAGGTAGAGGTTTTTGACGTAAAGGAAACAGATACCTGAAAATGGAATGCTGGGATTGGAAATTATGGCTGGGCCCATGATAATTTAGTGAAAGAAGAAAATAGAAGTAATGCATGCTTGGATTTGTTAACAAGTCTAAAAGTGTTTTGTGTTATGCTATCTCCAATAATGTGTAAAACTTCAATGTTCTACCTCTAATATGGTACACAGAATGAAGGTTGATTGTGCTAGTCATTTTCATTTATCACTTGGAAGCTGCTATCCCTTTAATGTAATTTCAGTGATCTTGCAGGACTCTCTTAAACTGGTGTAGTTTATGTGATTGGACTTACAGAGAAAGACAGGCTGAGGAGTGAGAACATCAACTCATAAAACCATCTGAATTCGTTAATTTAGGCACATGGATCAAGGTAATGAGCTTCCCTTGAAGACTTTTTTCTCCCTTGATTCTCCATTCTTTGAATATATCTATATGTTTTGAGTGTTTACCATTGTGATTCTTGATGCTATATTCCAAATTCTAAATCTTAGATTCTTAGGATCTAATGTTGAAAGCTGATAATGCCTTAAAGTGCTTTCACGAGTTTATGGAGAATTTTGCCTATATGCATAAATCTATTCTAAAATACTTTGTTAAAGTGATTGAAAATGGGAAGCCACTTTATCCTTCTTTGTTAGCCGATATAAAACACCCTCATAGGATCTGGGTTATGTGGGTTTGTCACCATTTTTCCTTTTCAATTTTTGTTGTGTTGAGTTTGGAGCTGGTTGCTTTGATGTGTCATACGATCCTACATAAAAATAATGGGTCATGTGGATATGGTTATTGGTTAGCCTCTGGTGTAACCGACTTATAATTGTTGAACATGTATTAAGGCTTATACTTAATACTCCCTCTGACCCAAATTATGAGTCCTTACGAGTCCATGTTCGATTTCTCACTTTTGTTAAGGATATACTACTATCAACATAATCAACAGTTGCTAACTTGTTTACTATCGTGAAATATGGTACATCGAATATACCCCTCAATGGAAACTGGACTCCTAATTTCGCATTCCCCAAAAAGGTGGTAGACTCTTAATTTGGGACATAGGGAGTAGTAATTATATGAGTTCTAGTGAAACCCAAGTCCTTCATGAGAAGCGTAAGATTGCTATTAAAAGTATGTGCGAGAGGGGCATAAGAATGTTGGTGTGTGCAGGGCTTTTACAAGATGACAAAGAGAACGAGAACAGAAGTTATAACCTTATTGGAGACATGGAGGATAACCAACTGGGAATGTTTGACAAACCCCTTCCTTGCTGTGGATGTGGACTAGGATGGTTTTCGTGAGTCTCTCTCTCTCTCTCCCTCCCTCTCTCTCTCTCCCCCTTCCTCCCTCCCTCATGAATTCACCTTTCTTTGCAGTTTTTTGTTTGGATTTGTGTTCCCATTGATGTGGTACTATGCCACAATTCTTTACTTTGGAAAGTACTATCACAAAGATCCCAGAGAACGATCTGGACTTGCTGCTAATGCTGTAGCCGTAAGTGTTCATCTACATATCTGTAATCTATATTGGTGATTCCTGCTGCTGTTGCTACTCAAAAGCATTAAATTTGAGCTAACACATTCATTCACAATAAGCATGGGCTAGGGAAGTACTCTAAACATGCTAATTTACGTAAAAGAGTTCAAATAATATCGCTGACATGAATCCTTTAACTGTAAATATGGCTAGGGCTGCATTTATGGGTTACCGGTAGTATGTGAATTTTCTTTAGCTCTTCCTGATGTATATTGTTGCTACTGAACCCTTAAAATTTCACACTTTTTCTTCCAAGTTTCAATGTTGAAACTCCCTTGAAGGTTGGTTTTAATATTTATCAAGACACAAAGTAATACCACAAATAGGGCATGATAAATCCACGAGTTGTCATAACTAGCACCAGTTTTTCTATTTATACATACAGTGGAGCTGTATTTGACAGTTTATGTCCTTTATTTTAAGGTACAAAGTTTCCAGAGTTCTTGCAATTCCAACATTGAAATTGTATTTTTGATCGTGAATCCCCTGTACTTGTGCACAAACACATAAATCCCCCCTTTTGTCATGTTAATTCTGAATGTTATAATAATTGCAGGCTTTGATATGTACAATAGCAGTGCTGATCACAGTAGCCATTATTTATCTTTAGTCTCCCATTTGGCGACCTTCATGAAAGAAAATACTGAAGCTGATATATTTGCTGATAAAGCTGCCATATAATCATACTCAACTGATGAGCATTGTTCCGCAAAAGGTTAGCCAATTTGTAAAGACTGACGTTTCTTAGTTTCTATGTGGTGTTGTGCATATATTGAATTTGTATGATGCAACTCTTACTGTTAAACCACCCTCCTCTTTCACTGGGAGGTTTATGGTACATAAAACTGTTCGGTAATGTTAGAAAACTTTATTTCACTGGCATCTAGCAGCAGCTTTGAGGAACTCCCAGGAGTTTTTGTGATGTCCCAAACTACGAGTCCAACTTTGTTTTCTGAACATGATTTTTTTTCTTAAAAAGAGGAAGGTCAAGTCTCTTCCCTATACTACAATAATAACGAAAACCCCCCCATTCCGGATGAAATTCGAACTCCGGACCTCACCTGAATTTGGGTGGGTACCTTACTAACTAGGCTAGCCCACTCGCTCTTGTAACATGATTAACTAGTTAAATTCTTCGCATTTGATTACTGGGAATTAGTAACTTTTTCTCTACACATGTCAAAATGCATCCTAAGCGTTGATTTTATGTACAATAGATCTATTACTGAAGGGTTTGGCCTATCTTTAAAGGGATTTTTATACCCAAATTTGCTTACTGCAACTTTACCCCTATCATTATTTTGTTCCAAGCATAAAATTTTATTTGTATGGAGCTAACGGGTCTTGAAGGGCATGTCCTCAACCTATGAAGGATTTGTTTCTTATGGTTGGGCCAATATATTTTTTATTTTTTTAAAAATAGATGATCCGTGTGTCCAGTAAAGAATGTGCCTGCACATGCATCACGTATGTGTAATGTTAGTTAACAAGAAGAATAACATCCTGTTGATGATTATTTGATTATAGAAATTAACAATTTATAAAGCATCTTGTTTTATTATAGTTTCACAAACCGTGAACATTGGAGCTATGATGGGGTTGGTAATGATGTCAATATATTTTCCAAATTAGTTGTGCACCATGGTGTGAGTGCTACAATAGTTTTATTTATTTGGTTTCTGCCTTAATATATATAATGGCATTAAAAGAAATGGGCGTTCTTTAAAATGCATTATGAAGGGCACAAATGTTGAGATAAAGAATGCTCACTTCTTATTCGAGGGGATTGTATTTGCATTTTGAACCTAAAATTGTATGTTGAGAGTGTTTTATATGCAATTGCAATGTGGATAAATGATTTAGGATTGTTATATTTATTATTCTATATAGAAAATTATTTATGTGAAGGAGAAATTGTTTTAATGAACGTAGAGCAATATTAAATGATCAAATGTGCATAACAGATTATTATAAACAAAATTGGAAAATACATATAAAAAGGGAAATTCCTAATCTATATATGTTTATTCGGTGGCACTCGGTCTTTCAACTTTTTTAAAAAATTAATTGTAATTGCTTCAATCTGAAAATGAAAATGTTTGTTTAACATGAAATATGTTAAAACAATGTTATTTGTTAGTTAATGTGAATAGAGGGAAAAATCAGTGTAAGAGAGCTAACTTTACGTTATTTTTTTTGGCAAGGAAATGGGTGAGAATTAACTCCACTGATAATGGGGGCAAACTGATTAACGCACACTCTTTGCGCCAACAAGTAATTGGCGTAGAAAGTTTGAATGTGAATGTATGTGTGGGTGGGTGCGACGAAGGAAAAAGACTTCTTGTTTGGTACTGTGTTTTTTCCTATCGTTATTAATTAAAAGTGGTGGATGGACAGAGACTAAAACAACGCGTATCTTACGAATTGAATTGAAATATAATATATATATATATATATATATTATATTTCTAATTGGGATCTAGTTTACCTTCACAAAGTTCTGAAGAATCCACTACTTATTCTAGTCATTCTGATGAAGAACCACCACAATTAGGTTGTAGTAACAATTGTACTAAAACCTGTTGTAATAAACAAATAAATGTATTAACAAAAATCCAAGAGGAAAAGAATTTGTTAATAGACTTAATAAGTAAAATATCAGACCCACAATTAAAAACCCAATATATGAACCAATTAGAAAAATTATTAACAACTGAATCTAAAGCACAAAAATTACTCAAAAATAAAGAAAAACCCATCTTTAGTATTAATAAAACTTTAGAAAGATTTAAAAATCCAATTAAAAAAGTAACACTTCCAGAATTAAATTTAGAAGTTAACAATCTAAAAAAGGAAATTTCTAAATTAAAGAAAGAAATTCCTGAACTTAGACAAGAAATAATTATTAAAATAGAAGAAATTAACAAATCAAACTTAAAAATTAATAGCTCCTCTGAAGGAGAAAGTGAAGAAGAATCAGTTAATGAAAATACTGAAAAAGAAGAAGCAGATAAAGAAGATCTTAATGTAGAAGTACAAAATCATTTTCTAAATAGATTAAAGGATATAACTATCCAAAAATGGCATATAAATGTCACTATAGTCATAAATAAAACATTTGTATTAAAACTACCCGCCCTTTTAGATACTGGTGCAGACTTAAGCTGTATCCAAGAAGGATTGATGCCAACAATATATTATAAGAAAACAAGTGAAAGGCTAAGTTCTGCCAATGGAAGTAAAATGGAAATGAAATATAAATTACCTAATGCACATATCTGCCAAGATGGAGTGTGCTATAAAACATCCTTTGTTTTGATCAGAAACATGACAGATAAAGTAATTTTGGGGTTACCATTCATATATTTATTATATCCATTTAATACTTCAAGTAAAGGACTAGTAACTAAACATTTAGGACACAAAGTCACGTTTAATTTTACTACACAACCAAAAGAAAGAAACTTGAGAATAATAAAAGAACAATCAATCTCAAAAAGTTTAAACTTACTAAATAATAAATCAAATCATTTAAAATATCTAAAAGATGAAATTAAATACAAGAAAATTGAAGAACAATTACAAGATTATAGACTACAAACTAGAATTAAAGAGTTTAATGAAAAACTTATCAAAGAAGTTTGTTCTAATTTATCTCATGCTTTTTGGCACCGAAAAAGACATATTGTAAAGCTTCCCTATGCTAAGGAATTTAAAGAACATTTAATTCCTACTAAGGCTAGACCTATACAAATGAATCATGAACAAATGGAGTTTTGTAAAAAAGAAATAAATGATTTAATTCAAAAAAGGATTATAAGAAAAAGTAAATCTCCTTGATCTTGCCCTGCTTTCTATGTTAACAAAAATGCTGAAATAGAAAGAGGATCCCCTAGACTTGTAATTAATTATAAGCCACTAAACAAAGTTTTAGAATGGATTAGGTACCCATTACCTAACAAAAAAGATCTAATTAATAGATTAGATCAGGCTTTAGTCTTCAGTAAATTCGATCTTAAGAGTGGTTTTTGGCAAATTCAAATTCATGAAGAAGATAGATATAAGACAGCCTTCACTACCCCCTTTCGGCCATTATGAATGGAATGTTATGCCATTTGGCCTTAAAAATGCCCCTAGTGAATTCCAGAATATCATGAATGATATTCTAAACCCTTATAGTCATTTTTCCATAGTCTACATAGACAATGTGCTCATCTTTTCAAAGTCAATAGAAGAGCATTGGAAGCACCTGAATTCATTCTTTAAAACTATCAAATTAAATGGTTTAGTTTTATCCTCTACCAAATATTGTTTATTCCAAACCAAAATAAGATTCTTAGGACACAACATTCAATATAACCAAATTAGACTAATTGATAGAGCCATTCAGTTTGCAGATAAATTTCCTGATGAAATCTTAGATAAAAACCAACTCCAGAGATTCTTAGGATCCTTAAATTACATCAGTGATTTCTATAAAGATCTACGTAAAGAATGTAAGCCGTTATTTGAACGACTTCAAAATAATCCCCCTCCTTGGACTAAAATCCATACTTCCACAGTCCAAGACATCAAAAAACATGTTAAGACAGTGCCCTGTCTTGGCATCTCAACTCCTTCTGCTTTCAAAATTGTTGAAACCGATGCCTCTGAAACTGGATTTGGAGGAATCCTCAAGCAGAAATTAACTTCCATTTTTCCTGAACAAATTGTACGTTTTCATTCAGGTGCATGGGATAGTACACAAGTAAATTATTCTACTATTAAAAAAGAAATTTTATCTTTAGTACTATGTATTAATAAATTCCAAAGTGATTTATTAAATAAAAGATTTTTAATAAGAATTGATTGCAAATCTGCCAAATATGTTTTAGAAAAAGATGTTGAAAATATTGCTTCTAAACAAATTTTTGCTAGATGGTAATCTTTGCTAAGTATTTTTGATTTTGATATAGAATATATAAAAGGCAGTGAAAACTCTATACCAGATTTTCTCACAAGAGAATTTATGTTAAATGCAGGGAAATGAGTATAACAGGCAGCAGAGGCCGCGGAAGAGGGAGAGGGAATAAACCAGCCTCAGGGCCATGCATTTCCCCTTTTGATATCTGCGAATCATCATCTAGTAAACCCAGAGGAACTATGGTTCCTTTCCAAGTAAACCCAACTCTTGTATCAGTAAATCAATACCAAGTTTTAGGCCAAATTTCCCAGCCTAAACAATATAACCAAGCCTTATCTAGTAAACCAAAGTCCAATGATCCTTATGACATTGAGACTAAACCCATTCCAGTAAAACAAAGCCAACTAAGTTTTAGCCAAAATCCTAGCCCTTAAATACCTAAATATACCCAAAAGTTGTTCCATATTGAACCCCATATGATGGAACTCAATAATCCAATCCAAATTTCCAACCATTTCTATCCTCCTGGATGGCATTTCATTCCAACCCATCCAAGTAAAACCCTCAAATATTACAACCGAATTTTAGTAACCACGGAATCCATTTTTGTTAAACCAATCTTTGACAGAAATGACCCATCTATTGTTATTTATCATTCCTTGTATATTAAGAAGATATTACTCATGGAAGAATGGGGAAAACACCCAGCTGAATTAGTTCCTTTAGAAGGAACTGACGAATTTTATTCTTATCATGATTACATTGAAACCTGGATGAAAATACTCTTATTTCAAAATCAGTCTTTCACCCATTCTTGGTTTGTACAATTTGACCACAATTTTCAATGGTCATTTCCCTGTTGGTTCATTAGATTGTGGGAAATATTCGGTCTTAATATGGATATTCTTCCCATGCTTATTAATGAACAAGTAAAATAGTTCGAAAAAGTAAGCCCAAAAATTGGTAATACTTATATGCCAATTTTAACCCTTTTTACTTCCAAGTATAAAGTACCCTGGATAGTAAAATCACAGTATCATTTAATAAAAAATCATGTTAGTGAACAATGGATCCAAAGCTTAGGAAACTCCCAAGCATTAGTTAAACACCATGCCCCATTTGACATATTAACTAGACAAATTTTTGTTAAGTGGTGGGATAAATTTGAGCTAGCCCGAATAGTAAACCAAGTTCAGAAAGAATTCCCAGAACACCCTAAAATCACCAATGTTCTTATTCCAATTCAAAGTAGCCTCACGGTTCCGCTTCCAAGTAAGCCAAAAACCCCTCAGCCCAAACTTAAACAGAAGATAGAGAGCCCAGTTGAACCCAAAATAAACCCTAAACCGAAAAGGCCAAGTCCTACTCCTTTAGTAAAATCCAATGAAACCTTAGACATTAATAAATGCTCAAGGGCCCAATTGAAATTACTGCTGGCTCAAGCTCTCAGTTCAAAGTTATCTGAAGCTGTAAGTGAATCTGATCTTGAAGAAGATGAAGAGGTAATAAAGCCTGAACCATCAGACAACAGGATAATAACTGGTACCGAGAAAATAAAAAATTGGTATAATTCAACCTTATTTGAAGATGCTCAGAACCCTTATGATATATAGTGCTTTCACTCACTACTTAGAAAATTTTGCCAAGAAAAGCTAGCACCTATATCTACGTTGGATTCTCTTCTTTAAATAAAATACAATCATCTAATTATTTATGGGTATTGTTGCAAAGTCGACAAAAGAAAAATAGGTGGGCCCCATTAATAGTACAAAGTTGCCAATTTGCCCAAAAGACAAAAAGAAGAAAAGAAAAAGAAGAGAGAATCTCCTTTTCTCCCCGCAATTGGAGATCTGTGTCTCCTCTCCTCCGGATTTCTCTCTTCCTCCTTCACCTACAAAAGGGATGCAGAGAAGAGAAGAAAGGCAGAGTTTTATTTTGCTTACAATTATTCTGTACAATTTCAAATTTAGTCTGTAATTCTGCAAATCTGTTCGGAGCATTTTCACTAAGTTGATCTTCCATTTTCCAAAGATTTGTAAGTTAATTATTTATGTTTTAGTTAATTAATTGTTTCAAAGTAAACGATTAATTTCATATTGTAATTTGTATCGTTTCAAAGTAAACGATTGATTTTGTAATTTATTAAATTTCTCTATAAATTTGAAACAATTACAAAATTTATTAAATTTCTCTATAAATTTGAAACAATTATTTGTTTATATATCCGCGCACTCTTTATATTTTCATTCATCTCTTTGACCTTATTGATCTGCTTCCCTTTTGGTATCAGAGGTTAAATTTGATTATCGATCTATTGGAAAATATTATCTTAATCCTCTATTCGTCAAGATTATTTCATTATGTTCTAATCTTTTGTTGAAAATTACGTATCCTCAAGTCACTTTGATTTCTGCAAACCACCTATACCAGGAAATCCTAGGCTAATGTAAGTCTCAAGTGTGTGAGCAGTGAAGAGCCAAGGTATGATAATAGGTATGTGTCTGCTTAAGGAAATTAGAGTATGTACCCATAGGGTCAGCCGTAAGCAAGAGTGAAGTTTAGAATAAGTAATCAAAATGAGTAGATTATTTAGATCTTATTCTTCAGTTAGTTCGACGTCAAATATGTCCTCAATCCCAGATATAGTTAATCAAGAAGAACAAAGTTTCGAAAATATAAGCCAAAGTTTTAGTGATTGGAATATCCCAAAAATCTCACCTAAAGAAATTTATAAATCTACTTTCTTTGGAAATTTTAAATCAGATTATAATGTTAAAACCGTAAAAAAGGTCTACACAATTAATAAAGAACATGAAAATTGTAATTTATTAACTCCAGAAATTATTAGTAAATAGAGATCTAATGGATATAATTTTATTCATATAGGACTTATTCAAGTAGCCATAAATCCACTCATAGTCAAAGGTGTAGACTCATCAATACTATTATGTCTTAGAGATGCTAGGTATTTAAATTATGTACCAAGTATATTAGGAATAATGGAATCTAGTCTACATAACGGACCAGTCCATTTTAATTGTTTCCCAGACTTTACTTTAAGTCTTAGTGATCCAAACTTATTGAAAGCATTAACATTAAATATTAAAACTGCTGGTGAAATCACCCAAATGTTAGAAGGATTTTAGGCAAATGCCTTAATATACAGAATATACTATAAGATAATGAGAACCAATTTAAATGTAAAAGCACTTAATAAATCACCTAAAGATAAAACAGTTTTAATCCAAAGCAGTACTAATAACGCCAATATACAAGTTCCAAAAACAATATTATGGAAAGACATTAATCTCCCAAGCCAATGGATTTTACAAAATGAAATCCCTGAAAGACCAATAATAAGTAATTTTATGAATTTAGACAATATTAGGCAATATAGAGATGGAACAATTAGGA
The DNA here is from genome assembly GCA_021464415.1 of Lonicera japonica. Lineage (NCBI taxonomy): Eukaryota > Viridiplantae > Streptophyta > Magnoliopsida > Dipsacales > Caprifoliaceae > Lonicera > Lonicera japonica. The sequence continues at coordinate 2,292,367 of CM038467.1, read as the reverse complement.
TAAGTTTTGATGAATCTAGATTCAGAAAACCACCCCTAATTTTAGAAACATCTGCAAGTTCATCCACAAATATCCCTTCCAGAATTGATAATATATCCAGAAGAGATAATGATTTAATGAGTAACATATCTCTTCCTGAAACTAAGATATCAGGAACCACAAATTTAGGACATGTTACTCATCCAATATACAGAAATAAAGAAAAAGAATCAGTAAGTGATGAACAAGATATAGGAGATAACGAATCTGTATCACAAACTGATTTTCAAGCACCATTCCACTAGTTAAAAGTAATAAATAAAAAATTTAAAATCAATTGGGACACATTAACCAATAACTTCAACTCTAAAGAAAATAAAAAGTTAAGACATGAATTTAGGGCAGAAAACCCTGAATTTGAAAGAGAAAAGATAATAAATAAATGAAAAAAATGGATAAAGAAAGAAAAAATAAATATAGATTTCTTTCCATGGTACAAAAGGTATTATAATAAATTCAATGTAATAACAAAAACTCAATGGACCAACGAAGATGATACAAAAATCACATATAGTCATCCTCCCCTTGAAACTCTGAATATACAAGTAAAAAATACTTTAGTAAAAGCTTCTCCATTTAAGATACCTGAAACAGACAGTAAAATTGATGATAAAAAAATAATCGAACAGAATAATTATACTAATCAATATCTAGTTTCACTAGGAAAACAATTAGACAAAATTGAAGATAAAATTGAAACAAAAATTGAAGGAACTATAATTAAAAGAAAATTTGAAAAACCAATTTTACACTTACCTGAACAACGAGAAGGTTTAGGTCTGCCAAATAAAGACAGAGAATTAGCAAGAAAAATTGATCAATTGCTAAAACATGTATCCTCAACAAGTGGAACAAAAAATGTAACCACCTTAAAAAAGCATAATGAACAAAGTGATTAAAATAAATCTGATGATGAATCCATTGTTCATGAAATTGAGAATCAATTTAATAAATTAACATTTAACAAACCAAATCCCACTAGTAATACAAGAAATTGGTACTCTAGACCAACACCTCCAGATCTTCAATATGAAGAAAGAAATTTAAGTAATCAATTTGCAATATCATCCAATAAAATGTATGAATGGAATATTGATGGTCTAAGTGAACAAGAATTAATTAATAAGTTGAGCCATATGTCTATGGTAGCCAATAGCTACTTAAATGCTTACCATGATCTAACTCAACCAGAAATAGTTGAACTCTTTGCATCAGGATTTACAGGAACCCTTAGATCTTGGTGGGAAAAACATCTCACTGAAGATGCTAGAGAAGCAATAATTCATGCAGTACAGTTAGATGATGAAAGAAACCCTATCTATAACGAAGAAATCAATTATGGGCCTCCTGATGGTGTTAACACATTAGTTTATACCATAATTAAACATTTCATAGGAACTCCCAGCAATATAACTGAGAGACTTCACGACCAACTTAGTAACCTTACTTGCCCAACTCTTAGTGATTTTAGGTGATATAAAGATGTATTCACCTCTAGAGTCATGATGAGAGATGATAGTAACAATTCATTTTGGAAAGAAAAATTTGTGAATGGTTTGCCCAGCCTATTTGGCCATAAAATTCGTGAAGAATTAAGTAAAAATTTAGGTTATATAGACTATGATAACCTAATCTATGGAGATATAATAAGTCAAATCCAAAAAATAGGTCTAAAAATGTGCATAGATTTTAAATTAAGTAAGCAAGCAGGCAAAGATAAAAATAAAGCCAAATATGAATTAGGAACATTCTGTTAGCAATATGGTTTACCCCCGGTTGCCCCTTCTAGGAGAAAAACCCACATTAAAAAAGACAAAAAATATAAGTCCATAAAAAGAAAAGTAAGAAAAATAATTGAGAAGATTATTATAAAAAACCCTCATTTAATAAAAAGAAAAAATCAAATAAGAAATTTGACAAAAGTAAGATAATCTGCCATAATTATGGAAAGAAAGGGCATTACAAAAATGAATGTAGAGTTAAAGAAAAGTTAAGTCAATTAAATGTACCTGAAGAAGAAGTATAGCAAATTCTTGAACTCATGAGGATTGAAAATCAATCTGAAGGTGAATCATTGGAAATAATATATATATATATATATATATATTATATTTCTAATTTTTATATAAAAATATTTTACTTGGACAAAGACGTCATGAATCGTGATATTTGTCTTATGCGGGAGCTGTTGCGGGTTATTAGTACTAATACTATAATGTACTTATTTTTATTTTAATATTATTATAATAAAAAATATTTTTGTACTTATCCTTAGAATAAATGATATCATTTTTTAACTATTAGCTTGTGGGACAAAGTTTTAATTTAAGGATCAACTTTTAATTTGGAGAACATTCGACACTTTTATTTTTTGATTTTTTTTACGTGTTCTTCTCATTATACTCCTTTATATTTTGTTTCGTTGTTTTTGCTATTTTGAGACAGTTAGACATACATTTTACTATTTTCATTTTTAGATATATTGTATTAATTGTTTTTAGAAAGGCATATTAAATATTATCATTTCAAATATATTATATTTTTTAGCATTTTAGACATATTAAATTTGTTATCATTTCAGGCATATTAAAGTTGGCTTTTCTTTCTTAGACATATTATTATTATATTGTATTAGTTGTTTTTGAGTGATAACTGCTTTTTAAGGGATTTGAAGATGCTCTAATAGTGTTGTTTTATCGAGTGGTTTGTTTTTTTATCATTCTGAATAATGAGTATTATTCACTTGTAGATGTATGTAACTTTTATTAGGAAGTTTATTGGTTATGAGTTGCGTCGGTTTCTTTGTATAATATTAATGAGTTGCCCGATTTTTAAATTATTTCGTACGGGCGAAGTGTTTTAATAAGTAACCTAAATAACCAACTATATAGTTTATACATTCATCTAATTGCTTTGTATTTCTCGCTTGAATCTTATCTCCACTTTGAGAACATGTTTTGTCTTCTTATGTTTTTTAAAATTTGTAGTATTTTACCTATCAAATTGTGTAAATATATGATTAAGATCACCGCTTCAATTTAGCAATGCTGGCCAAGCAAACATGGAGGCTGCTTACAAAGCGAGACACGCTGGTAGCAAAGATTTTTAAGGCTCGGTATTACCCCAACAACTCTATTCTTACCACTCAAATGGGGCATAACCCGAGCTATATGTTAGAAATTTTATGCAATTTTAAATATAACAACTGATATAATATGACACCGAATCCTGTGATAACCACAGTCTCCTTAAAACAGTTACGTCGCCATTCGGGTTGTGTTTAAAGACTACTAAACGATGCCTATTTCCTATGATAAAACGATAATTCAGTAGTACTTTAGCACGTAAGCACACTGATCGAATTGAAAATGCTTGAACTTACCACCGGAGAATAGAACCTACTGTCTAGAGAGGAGATGAAAAACAGGTGTAGAGAGGATTTCAAGATTTGGATTGTGTGTATGGTCATTAATTCAAATCAGTTTCTCAAAAACTGACAATTTAAGTGAGATAAATGCATGAGTTCAAAATTCAAATTGAAAAAAATTAAATTTTCGGGTGCAAAACTTAGCCTGCGCAAAGCTCGCTTTTCGATCCGCAATGATTTCAGGCTTATTTCGGTCCGTGATTTGCACCCCCTTACGCGCATGTGTGCACGAGAGAGAGTCTGTTATCTTGAATCATTCAATAAGGTATTCCCATGAGCTTAGTTATAAACCTATAAAATTTTTTCCATCTTTCCTATGTGGGACTTCCCACTTTCATTGCATTTTTTAATTTTAACTTGCTCACTTTGGATGACAATTTCTCATTCACCACTTAACCATTTTGAGCATATAAATACACGATTTCGATGTACTCACGTAGGAGAACACAAATATATTAAGAACTTTCACAACCGAGTGCAAAGTTTTATTATAATTTTGCCCTTAAAATGGTAGAAAATGTGTTTTCTAATACCCATTTTCTAACACTATATTTGGCGATCGTTAATGGCGACACAGAATCTTGTTTTTGATTAGGCTCGATTATGTGTGGGCTCTAGCAACCGAATTCAAATTTGGGGTGACTCGTGGTTGAATGATGAAGTTAACCCATATTTGGAAACCCCAGTACATGAGGGATTGGAAATCGCTACGGTGGACATATTAAGGGATAGCTCCTCGAATCAATAGGATATGGTGCTTATTAATGAATTTTTCTCGAAGTGAGAACGAACTCGTATATTTTTTATACCTCTTTCGAACAGTCAGTGTGAACACAAGAATTTTTAGGCTTGGGATAGAAAGGTATATACACAGTTAAGAGTGGTTATTACCATGCCATATCCATGTACCAACCAACATACTCGGCACCAATAATGAATTGGAATTCAGATAACTGCCTTTTATGGCAACAGAATGCATATAATAATTTTCATGTGCTTCTGGCTTGTCGTTTTGCTAGAAGAGTCTGGGCGGTCTTTTTATGTGGGGATAGACTTAGCTCAAATGCCTCGTTAGTAGAGTGGTGGAATGAAGCCAGTCGCACATTTTCGAAAACAGGTTTAGAGCTAGCGGGTATGGTGATGTGGGGCCTTTGGCATAATAGGAACACACAAAATTTGGAACACCACCTCTCATAACCCCGCACGTATAGTTTTTGAGGCTCAAATTGCCCTTGCCTAAAGGAAACTAGTCAAAAAAATTACAAAGCAGAATCGAGTAGATACATCTAACGTCTCAACGCCCAAGTGGAAGAAGAGAAGCCGGATCCAAGGTGGTTAAAATGCAATGTGGTTGCGAGTCTGTCTATTCATCAGGGTAAAGTGGGGTTTGGCCGTGTTGTTAGAGATAATGCTGGCCACTTTGTTGCGGGAATTCATGGTGTCTTCTGTTGGAAAAAATGGTTTTGAAATCTTTTTCTTAACCATTTTGAGGGTAATTTTTAAATGGGGTTTCACACTCGGTTGTGAAAATAAATTATAGATTCGTGTTCTTCTCCGTGAGTACATCGAGATCGTATATTTGTTTGCTCAAAACGGATTTGGGCTGAATGAGATATTATCACCCAAAGTGAACTACTTGAGATGGAAAATAAAATGAGAAATGTTAGTACCACGTTGAAACTTTGGGAAAACATTTATAAGTTTATAAAGGATAACCTTTCACTAGCTCATAAGCTTTTAAGAAAAATAAGGCTCTCTCTCGCGTACTCAGGCGCAGGGGGGTGCAAATCACAGACCGAATTTGGCTTGATAAAGGCTTGGCTTGTGTGCGGACACGAATGTCGCTCCGTCATGTTTTGCACTTAGAGATTTTCAGTTCATTTATTTTCCTTAAGAATTGCTCTTAATTAAAATATTTCAAATTTAATTAAAAAAACGGTTTTGTTTAACATTAAAAAACGATTTTGATTAATGAAAAATTAATTATAAATCTCACCCCCTTGTATAAATTGGAGACCTCATTCCACACACCTCTCTTCACGAAATTCTCTCTTGCTCTCTCTAGAATAAATTTGTTTTGGTGGTGATCAAGTTTATACACAATTTAAGTTCGTTCCGCGAGTGACACCAAAGTGCTAAAGGTAAACACTCTTTGTACCGTTTCATTCTGGGAGACAAACGCCATAACAAACCTCAAAAGCACTGCGGGAGGCGGCGTAATTGTTTTAAGGAGATCGTGTGATACACGAGACTCAGTTTGACATTTTGTTTAAATTGTTAATTTCCACGTTTTCGCTAACATCTTATGGGGTAATTATGATCCGACAATGGCGAAATCCCTAAGCATGAAATAGGCACTTAGTTGTATCAAAGATATAGGTTAGAGGAATATAGTTATAGAAGCAGATTAGCAGCTTACAGTTAATGTTGTAGTTAGGAATTCTGATGATGCCTCTCATTTTGGCATGATAATTGATGACTTTAAGTCCTACTTGACGGGCATAAATCAGTGCTATGTGTTTTTTGTTTAAAAATCAGTGAATGTAGTAACTCACAATTTAGCGAGGGCTGTTAATTCTTTAACTGGTCGAGATGTGTGGGTGAGTACTCGTCCTCGAATTATTTGCGATGTTCTGGCTGATGATTTAATTTAATAGAATCTTTTATTTAAAAAAAAATACGATGAATATATTTATTATTAAATGGTCAGGTAAATATATTTAGATTTTGTTAATGGGTAGCTCAATTTCTAAAGAAGTTCGATGGGCTTAGTGTTTTAAACCGGTTTACCCATGTTAGCATCATTATTCTGCCCCATTGCAACTATCAGTAGTATACTTTGCATCCCACAATGTAAACCATCTTATGTTTATTAAGATCTAATATATTTTGTGAGCATATTGTTTTTAGAAGCGATCTTAGTGTTATAAATCAATTGACCATTCTGCTCCAATAGATATTTTTGCTAGTAAAACTATTGCTAGCAATATACGATTTAAATAAGGTACGATATACAAATCGTTCAGTGGTTGGTTGTACTGTTCCATTTCATATTAAGGCGATATGCTAGTTTTGTTAATCATTAGTCTTTTCAGTCGCGGTTCTTTTGAATCATAAGTATCAATTAAAGTCATAACGCGATTTAAAGTTCTTACATATTTGTTGCGTTGTGTATGATTTATCATAATGGACATTTGCGTTTGACAATTGTCGATGCATTGTTCTTTCTCTTTTAGATTTCATAATGATAAAATAATGAGTATATTTGTTCAATTTTTTTTTGTCAACTCAACTATTTTCTCATTCCCAATTTTTTTAAAACCCATGTAGTTTATTTGTTCTTTTTTCTCATTGACTATATCGTATATATTTATATAAAACTGTTTTTAGATGAATATTTTATATATTATACTGTTGGTATTCTTCACTAATTCTCTTTGGGTTAATACTTGATATTTTGGATGGTGATAAATTATCTTTAAAATGCCTGAATGATTTTAACCTTTATTCATATTTCATTTTTGTGTATAGATTTATCGCAATATTAATACGGAAATATTTCATACGTCGACCGTTAAAGGCTGTTACTTATTATTCTTCTGAGTGTTTTGTTGAATGGTTTTAAACTTCAAATTGTGGATTTTTTTTTTAATTTTCTTATTTCAAATGCGTTCAATAAACTTTTAAATGCATTCTAAGTTACTATTCTTCTAAGAGCATTTCCAATGGTTGTGTATATAAATTACTATTATTCTAAGAGTATTTTCCAATGGTTGTGTATATTTTTTGGGTGTGTTTGTCGCGCGGGATTAAAAGTATGATAGGATTAATCCTATCCGGTGTTTGTTGTCGTCATGTGTTTGGCGCAAAGGTGGATATGATACTTTAATCATAATCCGAGTTTGGTACAATACAGGATTGGATTGCACTCAGGATTAATTATCATTTTATTCCTTTAGAACTAGATAAATATATGCCACCCCTATAAGTGGTATTATTTTATCCCATGGTTGCCAGACAACAATTTTATTTTATTTTTATTTAGATATTTTTCTTTACGCTTTTTAGATAATCAAATTTATTAATGAAAATTTTAAACCATCAAAAATCACAGTAACTCAAATAATAAAACTCATTTCTTATATATGATGGTATTTTTTATATTTTTTATTAAATGAAGAAATATAAGAAACTTTAACTTTCGATAAAAAGGGTAACATTAGAATTTGAAATTGTGCTTAATGCCTAATTCGTAAATATTGTATGTAATATAGAAATTTTCTCCCAATTTTTTTTTTTACGAAACTTATTTATAAATAGGAGAATCATATTAGTTAACAAAAATTTGTGAACAACAATTAAAATTGGATATATTTAAAAAAAATCATGTTGTATTATATAATATTTGGACTTGTAATCTAGAACTCCATCAAATGTAAAGTTTATTAAATTTTTATCATACTAGTCATTATCCTGTCTGATCCCGTTTAATCATTATCCGATTGATTTCACATAATTCATATCTGACTAATTCCGACTCTTATCATATCCAGTATTTATCCTATTATATCATACCTCCTTATCCGGGGCACCAAACGCACCCTTTGTGTAAAATTCCATGTGTAAGGGAGTTTTATACATGAATTATATACATATCCATTTTCTCCTCCAATGGTTTTCATGTGTAAAATTTAAATAGACCAATAAAAATCATACAAATGAAATGTATCATTATATGTGATGTTCAATAATTTTATATGAATATTTTTTATACATAAATTTTATTGTCACAATTGATCTTATTTTGTAACTCTTAATGAGTAAATTTCAAATATAATTATATTAAAAACTAATTTTTAGATTTTTAGATATATCATTTTAAAGTTTTTATAAAAAATTAAGGGAGAGAAAGATGATGTGGATGTGTAAATTGGGTTCCTATTTTACACAGCTCTTTTACACAAATCCTAGAAGTCAAAGTTTTCTAAAAATGGCTGGAGACCATTATTTTTACAAAATGTGTAAATTTTACACGAACTAAAACTATACAAGATGGTTAGAGATGCTGTAAGTTGTTAGTTGACTTGTGTTATTATCTTCTGAATTTCAAATGGATTACTATCTTGTTGTTTGACTTTTGGATAGCATTAAATTAAATTAAAATATTTAAATTTTGAAATATGTTTTTTTTCATATTTGTACAGCTTTAGCCCATGTTTGATAGAAAACTAGAAAATCAGATTTTTAATTTTCTACCAAAAAATCAACTTTACTTTCACACTTTTTAAAATTTACTTCACTTTACTTTCTCTCTCATAATTTTTTTAAAATACCATAACTTTAAATCCAAAAATCGAAATTAAATAAAAAAAAACAAATATATTTAAAACCTATTCATTGAGATCTATAAAATAAGATCAATTGTAACTATTTTTTGAAGTTTTTTTATGAGTTTTTTTTAATTGGTCGAAAAAAATTCCAATAAAAATCAAATTCAACTTTTCAACCTCCTTCACACTTCCTAACAAAAAAAAACTCAAAATCTCAACTAAAATTTATTGCCAAACAAGGCCATAATTTCCATTTGATTTTATTATTTTAATTTTTTTGATTATCATTTATCTATAACAAGGGTACTTCTAGATATCACTCTTAATTTTACTTTTAAGAAATTAATTTATATTTTGTCCTTTCTAAAGTTGTGCTTCAAACAAAGGCTTAAAAAAGTTTGTTCTTTGTTGGAAGACGATAAGACATTTGTCCTTTTAAAAAAATAAAATAAAAAATATATATTATAAGGGTGATTTTATTTCTATTTACAATTGTAAATCCGCATTGTCTATTAAATTAATTCGCGGGTTTGGATAGGCTAACAAAAAAAATTATCGATTTAAATTTTATAAATAATATATTATTAACAATTTAATATTAAAATATCCACTAAATTAATTAGTATATCTACTTTAATTAAGTAAATAAAAATATTACAATGGTAAAAGTAAAACTAAAGTTAAGAAGGATAAAAAGTGAAAAAGAATCCTCCATCTCTCTGTTATCGAGCTTTCCAAATCTGGCATTCAGCACAACCTTTTTCGGCGCGACTTCTTCGAGCCACTATTTGTTGTCGAAAAGTATTTTGTTTTAGGGGAGTTTCATGTATTATTCTCGACGTCACTTTTAATTGATTGTAACATCGATAAAGTTTCTGGAATAATAAATTCTTTCGAGGTGAATACCTTAGGGTCCTTTAAAAAAATTATAATTGATTGTGGTAAGGAAAAAAATAAAAATAAAATAATTAACTTCATATGAAAAATGTAAAATTATTATTATTGCCACAATTTTCTTATTATACAGATCTTGTCAAGACAACGCATTGGTTTCGAATTCGACATTAGATATTAAGTTAGGTTATGTTGAAGTTTGTAATGTTGTAATCGGAATTAAGTTTTTCTATCGATCTTCAAATAAGAATATAATTTCAAGTATAAATTCATAAAGAAAAATAAAATTCCAGCGCAAATCATTGAACATTCACTCTCTGCTTTATTAGAAGATTGCGATAGAATAAACTATGCTCACCGCTAATTCCTAGTTCCTTTTTCTAATGTCATGTTAATCCATTATATTGTTGATTTTTCTTGGTATTGTAAAATATTGTTTGGTTTTCTTGTTGGCAATTTTTGTTTTCATTGTTGTATACTTAAACTAATATAATTTTAGGGTTTATATTTTTATCAATTAAACTACTGATAAGTTAATCTAGTATTTTAAATAAAAGATTTTAAAAAAATTAAAGGAAAATAGAAAATAAATTAATATGGAAGTAGACTTTGATTAGTATTCTAAATTAAAACTTAAGAATACAATTAAAATTGGTGTTCTTAAATACACTTACAAAATCCGTCTTTTAACCATATAAGAAGCCAAAACTAACTCAATATTTTTTCTAAAAAATAGTATAAAACCTTTTTTTCTTACCCCGATTTCTATCATTTAGATAAATTGTCGCTAAATAAACTTCTTTTTATGCGAGGTTTATTTTTGGGTAATTTTTTTTACACCCGCCAAATTATGAAACTCACCCCACTTCCTTAATAAAATTTTACATGAGAAAAAAACTAATGGTTAACCAAACAATCCCTCTAATCTGTTTAATCCTCTCACTCATTTCTCCCCCCCCCCCCCTTTCCCTATAACAAACCTCCCACCACACGCAAACGCACACTCTTCTTTTAGCAAAACAAATCCTCACTTTTTCCTTCAGTTCATCCAACATGTAATTCTAAATTTTTTAACATTATTTATTTATTCAATTATCAAATCATTTATAAAGTCTCTTAAAATCTCAGTACTTTTTCTCCAATTGTTATATTCATGCAACGAGAGACCACAAAGATGATTATGTCTCCAATTTATCAATCAAGAAATCTTTACATATTTTTGCAATCTTTCAGATCCGTGCTTTAAGTAAAATACTAAAATTATCTGTCAAATATTGAAAAATTACATATTTTGAACAAAAATATAATTACAATTTATAGTGAAAACGGAGTTGATTAATGTGCAATTATAAATTTCTATGAGGGGGTTCGGTGGGTGGTTGATTGAGCCCAAAAATTGCATTTCTAATCCCTTAAACAAGGCTCAATTAACTTTTAATTACCGTCTAAAATCAAAAATTGCATGTAAATTCTGTTTAAGCATGAAAAGAAGGCACTATATTGTCAGTATCCATTCCGAGACCCGAGGCGAGAAAAACTCTGCAAACTACCCCTAAAGCACTAGCAATAAGAGAAAAGGCAAGTTCCTAAATATGAATGAAGTGAATGCAAGTGTCCAATAGTGATTCAAAGAGTAAATAAGCTCAATTGAATCAATTCCGAAAGTTTCAAAGCAAAATCGAGAACTGTCGTAAAAAGGCTGAAATTGTAGCTGACAAAAGTTTTTCTACACTGGGAATTTGAAGAAATCTCCATAAATAAAAGTTGTATAACTTTAAATTTTCTACGCGTAAGCGAAAATGGTGCGTCAATTGAAGTTTGGAGAAAAAAGTTACAAGCTAAAGAAGAAGCAGCCAAAGGAAAAAAAATACATTAAGATCAATCCCCACATGGTGCGGATCGATCTCGACTTTATTTTTTGGTCCGTTTTCGATTTTTAGTTCTTTTTTGCCCGTTTTTTAAAGGATTATGTAACATACGACCAGAGACACTTGTGCACCATATAAAATGTCATATATATATATATATATTATATTTTAGGGTACGACACAATTTATAATCGATCAATAGAAAGGCTGAGAGTACCGTAACTTTCTAGGAGTTTTTGCACTTGTCTGATGATCGAACCTTGAGAGTTTCTTTCTTTCTTTCTTCAAAAAATTGTTAGGTTAGTTTATTCATATTATTTTAAGGCTGGAACATCAGTGTAATCAACGTTCATTCATCATTCAATTCAGTTTTAATTGCGTGCCGGACAAACCCTAGTTTTTTGTTTTATTTCAATATAATTGATTTTAATTGTTTATTTGATTTGCTATTCATATATTAGTTTTTTGAGATCATATATATTATGCAATCAACCTTAAACCCTCATTTTAGAGGCTAGTTCTAGGGTTTATAGGTATGTTTTGTCGATTTTTCGTCGATTTATTCTTGATTTTTGCTTTATATTCAAATAGTTTGTAGTTATTCCATGTTATTCATGTGTGTATTGATTTTTGGTCATTAGTAATATAATTTTTTCATAATTTTTAGGGTTTTAGTATAATTTTTTCAGTTTATATTGGTTTTGAGTTTGTTCACTGTTTTGGCCGTAAAATCTTCTTTTTAAATTGAAATTACAAAATTCTAAAGTCAAAAGTTTTTAAATTTGATTTTATACATTATTAGGTATTTTGATACTATTTTTATGATTTATAAGCTTATTTTCATGTTTAATTTGATTATATCTAACTAAATCGTTAGTTAGGGCTCCGTAGTGAAATATGCATAATTAACACTTTAATGTAATCCAATTTATGTTTGAATATGATTTTTCATTAGTTATAGAACAGTTACTGAATGTATGAGTATTTTCTTATCTTTTCATGCGTTAAAAACATGTTTTCATAAGTTAGCTCATAAATTGTATTTGATAAAGAACCGTAAAAATGTCGATTCACAGATTTTTACACTAAACCCCTAACATGGACGATTTAAGGATAGTATTTATCCTTTAGTTAGTTGAGTTGGTTTCTTAAGTAAATTAGATTATTTGGAGTTGTTTTGGTATTTATTCATGTAAGTGCCGAAAAACTGTTAGTTTTGAGTTTCAACATTCTTTTTAAGACGGATTTGCTTTGAATCATATTCAAACATATTCAAACCTTATAGGAGTTTTAAGATACTGATTTTTGATAAATTTAATCAACTTGAATTGTTTGTATCACGCACTTGTAATATTAAGTTCTAAATTATACTTTTTCAAAGTCAAGCAGCTTCACTGTCGAATTATATTGCTCAAAGCTAGTTTATATAGTCTTTGTCACGCACGGGCTATCATATAATTGTAATAGCAATATAATTAGATATTTGGAGAGTCTAGGAGCTGAATCTTAGTGAAAAATCTTGTTTAAACTTAGATTTGGATTACCCGATTGGACTAGTTTCGTATTCCCTAACTACGGATACCCCATAATGTTTGTTTTTCATTGATTTGAAGTTCATTTAATAATCTATTTTATTTAGTTAGTACACTATTTTAATTAATTTATTTTTTTTTAGTTCATTTGCATGTTACCTTAATGCATTTAAAAAGTATTTTAGGTAAATAATTTGTTCTTGTGGACTCCCTTTACTTTTATACCCTAGGATTATATTTGCCTTTAATTTTAGCTTAAGTTAGTAGTAGTTTTTATTTAGTTTTTATTTCCTTCCTTATTCCCCAATTTCAATCATCTTTTATTTTCTTTTCCCTTATTCCCTTTGAGATAGATACCTAGAAGAAATATATTCCTTACATTCCTTATAATTCGATCTTGAACTTCCCCAAGTATACTATAATGTGACTGCATGCACTTGGGTGTAATACTTTGCACTTTTTGCGCGTAGTCAGTAGTCATGTTTGGCTAACAGGTTAAATGGTATAGGGGACATGTATCGATCCATTGTCGGATAAGATAGAGTAAATGAATTATATATATTATTTTTTGAATGAAAGTGGTGGATGGCTTGCCGTATTTGGCAAATATGAAAGAGATGGATGCCCCCCTTTTTTTTTGGGGGGGGGGGGGGCAGGGCCGGCTATATTTATCTAATTGTAACTTAGCTTTTCCGTGGAGATAATGAGAAGATCGATGATAAGCAAAATGGAAGCTTTATAAATATTATTAATATGATTGCGAAGTTTTATCCAATAATGCAAGAACACCTTAGGTGTATACAGAAGAAAGAGATTCAAAACCATTATCTTTGGTTATAATATTCAAAATGAGATGATACAATTGTTAGTAAATGAAGTAAAAAATAAAATCCTTCAAATTGTAAAATATGTGACGTATTTCTCTGTTATCCTTGATTGCACTCCGGATGTTAGTCACGATGGGCAAATGCCACTTATAATAAGATGTGTAAATGTTTCTACAAGTCCTATAAAAGTAGAAGAGTTTTTTATTACATTTGTGAATGTGGTTGAGACAACTAGATAAGCCATTTTTCATGAACTTAAAAGATTGCTTGAAACTCATGAGCTTGATTTTAACAACGTGGGAGGACAAGGTTATAATAATGGTTTAAACAAGAAATGAGACAACAAAGGTGTACAAGTTAGAGTCTTACGAGAATATCCTAGAGCATTTTACACTACATGCGGTTGTCATTCTCTTAATCTCGCCATTTATGATATGGCTATGAGTTGTCCACAAGCGAAAACATTTTTTGGCGTTGTACAACGAATTTATAAATTATTTTCAAGTTCGTCCATCTTTTATTTACTTTATTGATTTATTTCCACCATTTTATGGCTACAAATAATTTCAGGTTCAACAAAACGATGCGAGGTTTTTAAGTAATATATTAAACGATCATGATGAAAATGGTCTCACTATTAAGTCATGGTCGGATACACGTTGGGAAAGCCGTATTACTAGTGTTAGAGTAATCAAATTTCAAAAACCACAAAATAAAACAAGCATTGGGGCATTTGTCGAAACATATTAATAATGATAGCACTGTGAGTGATGCCAAGTCCTTATCTGAATATTAAATGAACTTTTATTTTCTTATTGGTATGGTTATTTGGTATGAGATATTAAATAAAGTTAACAAAGTTAGCAAATTATTTCAACAAAGAGACGTGAATATGGACGTGTTTATAAGTCTCTTAACATGTGTAATACCCCATAATATAATTAGTGTAAATTAGACACATATTTCTTGGTTGAGTATGGTCTAAATTGTAAAGTTGCAAAAGTTCAGGGTTAAAATAATAAAGTTATGAAACTTCAGGGTTAAATTCCGTAATTAAACATAAAGTTAGATTTATTTTTCTTTAAGTATACCGACTCCACTGTTCCACCATTTTCATTCCTTTGCTTTCATTTTTCGTTGCCGAGCGACAGAGAGAAATTAAAGAAAATAAGTACGAAAGATTTCGTCTTAGCAAGTGGTTATCAAAACTCCTGCCGAATTGAGTCGAGCCTTAAGGAAAAGTTATTCTATACGTTGAGGGCTACGCAACGGTATAAAAATTTTAGAGTTGTGCTGATCGGAATTTGGGTATCAACTTAAATTTTATTATTTGGGGCTAAATATTCTGAGGTAGGGGTTTAATTATTTTTAAAAGTTGATAATATAATTTTATTATATATGAATCATCATATTTTAATTGTCTTTGTTTTAATAATTATTATATGATAAGGATGATGATGTTTTGTGATTTATAAAGCCATGTGTATGTTATTTGAAGCAATATATGTCATTATACTTGATACATTTGTATTATTTGATATACATGAGATATCCCTTGGATGTATAAATATTTTATATTTATAAAATTAATTAATTAATAAATTATATACATCAAGAGACATGTATAGAGATTTATTGTGGTTATATGGCATAAGTTGTTTCAAATATTCATTTATTAGCATGTTATACATACTGTGCATCGTCATTGTGTCAACCGAATTCTTGGAGACTTTTTGGCAAACTCAGATATTATTTTTATGGCCTATCATGTGGGCATATATCTTGTACTTATGGTGCTGAAAGCTTCTTATATCTCCTGAATTATTCTGGGAGGTGATATGGTTTTGTGATGGGTTTGATATGATTGTTATTGTGGCCCTTCGATGATGAAGGAGAATATGTATTGACTAGTGCTTGCCGATGTGAAAATAAATAGGGCTCGGTGCCCTTGGGTTGAAAATTCTTAAACCCCCAGCGGTTAGTAGCCCGGAAATTTAGGCATCGGTAAAGCACTAGTGATTCTGTGATATGATATGGATGGACATGTTGTCTAATTATATTATGATATGATGATGATCTTTGATGGGCTGGATGGTATTATATTGTGATTATGTTCGACTTATTTCTCTGGTGCGGTCAGGCCTCGTTCTTCTTCTTATGATTATGATTCGGCCCCAGCTTCAGTATTTCTTGGGGGCGGTCAGGCCCATTGTTATTATCATTATTATGATTCAGTTCGGCCTCGGTATTCTTTTCGGTATATTGGTTGACACGAGAGAAGTAACCTGCATATGCACATGCATGCATTGGTTTATTGGTTGAGCCATGATTTATGATTAAATAGTTAATTACGTTTTGTACATAATATTGCCTATTATATCCCCCTTACTGAGCTGTGAGCTCGCCCCTTTTTATGTAAATAAATTCAGGTATCCAGGAGACGGGTACGGCAGAAGAAGCAGCTGGGTCGGGAACGAAATAGATGATCTCTGATACCGACTCATTTTTGTTATATAGGTGTGTACATGGCAAGCCGCGGCTAGCCTGAGTTGTTGTTTACTCTGTAATACATATTAACATATTGTGTATGTCTTTTGGATTTTATGTCTATGTATAGATGTATATTGCAATCATGTTTTATATTATCGCCCGTAACATGAGTATCAGAGTTGTTTATTCCAGGTTATGTGATTTTCTTAGATTTATTGTTTTATTATTTATTTCAAACCTACTTTAGCTCGTCTAAGGTGGGTTAGTAACGTTATAGGTCTTAATTACATGTGTTATCTTACTAATTAAGGCGGGGGTGTTACAACATGTCTCATTGTTATTTTTTTAAGAATATAGGGAATAAGGGTTTGAGAAAGCCAAAATTGAAACTAAAAAGATTGCCCTTGAATTAAATATTGAATCCCAGTTTTCGTGAGACACATACTGGTAGTAAAAAGGAATTTTTTGATAAGAAAGCAAGTGATGAGCAAATAAAGTCCGTGGAAAATGCATTTAGAGTCACATATTTCTTATTAGATGTTGATAATGTCATTTATTCACTTAATAGCATATTTGAACAATTTTAAAAATATGAAGAGACTTTTGGATTCTTGTTTAATTTGAGTAAGCTAAAGAATTCAAACGATGGAGAGTTGATGCGTTCTTGTGATACTCTTGGAATTTTTTTTGAAACATGGAGAAACAATGATATTGATGCAGTCGAGTTGTTTTCATAACTACAATTGCTAAGAAAATCATTACCATAAGGCACAACGAAAGCAATTGAAGTTTTGGAGTATATAAAAGATATGCATATTTGTTTCCCGCATGCTTGGATAGCTTACAGAATTTTACTGACTATATCAGTGACAGTTGCTACTGCAGAGAGAAGTTTCTCAAAGTTTAAGTTGATAAAAAATTATCTTTGATCAACAATGTCAGAAGATAGATTAAGTGGGTTAGCGATGTTATCTATTGAAAAAATAGTGTTAGCTACTATTGATTGTAGTAATGTAATTGCTAATTTCGCACTTCAAAAAGCACGAAGAATGGGCTATTAGATAGTGCTGAGATGGTTTTGTATATTTTTGCTACAAACTCGAAGATTTATTTATTAATATTATGTTAATTATTGCCATAATTATTATTTTATTTTATTTTTAAATTCGGTAATTGATTGGTTCTATTTTTTGGTTTCAATTAAATATTATGATTTTAAGATTGCTTTGTTGAAGAAAAAGACAATGATACTGGGCCCCAATTTTCGTGAATATTAAATTTCGCTTGGGGCCTCAATTTCCCTCAAGCCGGCCATGGGACAGTGGATGGCTATGTTTTTTTTCTTCCTTTTCTTTTGCCATTAGGGAATGATTCTCAAAAATCAATATTGTGCTTTGTTTGGTATATAAGCAAGCATTTGACAAGTTAAAAGTATAAAATATACTGGCACGAGTTTTGAGTAATTAATTTTGTTGGATGCTTTAAGGCTTTGTTTAGATTTTGTAAAATAGATAGGGTGAAAATAATATTTTTAATGGGGTGAGTTGTAAGTGGGGTGAAAAAATAATTTTTGTCGGTGCGTTTAAAACCCCTTTTCCCCTTATATCATCTATTTGGCTTATTCTTTCTCTTGGTTCATATTTAGGACTTTCATGTGTTTAACACACTCATTTAAGCTAACATAATAATAGTAGTGTTTCTTTAAAAATGCATACATAACAGGGCTCGATTTTCAGTTTTACTTAGGATACTAAAAATCTTAGCAGTGGCCTTGAATTGTTATACATGTTTTAGTTTTTAGTGAGCTAGAAAGGGAAAATTATATTGTTACTAAGTTTTGCAATGATCCTTTAATGCGTGTTTTTGGTGTAGTGAAAAGATTTATATTTACCCAATTGACAAAAAAAATATTTGTAAACAAACATGAAACATGAATAATAACAATTTTGGAGTAATGAATAGTAATAGATTATATGAGATATTATAATATTCGCTAAAATTGTATTTATCACTATGAATTATATGAAATTTTTAATGAATTTTACTAAGAAATATGAAAATTTTGTTTATTACGCACGTTTTCTTTTAATACAAAAATTAATATTATTTAATGTTTTTACTTTTAGTGATAAAACTTTATTATTGTTGTATTGTTTTTGGAAACTCACCACCACTGTGTTGAATTACAAGTTTTCTTAAAAAATTAGTGGGGTGAAAAAAAAGTATCCTCACCAGTCAAGAAGTAGCAAGGCAAGATTTTTGTGGGTGCATTTAAGAACATCCTAAATTATTTTTAATTGATGGATATACTTCTCAATTTTTAAAAGGGCAATATTATGAAAGTTGTTCAAAAATTTCCTAAATTAAGAATAAATTAATTAACTACGAGATATGACAGATAAAAATAAAATCATCCGTATTATAAATTTGCTCTTTCATTTTTAATTTCAAACTAGTTTTCAACCCCGTGCAATGCACGGGTGCGGTAAAACTATTATATTAATATTTTATACAATATTTTGGGTTAATTCTGTTTAATAAATAATCACTTATGTATGTTTTCGTGCAATAAAAATTATAAGTTTGTATTTGATTTGTTAAAAGCTCAATCTAAGAAAACTCATGCAAAAGAGAAATTAGTAATTAAAATATTGAATTACTTTTTAGTGTGCAATTGGTTTAGATAACATATAGAAACAATACAATAGTCAATTAAAATATTTTCATTTGATTTAGATAAAATATTTTGTTTAAGTAATTGGCCACATGGAAAAATCGATAATTGATGGGAGTAATATATAGCAAATAATGAGATGATAAGTTGAGAGGAGTCATAAAGTTAATGCAAATAATGGATCATGAAGAGAGTGATAGAAGGGACATATAATGATAGAAGTAAAAAAAAAAATTGAAGAAAATAATAAAAACTCTAGTTATATAAACAAAATAAGTGTATTTAATAAAATGATACATGGCAACATATAAAAAAAATAAACAATAAATAAATAAGTAAAATAAGTACATTAAATAAAAAAACACATAACAATATATAAAGAAAAAAAGCAATAAATGAACCACTTTCTTTATTTTATATATTTACTATATTAGATATTATAACATGGATTATTACTTATTAGTGTCTGACCACGACATAAAACTCGGTTGTCCAACAACACAAGTTATGCCCTATTGCCAGTTCATATTTTCTAATGTTTTAGTTTGCATGCACCTAAATTTGCTTTGCTGTAGTTTGTTTGACCTGCTATGGCCTAAGCAGCCTCAATTTCTTCCCACCCCCACCCCTCCTCCGTTAATTTTGTTATAATTTACGTACACCTTGATATATTTTCTTTTTTTATTTATAATAAACAGGTTATAATATTCTTACTTTATTTTTCCCTTACAGATCGTCTCAAATTGATACAATATCATCTAAGCAATCAAATGTAATATTAACTTCAAAGTTACATCTCTTAAATCACTGTCAAATATAATTACTTAAAAACTTAAATTATACTAATGCACCCTAAATTAAAAGAATGTATTAATTTACACCTTAAATATATTTTTTGGACACTTTGCACCTTATAGGGTGCAAAGTATTTAGACTTTTTTTAGCAGTTTGTATATATAGAGTGCAAAGTGTTGAAAAAAATAGGTGCAAATTAATATATTTTTCTAGTTTAAGATGCATTAGTGTCATATAATCTTACTTAAATATCGTGACACGCTGCATATTTTGATTGAGTTGTCTATTATTTATGTTCTTTAAACAAGTGTAAACTTTGTCTATTGTGTTAAAGCATCCACAACATGTAGGTAAAATTTATTCATAAATTTGTAAAATTGGCACTAAGTTTTTTTGAGCGGCTACACCGGATATAACATAAAAAGATAGCTATACAGTTGTGCCAAACCAATATAAATTTTTAGCTTAAAAAAACCTCACGAGTGAGGGACACTTGTATGAGAACGAGGAAAACCAACCATATGGTTGTGGCTTAATTGTGTGAGTTTTTCTATTTTTTTTTAACTCTTTCTCAAGGATTTTTTACCATAAAAATAAAAATAAAAAATTAGAAAATTCTTGTACGGTTGTAGCTCAGCAAGGTAAAAAAAAAATAGAAAAACCTTATATGATTGTGATTCAATTGTATGAAACATTAATTTTTTTATTTATGTTTGTACAATTAAAGGATACTCGTATGAGTAAATTTAGGTATATGGTAAATTTGATCTCTTACTACCATACAACACTAAATTTGTGATCTAAATTTTGTTCGCTATAGTAGTGGGTGTGATGAATTTGCCAATTTACCATACTTACTACGAATGTTGTTAGTAAATGTTCAAGAGTTAGCTTCATAATCCCTTTAATAAAGAAGTTAATCATTTTTTATGTATGCAGAATAAATAATATACTAAATTTTGCAATAAAACATAATTCTAAATAATAAGAGTCAATAATTTTTGAATCTTCAAAATGTATAAAAGATAAAAATTTGTGTAGTTAGAGATATGAGATGTTTTTTTAAAAAATAGTTGATAGTGTATTTGCAAAAGTTTAATATACTTTATATTGATGGTGAAGATTAGAGTAAGATTATTAACTAAAAACAAATAAAAATATTATTGTTTAATTAATACAATCACCCCTCAAATTTCCAACCAAAAACATATACTTTTAGGCCTCGTTTGATTCGGGTATTAAAAAGTGGGATGAGATTATTAATACCACTTTTTTTATAATACCTTGTTTGATTCGCACAAATGTGTTGGGATTACTAATACCGGTACTAACTTAATACCACTCTTTGTGCTATAATTTAATACCAGGGGGGAGGTGGTATTGTTTATCCAGGATTAATGAAAATGAACCATATATTTTCAAAAATGCCATTACTACTACTATATTATTATTATTTAAAAAAAAAATTTAATTTTTTTTTTTTTAAAAAATTTTTAAAATTTTTTTTTTTTTAAACAATTTTTTTTTTTAAAAAAAATTGTTAGTCCAAAATATAATTCTGTATACAAGTTACAGAACCAAACATGGTATTAATATTAGTATGAGATATCCCAGTATTAATACTACATGAATCAAACAGGGTATTGGTATTAAATTAATACCATGATTAATAGTCCAGGACTATTAATACTGGTATTATTAATCCCACTGATCCTAATACCTGAATCAAACGAGGCCTTAATGCATGCAAACAATACAATGCATATGCTTAACTTAATTTGAGCACCTAAAGAAACGCTATAAAAACAGAAGACCACATGCATAAGTAACCAAAGTTAAAAACATTCACAACTAAAAGCAAAAGCAAAGTAAAAGGCACAACAAAAGCCTGTCTGTCTGTCTGAAAAGGCTCATCGCTCTTTTCCTTCTTTCTCAAAAAGCACAAATGAATTAACCAATCCCACCAAAAGC
Source organism: Lonicera japonica (assembly GCA_021464415.1). Classification (NCBI taxonomy): domain Eukaryota; kingdom Viridiplantae; phylum Streptophyta; class Magnoliopsida; order Dipsacales; family Caprifoliaceae; genus Lonicera; species Lonicera japonica. Next base: position 2,270,520 of record CM038467.1, on the reverse strand, counting down.
AAAAGCTATGGAAGAAGAAATGCAACCATTTTGGGTACAAAGCACCACCAATCTCCGCCGTGCTGATCTCTGTCGCCACCATCTATCATCTTTCTTCTTAAACTCCGGCCTCTTGCTTATACTTTTATTGATAATAGCTGTCTGTTCAATGGTTTTCATAATCCCATCTATTCTCAATGTTTCTTCTCAAATTTTTAGACCAAACTCTGTTAAGAAAAGCTGGGACTCTATTAACATAGTACTAGTTCTATTTGCTATTATCTTTGGATTCCTAAGCAGAAACAGAAATGAGGACTCCGATGAATATCGACCAAATCCAATTAGTCCCACTCTCTCAACTCTACCACAAAAGTCAACCCCTCGTCGTCGTCATCATCATCATCAATGGTATGATTATTCAGATCCAACGGCCTATAATTATTCAACTAGTACTAGGATGGCTGGGTTGAGGAGGACCAGCAGCTCTTACCCTGATCTGCGTGAATCTTCGACATGGGTCACCGCCGATGATCGGTGGCGATCTTTTGATGATACACAAATCTACCGCCTGCCGGAATCCGATAATCTTTACCGGCGCCGGAGCTGGCAAGAGATTGATAGACAAGATTCCGAAATTAAGACTGTTCATGTTGATACATTTGTTAGTCACCCTTCGCAAGAAATTCCATATACTCCGCCACCTCCGGTATCCCCTCCGCCGCTCCCGCCACCGGCGCCGCCGTCTGATAAAAAGAAGACAAAGAGAACATTCAAAAGTATTGCTCACAAAGAGAAAACACCACCAGTAGATCCGCCACCGCCGGTGCAGTATTGGGAAGAGATGAGCAGCAAGAGTGAGAAAAAACGAGGTGGGGCAAATGCCACCAAGGATTTCTTGACCAACCTCTACCATAAGAAGAAGAAAAAGAAAAGGCAAAGACAAAAAAGTGTGGATAATTTTGATAACTTCCTCCACCAATCCCAACCACCTCCTGTCCATTATCTCCAGCCGTCGCCCTCGCCCTCGCCGCCGCCTCCTCCTCCACCACCGCCGCCGCCGCCGTCTGTCTTCCACAACTTATTTTCATCTAAAAAGGCCAAGAGAAGGAAGGTTCCTTCATCTCCTCCGTCGCCACCATTTACGGCCGCGCGTGCATCAAGACCCAAAACCCGAAATGTACCTGTAATTACCCGTAAACCTCTATTACCGGTAAAGACAAGCAGTTTCAACAGCCTGGAAGATAACTCAAGCAGCGGCGGTTCTTCGCCGTTGACCGGAATCCCACCGCCACCTCCGCCGCCGCCGTTCAAAATGACGGACTGGAAATTTGCGGTACAAGGGGATTACGTTAGGATACAAAGCAACGACAGCTCTAGATCTGCATCGCCGGACATTGATGATGTCGAATCTTCACCAAGGGAGGCATCAATTGAAGCACAAAAAGTGTTGGCCGGCGTTGGGACGACGTCGTCGCAGTTGTTCTGCCCTAGCCCGGACGTGGACACTAAAGCTGATAATTTCATTGCAAAGTTCAAGGCCGGGCTGAGGCTTGAGAAAATGGATTCCTTCAATCAAAAACTGGGCTTTAGAATGTCAAATCTAGGCCCAGGCCCAAGTCGGATTTGAAACTCCTATTTTTACTTTATGTTTTTATATATACATATTTTAGCTGTCGATATGTCTTCTTCTTCTTCTTCTTTTTTATTTGATTTTTATTCCTCCTCCTCTCCTCTTCCTTCTTTTCATATTATTTGGTGTTTATATTATCCGAGTTCTAACACAGATACATATACTCGAAATAGAAAATCTTATTTTATTTTGTATGTTGGGAGACATTGTTATAATGTTTGTTGATTGTACGTAGTTACATTGTACTACCTAAATTTATTTATTTTTATTCAAGAGAAGAGAAATACACTAATATTTATATTGTAGTATGATGGTAAAGGATGATATAAGTTTAATTATTTTTTGAGGGTCGGAGGAACGAACTTGCCCTTTTATCTTCTTTTTATGCACGGGGTGAGAAAATTGCTGCAAGTGCAGCAGGTGAGGCCCGAGTTGGGATTGTCCATAACTTTGGAAGGTAAGCCTACCAGCTACTAGGCTAACAAAATATATAGGAAACGAGCAGAAGTATTATATACAAGCACTACTGCCAACTGCCTTATTCCAACTCTTCTACATTAATATACAATAGTGACATATATTTAAACTGTCGATTATTAACGAATAAATTTTGATAAGAAATAATTAATTTCATACAGACGCTACATCTAATATATATATATATATATATATGGTGTGAGCAGAGTCTGATACATATATATATCGAAGTAGAATTATTGTCGAGTGTATTATTGTTATGTTAGATATATAGAATGTTAAGTATTCATCTAGTTGGGACTCGTGATTTAATGTTGCTTCACAGATAATTCTAATTCCAGTTGTAATATTTTAGTTGGCTATTTTGGCATAATAGAGTAAGGATAAAGTTTAGGCTAATTTTCTATTTCAAGTTTTGGGGCGTGTTTTATTAATAGTTGAACAACTAGTTCACATAAAATGTGGATTCTCTTTCCAAACTTCACACGAAGAAGACATTAAATCAAACTATTTTAGTGATATCCAACCCCATTATTTGTTTGAAACTATATCTTCACTGTATTTGGCCATGGGTAATAAATAATGTTTGATATATTGAAAATTGTCCGGACTAGAACCTGTAGAAGACAGCAGATAAAGTATAAAATACAAAAAAAGTTGTATATGGCATTACCAATCCTCCCCTTCAGAATTAAGAAGTAACACATAATACCGAAACACATCCACCCGGTTGAACCAAAACTCCCAATTTTGAGAACATAAATATAGGGCGATACACTCTATATAACTCTGTAATAATTTATGATTAATTTAATAACTTTATTTTTATTGACACACTCTCGATTATTTCTTCTACCCATCTTCTTCTCAATTTTTTTCTTTTTCTTATTCTACACATCTAAAGAAGGAAGGATTGAAGCAGCATAATCTCGCAAGCCTTTTTCCTTTATCATCATTGACCCCATGTCTTCAATTCAAAATACATAATCAAAAGTTCTAAATCGAGAAAAAAAAAATTGTCGAAAGTAATGTGAAGATAGAAGGAAGGATGAAGTAGTGAAGTGTGGAGACATGTTATTGTCTGTTCTTTTTCATCTTTTTCTACACGCCTTCTTCTTTCTCCAATCTTGGGATTTTTTGCCATGGATACCATCTTCCATGGCGAAAATCCGTGTTAATTAATTTGAAATTGGAGCAAAAAAAAAGAAGAGAAAGGTGGAGAGTGCACTGTTTAAAACGGTATATCTTCATCTAACGATACTTTAACTTGTTTGTTTGTTTGATTGGTTGATTTGTGGAAGAAAAAGTTTGAAGAAGATTAAAAATGAGATTTGTGAGGGGGCTGGACTGATTTTATTTTTTTAAATGTAGAGAGAGAGAGAGTGGAGCGATGAGTAAATTAAAATTGTCTTCACACGTGCCTCATCAGGAACCAAAAACTCTAGTGCCTTTTCCATCCAAGGTGTTAAGGCTATGGTCCTGCGGCGACAATATATATATATATATATATGACTACCTGCCAGTAACAGACAAAAGGACGAGAACCTCCCTCTGATACCATATATGTTAAAATATAAATAAGAGAGAAATATTATTGAATTAATTGTATCAAACTATTACAATGGAGACCTTTATATAGGGTTATGAAAATAATATAAGTAAGGAAAATATAAAACATACATATATATATACACATATACATATATATCCTCCTCATTTTCTTCAAAACATACACATATACATATATATCCTCCTCATTTTCTTCAAAACATACACATATACATACACACATATATATATATATATATATATATTCAAAACATACATGTATACCCCTTTTTGTTGTCATCAATACCTTCTATACCTTACGCCCCCCACTTTTAAATTTTTAACCACAAACACCCCACTCCACCACCATCTAACTTTATAACCATAATTATGTTAATACTTTCCCGTCATTAGGAAAGTACATTCATTAGTACTTGCTTAACATTAAGCATTTCGAACTTTATTAATAACTTAAACTATGACTCATTTTTTGAGATATTCTTGTCAAATTTATGGTGAATAAATATGGTAATACTCTCCTATCATTGGGAGAGTATATTTACTGGTACTCGCTCGATATTGAGAATCTGAAACTTTAGTAATAACTTAAGTTACAGCCCATTTTTTGAAATATAATCGTCCAATTTATAGTGAGTAAATGTGGTAAAACTCTCCTGTCATTGAGAGAGTATCTTCATTGTTACTCACTCGACATTGAGTATCTAAAACTTAAACAGATCTGTGGGTATGAATTTTTTTCCTTTTTTTAGAAGAGTCTATATATATATACATGCATATTTTCGTTTGTTTTTTTTCTTTCGTTTTAGAATTTATATGTGTGTATGTATATATGTATGTTTTGACGAAAAAGAAGGAGGAGAAGGAAGAATAATTCATATTCTTGTGTTTTCAAAATATATATATATTTATATGTATGTTTTGAAGAAGAGGAGGATGATGAGGAGGATGAGAAGAAGAGGGTGGTAAGGAAGTTGTGAAAGATTATAATATTATTTTGTTGTAATTAATAATTAATTAATTAAGTTAATTAATAGTTAGCCATTAGATAAAAATGTAAAATAAGCAAGTAGCGAGAATAAAATTTATTTTAATATTAATAAAATTTTCAAAATATATTAGTGACAACAAAAAAGAGTGCATTTATCACCCCCTAAATGTGAAGCAAACGGAGCCCCAAATACCGAGTTACTTGTGGCCCAATTTTGATGGTTACAAAATACAAACCCATAACCGACTCGCCCGTTCCAACGCGTTTTTACTTTTGTAAGTTATAAGTAGTTCTTATATCTTAAACCCTAAACCCTTGCTATTCACAACTAAAGAAGAAAAATTCACCGTAGAGCTTTCCCCTCTTTTCTTTTCTTTCCAGAGTTAAGAAAGAGAGTCCATTTGAAAGCCATACGAAAAATTCAACAACCATACGGGATTCGGAGGCTTATACAATACAGGTTAGAAGAGCTTTTCAAAATTTTATTCCCCCAAACAGGTATACAATCATCTCACTTGCGAATACTTCTGGTTCATTCTCTGGTTCAAAATTAGTAGCCTTTCCTACTGTAACGTTCTCTCTCCATTATTTGTTGCTAATATTATTACAGCTCTATATTATTTTGATAGAAATTCAGTTTTAATCAGTTATACCTAATAGTTAAGTTCCTGATGGCTGTTGACGGGAGTTTTTGCCTTCAATTTGAGTTCGAGAGGTTTCTTTATCGTTGTCCGAACCTTGCCCGTGTCCCACAACTCAATAATCTATTAACGAAGGTATCGAGTTAGTTTATATTAGAAGAAAATTGTCTCTGTTCCCCCCCCCTCTCTCTATATATATATGTATATGTGAAATTTGTGATGTATATTGCAGGGAAGCATATTGACAGAAGAAGAGCTGGTCACTACAGTAGCAGAGTTGATTTTACATCCAAAGTATATCATCCCATTGGTTGGGGGTTTTCGACCTATAGCCCAGAAGTTTTTGGACAGGGTAGTCACTTTACTACATCTAGTGCCCAATTTGAGATCCAATTCTGATGATCCCATGGTGGACTTTGATGAAGATAAAGTTCTAGAAGAAACTGAAAACTTCGATAATGGCAAAGTTTTACATGTGATTGATTTTTATGTTAGAAAAGAGAGGGGATTGGATCTTCACGAACTTGCCTGTCTTGCCTTTTCAAGGGTCCTTGATTTGACACCTTCTCTACTAGGGTAAGTTTATCCTTTTATTCAGTTCTGTTATGCCCCCAGCTCTTTGAGCCAACTATTCTGTATAGGTTAACTTGCCCAATACAACATTATGCTTATTGCACCCACATCTGGTGATTCATTTAATAGGTATGTCCCATGGGTTCTTAATGGTGGGTGGTCAAGTGATACATATACTGTAACATTTTATGTGTCTTTCTTCTGTTAGTCCGTATAATGGCAATTTATGGATTTTTTTCTCCTAATATCATATTTCCATTCATATCCAATGCTGAAGCCTTTTCATCTCCTACTGTCACAATTTATGAGGTCTTTAGGTTTGTTTTTATGGAAGTTTGTTATATGTATCAGGTTGTGCTGTCTTTAGTTACCTTCTCCATGTTGGACTCCTGCTTTTATAATAGAAAGAGATAGCATCACGATGAACTTCTTTAAATCTTTGAATGTCTCATTGATTGACAACTGTTCATTCACTTTTGAACGAGCATGTGAAACTCTGGATCCGTACTGTATTGATATGTGTTTATCCAGTAACATTCCTCCGTATGGGTGCAGGTCCGTGTTAATTTATTTCAAATTTGCTCCTCCCCCGTTTCAGAGGATTACACTGAGAGAATCAATTTCTGAGACGATAGCTATGGTATGTCTTAAACTTGATCCCCTGAAGTGTAATCTTTAATTTTTTCCATTTTCTCCATGAACTTATATTAACCTGCAGAACTATTGACATGGATCTTGATGATGTATATCTATTGTGGTTGTGCAGCTGCTAAGTACTCATAATAATACTTTCTGTTTTATCAGGCTGGAAGTAAATTATTAGGTGTTGTACGAGTATCATACCGGCTTCTCTTAAAAGACCCAGAGGTTTTCACTACGCTTTGGGACTGGTCCTTTTTTTTGGACCTTGTAAAGCAGTGCGCAGATTATGACCAGGACGGTGATGCAGAGTTCTTGAAAAATGTATCTGACATAAGATGGTGTGGGGCACAGATACTATCAGTAGTTCTGAAACTAAGCGATACAGCAACTGCAAACTTCGGTCTTGGTGCTGATGAAGCTTTTACATGTTTTTTGCGGTTAGTTTTGTTTATCCCTCAAGTGGATAATTATGTATAGATAATATTAACTAACTAGGTTGTAACCCGTGCCCAAGGTACGATCCACGATTGAAAAAGCATCTTGCGATCACCACCACACAATCTTTTATCCCTTTTTCATTTTTAGGATTAAAACTTTAATGCATGAACAAGACTACAAGAAACAGATCTGGAAGAAAATGAACATAACAGTGTTGGCCCAGAAATATATTGACGATATACCAGCAAGAGACATACTCAAAATAGAGTCAACTAACATTTATGACAAAATGATAGCTGCATGTTTTAACAGGTAGCCTACACTACATATTCACATACAACTTTGCTAAAATTTCTCCAGTTCAGCAAGAAAAGTTGAAAAAAATACTGTCATGGATATTTCATTCCTTTTGGGCCCATTTATTCAATCTGGATGCCCTGCATTTGGGAGAAGAGCTAAGTTAAGATTAATAATGGACGTGATATCATAGTTCAGGGCAATAAGTAATAGTGTCTTGATGGTAGTTCTGAAGTACATTGTTTAACTCCCACTAAATTTTGTAGTATTTTAAATAGTAGCTAGTGTAGTAATGTCATGTTCTCCTATCTCAAATATTTATTTTACTCTATTTTTTTTTTTGATTTGTAGCTGGAACGAGTTTTGTCAGGATGTATTGCTGGAGAAGGCGGGGTGGTATCTCGAATCATTTGATGTGAAAAAGTCAAAATCAACTAGCAACAATATGAATCTCAATCAAGGTCATTCTTTGCAATCTCTAGGTCTTAATTCGCTAGATTCAAAGATTCACGAGATTGGGCCAACAAACTGGAGCAGCAAACAACCAACTTGGTAGGGTTATGTAAACTTCAACTTAATAATATATTAGTAACTTCAATGTTGATGTTGGTCTCTTTACCAAGGGTTGGAAATGTGTTGGCTTGTGACAAAGCTTCTCTTGTGATATATTCAGGGTCTTGACATCAGCTGGACACCCTTTTGTCTTGACATCTGCTGTGAAGAAAAGTTTTGAGATGGTCCTGCTGGCTGTAAGTCAGAGGTGGCCTGTTCTCCTCTATGGTCCTGCTGGTGCTGGGAAAACTGCGCTTATTACCAAGTTGGCTCAGGATTATGGAAGTAGAGGTACTTACTATTTTTTTTCCGAGTTGCAAATATCTACTCCCTTGATTCCCCCGCAAATCTTTGATAACTGTTCTTGTGTTACTTTGACTTTTGTGATGCTTTTAACCTTTACTAAGACCTCTGTTAATTGGGAAATTACATGCTCAAACTTCCCAGTAGAAGTTCTATCTCTCAGTTTTTTGGTTTGCATTTGTATGTTGCCGACTCTTAATAAAATAAATTCAGAGGATACAAGTGCATTTATTTGCTGGTTGGATAAGGTGTCTACCCCATTTGAAAATTTGAAATGAATAAATAAAGAACAAACCGCATATATATGTGGACTGTAAGTTAAATGTTTAATGAGGGGAGAACAGAAAATTTTGACAAACATAATAGTCCTCCTTTGCTAGTATGGGTTCTGTGACTTACAGTAGGAGCTGATTAATGGCATTGCACATGAAGCACAGGTGCAGGTGTGACGTGCATTAGAAAATCTCAAAAGAATAGGATATTGGGCTGGGGGGGAAATAAAATAATGATATGAATGTATTTTATTATTCATTGATATTTGTATAGGAAGCACCTTGCTTTCTAGAGACAGTAGCACTGGATAATCTTGAATAGAATTACGTCTATTGTTCATTGGATCTCCAAAATGATTTTACATTCACATGTTAAATTTGTAAACGGTTCAACTCTAGCTCCTAAAACTCTCTTCTTCTTTGGCTAAGGTATATGGGCTCCTTCTGTAACACCCCCGCCTTAATTTACAGGACAACACCCGTAATTAAGACCTGGAGTGCTACTAACCCATCTTACAGGACAACACCCGATTGACTAAAATGGGTATATATGTGAATGCACAAAGAAATTCAGATAGTAATATCATGCTCGTTAAACAACAGCTTTAATATCATGCTGAAAACGATAGTCTGTACATAAACATGCATACATGCATATAGTCGTTACACAAAAACCAAAATAAGTCCAAACTAATGTATATCATTTCGGGCTAGCCGAACTGCCCGTGGGGACGTATACATGACAAAAGTACATCTGTATCACTGCCCGTGGGGAGCCACTAACTCGTTCCCGATCCCGTGGCGTCCCTGTCTATTTCTCTGGATAGTAGAGTTTTAGAAAAATGGGGTGAGCCTGGACTCGCCCAGTAGGGGAAAGAAAAAGGGAACAACTTTGAAAACATTTATTAATTGTTACTTTAAACAAAGTAAACATTTCCATAATATAATTCAAACATGATTGGTAACTTGTCATAATTTCACAAAACCATGCATGCTCATGCTTATGCAGGTTACCTCCCTTGTGTCAACCGTTACATCGAATCAATAGAATATGAGTGAGCTGAGATATCAAATGATGTGACTCCGCCTGTCCAAGACCATAGCCAGTCCTTATCAGGAATTATAACTGTAACAATAACCGTGGGCCTGACCGCCCCGCCAGAAGATCAATCCATGAACATTTATAACATGGGCCTGACCGCCCTCAAGAGACATAAGATCGAGATCATGATATGGCCTCTCCGTCTCGGGTGAATATCGACAGATAATAACAATTTGGACCACAGTCCACCAAAGCACTTCAATATCTCATTTTTATATCAATCAGAACATTAGTGCCTTGCCGTTGTCTAGATTTCCGGACTGCTCACCGCTGGCTCTAGACAGCCGACGACTTGCTGACCCCCCGGAGGTTTAGGGCTTTTCAACCCAAGGGCACCAGGCCCTGCCTATTTTCCATACCGGCAAGCACTAACCCCAATTATTCCTCTTCACCGACGGAAGGCCCAAACATAGATACTGATAACCGTGGGTAACACCCCACCATATAACATAGCCAAGAATATATCTCCATACGAATGAAGAACTCCCGAAGAGAGATAATCACACCTTCAAGAATACCTCAAGAGCGTAGAATGCCATCCATGACATAGATATGAGATATAGTTCTCCCAAGAGATAATTTTCACACCATATGTCATAAGGAGGCTCCAAACTTGCCAAGATATCCTCGAGATGCCGGGTTGACACAATAATGATGCAAACATGCACAACATGCTCTAAATACAAGTTAGAAACAACATATGCCATATAAACTTCATCGGATCTCATACGTGTCCCTTGGTGCATACCAAAACCGTTTACTAGTTCAATCATATCAACTAGACACATATACACCCGAGGGATAACCCGTAGAGATCAAATACTACGTGAGAATCGAGCTTATTTGGCATATATCGCTTTGTATCATTGAATCATAGCTTAATCATGCGCAACGTATGTATATCAAGTGATATAATCAATCATGTTAACATACATGTATAAAATCATCCATGTATAGCTAATAACAAGAGATATGCGGTTTATATATCACATATATGTAAAATCATCCATTTATGGTTGAAATAAAATCATATTATCAAGCTTAGAGAAGATATAACCCCTACCTCAAGTGTATAGACCAAAAGAGGAAAGAAAGTTATAAACCGAAGCCCCGTTCGGTGAAATTCTCAAGCTCTCGTCTCACCGCGTTCCTAACATAGCCAAATCCTCGAATTAATAGAGTATAAACCCAACCCAAGTAGCCAAAGCTCATGCCTGAGCTTCTATAGAAGAAAACTAAGGTAGAAGATGATGAATAGTACCTTAGAGATGGGTTTGGATGATTTCAAGCTTGAATCTTCGATCGTGGATGAAAGATGCGTAGAAATCTTTCTCTTTCTCACTCTAGAACCCTCTAGAACTCCCTAGAGGAGTGTGGAAGAGTGTGTGTCGAAGTTGGGTTGGAAAATGATAAAAAATGACTTAAAAACGTGCTTAAGTCGGTAGAAACAGTTAATTGGTGGACCGGTATGCCAAATACCGAATACCGGTCCGCGGAGCACAAATTTCCTAAAAATTTGGTGCCGGACCGGTATTCCAAAAACACCATACCGGTCCGCGCTTTAAGTTTTGGGCCCTGAAGCACTGTTTTTGTTTCGGCCATAACTTTTGACTCGGAACTCCGATTGAGGCATTCTTTATGTCCACGGAGAGGTATTTCAAAGCTCTACAACTTTCTAAGAGAAAGTTTTCCCAAATTCTGAATATATTTTTCTCAGAAATTCACCGAAGACAGCGCTCTGCCGAAGCACTACCGAATGACCAGAATTTTGCAATGGGCCTACTTTGCGCCCTGTTTTGACCCACGAGGAGTGTGAATTGGATTTCGGCCAAAACACAAAAATTGTAGAATGGTACAAATTCTAGACACCTGGGCGAACGGAATCTCATTCCAATAAATAGAAAAGAAATTACGATAGCTCAAAGATAGCTAGAAATAACAAATCGCGAAGGACCAAAATTTCCCTTTTTTACCAACCGAAATCGATTCGAACCACCCGAATCACCTAACGATCACTCACATGAGTATAAATAAGCTAATATAATTCAATTTAAAACAAATTAAAATACGGGGTATTACACCTTCCCTCTCCCCCCCAATTACTATTCGTAGCTTCTCATTAGCTTATTGGTGTTGGGGATTTAGTTAACTTTAGGATTCTTCTGGAATATTGGAAGAATCCTATTACTTAGGTAGCTTTGCCATAATTCTCCATTTGTTGTGGAGATCCTCTCTTTTATGGTGCATAATTTGCCTTCAAAAACATATTTCGTAGTGTCGCCGATTATTTATAACATTCCCAGCTCTTTCTTCTTAATGATCTCATATATCTTCGTTTTGTGTCTTTACTTTATTGCTACATGTTTTTATTCAGTTCTTTCCATTCACATGGATGAGCAAATCGATGGAAAAACGTTAATTGGAAGTTATGTCTGTACGGAGCATCCCGGTGAATTCAGATGGCAACCCGGTTCTCTTACACAGGTTTATTTCTTGTTTTGGCAACTACTATTGCTCATCATGCTCTCTCTTTTACTTTTTATATATAATATTTTTGAATTCAAAATCTACAGGCTGTTATGAATGGCTTTTGGGTTGTATTTGAGGATATTGATAAAGCACCAGCGGATGTACAATCCATCTTATTGCCTTTACTAGAAGGTGGTAATTCATTCCTAACCGGTCATGGAGAGGTATTCGTCTCTTTACTACTACTGATTTCAAAACATTCCAGGCATATATCTTGTGCGATCTCATCTGCACCCTGCTAGATTTATGCGTGTTTTTGATCTGAAAAAAATGATAAGACTCTTTAACATGTCAGATCTAGTTAACTGTTTCTTAAACAAGGATCTGTTTCTATTGGAAGGAAAACAATGGGGAAAAAGAGAAGAAGAAGAGTCTGCTAGCTGTTTGTTACTTGTTCATGTTTTTCATATAAGTTGCTCTCCCCCACCCTGCGCCACTGCTGTTCATTCATTTGGACTTTCTCAAAATTCCTTTTGTTCCCTTTTTCTGTTGTCTGTTTGGGCTTTTGACGTGTCCTTTTGATTTTCATTGACACGTGCTGTTTTTTTCTCTTTCGTCGTTCTGATTAGTTGAGCACTTCAAAAAATGTTGGAATTTTGTAGGCAGTGAGGGTGGCTGAAGGATTTCGACTATTTTCCACAGTATCTAGTTCGAAACTAGATGTCTCTCATGGTTCAGAAGGTATGTGGTAGTGCAATTGAGGTTCTGTGGTCAAGGATGGTTGCTTTATGAACTGTTTGGCTTCGTATCAATCTTCATTAATTTTTCTACTTGTTTTACATAATTAGTAATGAAACTCTTAATTCAACAAAGAGATGATATAAAGTTATAAACAAATACAATATCCTAGTCTGCGATTCTTCCAAATATGACTAGACTAGTTAATTGATTTCATTTTGTACATATATATTTTCCTGTCCTGTTCTGTTATATCATTAGCAGGTATGCATAATTTGTGCGCAAGGCACTATTTACATGACTTGTGCCTATGGCACTGTACATTTCATGTTCCTATTTAATTTACAATTGACTTGTGCTTATGGTTAAAAATAACTATATCTAACTAGTAACTGAATTGTTAAAAGTGAATATTCATAGCTGGAATCTTATGGTTTTGTAATTATTGCCATCCATTTAAAGTATTCTCTTTTAAACTTGAAATAGCCTCCTTTTTCTTTCCTTTCCTCCTTTCATAGGTAGGAACTCACTTAGCACTCTATGGAGGAGAGTATTGATTGGGTCTTCAAGTAATATGGACTTGCTAAGTATTGTGAATGCCTGGTATCCAGATTTGGGCCTGCTTGCTGAAAAACTCATAGGTTTGCGACACTTGCATAATTTACTACTGTTCATTCTAGCGTGAGAGAGTTTCTTAACTTTGTTGGTGTTTCTGACAGAAACCTTTGAACGGGTTAACGAACTTGCTGGATTTCACTTAGGAACTTCTGCTTCGCTGAGTTCTATTGGCAGGTTCTCTTTAAGGTAATATATTTGTTGCATTTGCTATTTTATTTTTCAATTTTTTTTATGTAATTCTATCTTTGTTTGCAATGCCAGGGATCTCCTGAAATGGTGCAAGAGAATTGCAGGATTGGGGTTTTCTTTTGGTGGGGATGGTCTGCCAGCTCTTGTTTGTAGTAGTGTCTATCAAGAGGTTTGATGATTGACTAGTCTAATGTGATCAATGTTATCTTGATAATTGCAACTGTTCAATATTTTCTTGATTTAGTTAGCTTGTATTAATTTTTTGTTCTTTCGTCTTTTCAGGCTGTAGATATTTTTGCTGCCTTCTCAGGTTCTGGTGAAAATAGGCTGACCATCATGAAAGAGATTGCAAAGATGTGGGCCGTGCCAATCTCAGTTGCGGAGAACTTTTATCCCGTTAATAAGCCTGCGATTCAGGTTGATTTATTGCTGAATGTGATTCCTGTATCTTTTTCCACACAATAGCAACCCTCATTTTTAAAATCTTAAGTTACTTACCTGCAGGAGCTGCAGTCTGATTTACGTGTTGGACGGATTACACTCCAGCGAACTAAAACGGCAGTGAGTCAATAAATTTGATACTATTTGATTTGGTTTTGTTATGTCTTTAGCTTCTCTGCTAAAATTACTCTCTTGTTTTCTTCAAACATAGCTTTATAACGAAAAGAAACCCTTTGTTGAGATTCGCACTTCACTGCATGTTCTGGAGAGAATTGCTTGCTCTGTTAAGTACAATGAACCTGTTCTCTTGGTTGGTGAAACTGGTACCGGGAAGACTACTCTTGTACAGAATCTGGCTATGAGGCTTGGTCAAAAACTTACTGTGTTGGTACGCACTGAACAAGACTGTGTGAGAGTGTGAGTAATGCTCATTGTATGTTCCATCTATTAGAAGCAACACTGATACCAGCTTGTGGTTTTTTTTTTTCAGAACTTGAGTCAACAAAGTGATGTTGCTGATTTACTAGGAGGATTTAAGCCTATGAGTGCCCAGTTTGTGTGCTTTCCTCTGTATATGGAGTTTGAAAATCTTTTCAATAATACATTTTCTTCCAAGGTAATTTCCCATTTAGATATTTACTTTGCTGGCTTCTTATCTCTTATTTCTGAATTTTCATGAACTATTATTGCATTTTAATTTTAGGGTAATGAAGATTTCCTTGCTCGTTTGAAGAAGTTTCTGAGTGATAAGAATTGGAAGATGTTACTAAGTGGTTTTCAGAAGGGTGTCCAGAAAATTGTTGAAATAGGAAGATCTAAGTCTGGTACAAAACGGAAGAGACCTCTGAGTGAAGAATTGTTAAAAGCTTGGGAGGGATTTTCTCTGAAACTTCAAACAGCTCATACACAAATCAGTGCCTCATCTGGAATGATATTCTCATTTGTAGAAGGAGCTTTTATCACCGCCCTTAAGAATGGCGAGTGGATATTGCTAGATGAAGTGAATTTGGCCCCTCCAGAGACCTTGCAGAGAGTTATTGGTGTTCTTGAAGAAGAGAGTGGGTCACTTTGTTTGGCTGAAAGAGGTGACGTTGATTATGTACATAGACACCCCAACTTCCGCATATTTGCTTGTATGAATCCTGCAACTGATGCTGGGAAGCGAGACTTACCTTTCTCAATACGGAGCAGATTTATGGAATATTTTGTTGATGATGTGTTGAATGATGAAGATCTACTGCTATTTATCAATCAGTTCATGGATGAGAACCATTTAAACCGTGACTTAATCGGTAAAATAGTGCAGTTTTATAAGGCAGCCAAGAAGGAATCAGAGGAGAGGCTGCAGGATGGGGCCAATCAGAAGCCACAGTACAGTTTGAGGTCTCTCTACCGTGCTCTGGAGTACACAAGGAAGGCCAGAAGAAAATTTGGATTTCAAAAAGCCCTTTATGATGGGTTCTGTATGTTCTTTCTTAATCTATTGGATGAGATCAGTGCTAAATTAATGAACCAGTTAATATTATCATATTTGTTGAGTGAAAACGTACCACCACAGGTCCCTTTTGATGCCTATCTGACAGTTGGAGAGAACTCGGGGCCTGATGATTTTTTGGGGAATTATGTTCTAACTAAGAGTGTTAAGGAACACCTTAGGAACCTGGCACGTGCTATATTTATTGGAAGATATCCCGTTCTCTTACAGGGCCCCACGTCTAGTGGGAAGACTAGCCTTGTTCAGTTCCTTGCATCAATAACCGGCCATGAATTTGTGCGCATCAATAACCATGAACATACTGATCTGCAGGAGTACTTGGGCTCCTACATTACTGATGCTAGTGGGAAACTTGTATTCTATGAAGGTGTACTGGTGAAGGCTGTTCGCAATGGTTATTGGATAGTTCTGGACGAGCTTAACCTGGCCCCATCTGATGTGCTGGAAGCATTGAATCGGTTGCTAGATGATAACAGGGAGCTTTTTGTACCTGAACTACGGGAAACTATCCGTGCACATCCAGATTTTATGCTGTTTGCCACTCAAAATCCGCCGACCTTCTATGGCGGGCGTAAAATGCTCTCTCGTGCATTTCGCAACCGTTTTGTGGAGATTCATGTTGATGAAATTCCGCAAGATGAGTTGAACACAATATTGGAGAAGAGGTGTAAAATTCCGGGAAGCTATGCCGGGAAAATGGTTGAAGTTATGAAGGAGCTGCAGTTGCATAGGCAGAGTAGTAAAGTTTTTGCTGGGAAGCATGGATTTATAACCCCACGTGACTTGTTTCGATGGGCTGATCGTTTCAGGACATTTGGGAAGTCCTACGAAGATTTATCTCTAGATGGTTATTATCTTTTGGCAGAAAGGCTCCGTGATGATGCTGAAAAAAGGGTTGTTCAAGAAGTTTTGGAGAGGCAGCTGCGGGTTAAACTTGACAAGGAGGACATGTACAGACAGGTTAATCCTTTTCAACGTTTAGTTCGGTGTCTGTGTGTGAATTATCTATCCTTATTTAGACATTTATGTAATTATGCATATAGGTTCCTCTCTGTCCATAGAAGGATAAAAGGTCTTTTTATGAATCTTCTTGTACTTCGTATCTTTTGTGGAACTAGTTTGTATTGTGTCATTTGAACATCTTTCGAAGTGAACGAAACAACTTTGGGAATTTATTCATTTTTATAATAGAATATAATATAAATGGTTGAACATGCTAAATTTTTTGTTCTATAATTCAGGAACTGGCAAGCAGGGACAGTGTTTTGGAGTTGTGCAAATGCTCGGGAGTTTCAGAGAATCTTGGAACGTATGCATCTGTATGAAAATCCTTAATGTTTGCTGACTGTGTTGCTTAAAGATTCTAATTTCTTATTCAATGTTCTGTTTATTACAGAATTATCTGGACTAGGAGTATGTGGAGATTGTACTTTCTTGTGGAGCGTTGTTACAACTTACGTGAGCCTGTCCTCCTTGTTGGCGAAACTGGTGGTGGGAAAACGACTGTTTGCCAGTTGCTAAGTATTTGCCTGGGATCCAAGTTGCACATTTTGAATTGCCATCAATACACTGAAACTTCTGATTTTCTTGGGGTTCGTTTACTTATTTTTGGTTAGCTGTTCTGTACATCAGCTGTTTTTAACATTTTATGGATTCTTATGTGTCAAGTTCAACAATATATGAAATATTTAATCAGGGTTTCTATCCTGTACGAGAGAGGTCCAGAATATCTGCAGAGTTCAAATATCTGTGTGAGGAAATGATGACATCGAAGGCGTTTATCCACTTTCCTGCCATTGCTGTATGTTTCTCTTTATTCTACAATTTGGCGACTTTCAGTTTTCCTTCCACTCCTTGCTGGAATATTTATGTTTCGTTAATTCGATTTATTTGGCTGCAGAAAATTTCTACAGATATTAATCATGCTTCTTTGACCCTCAATCAACTGGCTGTGATAATAGATAATTTCAGAAAAGGCCTCGTCTCCCATCCTGATGTCAATTTACAAGAGCTTGAAACTATTGAACATATGAATCTCGACCTAATTCAGCTGTATCAGAAGTGGCAGACCATCTTTATGTGGCAAGATGGACCTCTTGTGCAAGCAATGAAGAATGGTGACCTCTTTCTCGTTGATGAAATCTCATTGGCTGATGATAGTGTACTGGAAAGACTAAACAGTGTCTTGGAGCCAGAAAGGAAACTGGTGGGTAATTTAGCTGGAGCTCTGGAACTTTGATATCTGTTTTGTTATATAACTTAGTTTTCTTATACAGTGTGTTTAAGTTACTAAAATTAATGGTCATATTACTAGTGTTCTGGTAACAAATATGATTGTTAAACCTGTTCAATATAATTTGGCTACTTTTGGGAATTCCTATAGTGTTTGTAAATCATAAAACTATTTGTATTAATTAGAAACATCAGAAACGTGTTCAGCCATTCGACTTGTATACTTTTTTGAAATTCTCCCACCCCATGGGGAGTTGAGCAACACATTAAATTCCAACCTGGTTATCAAGCAACTGCAAAAGTTAAAATCCTACTAACCACTATCTCAGTTTTCTTCTAGTTATCAGCAAACCAGCCTCAAAAGTCAAAACCCCACCCAGGTACTTCCACCCTGATCATCCAACACTGATCCCAATCATCACCAGCCATATTCCATGGTTGAAAGATCCCTCTACCCTCATTTTTCCCCTGTAAATCCAGGTCCTTGTGATTGCATCTACCCACTACAATCCCTCGACATCTTTAGTAAGTTAAGGGTCGTGCCTACCCTGTGGGGACTGCTCCTGTGTAACTATGAGAGGTGTAGTGCAAAAAGAGCTTAGATCGACTCCATTTAAAACTGTTGACCAAAGTTGATGCTGATGTAATTTGAATAATTAAATCTTGACATCTTGAATGGAGTGATTGCTTTACTCTTTCAAGTAATTTTCTTGACAATGTGTTGGTGGAGGTGGCAGTTCCTTTTGAGTTCTGACGGGATAACGGTTGCTTTGGGTGGTGGTTATTGCCCAAATGGGCCTGCATGCTGGCGAATTCCTTTTTTTTTTTTTTGTGGGATTGGGGCGCATTGTTGCTGTCTGGTGCCACAATTCATGGACACTTGATAGGTGTTTCTGATTTTCAGTGAGTGAGGATAAATTTGTTTGAAAGATAGATTAAGATTTTAAATTTGTTTGGACAAAAAGGTAACCATTTTTATATGATCCATTGTGGCAGTTATGGCTGGTTCTTGAGAGATTAAGGTAAATGTAAAAATATCCCTGACAGTTCTTATAGGGAAGGAATGTGCATTTCAATACTAATGCTCCTATATTTTGAGATTCTACAATTCTAATAGGGAAGAGAACTGCCTTTTCAGATACTGCTAGGGGAGGTCCTATGATTGTGATATATCTCTAGGGAGGTCAACACAAGTAGTCTATTTTCTTTTGTTTGATTTGAATTTGTTTTTCATTGTCTACAGTCTTTGGCTGAGAAAGGAGGTTCTGATCTTGAGCAAATAACTGCCCATCCAAACTTTTTCATTCTTGCAACAATGAATCCTGGTGGTGATTATGGTAAAAAAGAACTATCTCCAGCTCTTCGCAACCGTTTTACTGAGATATGGGTACCCCCTGTTAGTGACCTAAATGAGCTTAGGAGTATTGCTCAAGAGAGGTATGTCAATCAGCATTAAATGTTGGACAATGTGAGTTCAGTTGGAGGAACTCTTTTTATTCGGATTTCTTTTGTTTTTGCAGAATTTCAAATCCTGAGCTATCCAGCATTGTGGATCTTATGCTGATTTTCTGGGAAGTATGTACTTTTCCTCTTTCTCAGTACTTCCAAACAGATTCTTCCGATTCTACTTTATAGTGTTGGTTACTGCATAGGTTGTTTGATAAAGGTTATTTCATGCATCTGGGTTTGCTATTAGCCCATTGTTACTGGAATATGCTCTTACCTTTAAAATCATAAAGCCTTGGAGTAATTACCCTTCTTGTTTTGAGACATGTAATTGGGAAAATGACATCTCATGGGAGTACTAACTAGAGTTACTATTCTAAAAGTGTCAAGTATTTGGGATTTTATTTTTTATTGTAATAATTTGTGCTGGAGCTGATTATGAGTCTTGGAAGTATTTTTGAGTTAACCTGTTTGGTTGGTTGGTTTTCTGTTTAGCATTCTCTTTTTGGTTTAATGGAACCTTTCAATATTATTCTTTCTCAGGGCTCTTGTTTGACTTATTTAGCCTGTTTTTGTTTATTTATGTACATTCTATAATGGGTTTTGCCCCTGTTCAACTTTGTCTTTTCCAAATAATTTTCAAAAGAAAGAAAAACACTATTATGAGTGCCTACTTTGGCAATATGCCTTCTAGAGTTAAAAAATGATCCATGTTCCAAGTCTTCATATTTGTTGTTTTTGTTTGGCTGTTGTTTTCAGTATTTATTGTGTGGCCTTCTATTAGATCTTATGACACTTTTAGCTTCTTTATTTGGTGGCTCCATGCCCCCGTTGGTATCTGAGTGACATATAGCTTAGATAATTTATTGAATTTATATGGCTCCTGGAATATTAAGTTGATATCTTTCAATATTTCCCCATCTTTCAGTGGTTCAACAATTTACAGGCAGGAAGATTGCTAACTGTGAGAGATCTCTTGTCTTGGGTCGCTTTCATTAAAGTGACCGAGAAAAGTTTGCAACCTGAAATTGCATTCTTACACGGATCATTCCTTGTTTTGCTCGATGGACTAAGTTTAGGTAAATCCTCGATATGGTTTGGTGACCTGATCTTTCTTTATTATTGTGATTTGGGATATGCTTATTTGTTTTTTGTTTTTGGGATGCTAGTTGTTAAGTGGGGGGTTGTTCTTTTTGGTTCTTTGTTGCGGACATCTTGTCCCCTTTATCTGTATCCTTTTCAGATTGCAATTATATTTTATATTTCTTATCAAAAAAAGGTTAAAATAATATCTGGTGAATCAGTTACTTCTATAATAGTATACTGGGATTAGAAAATGCTTGTTGGGATATTATTTCAACTTTATGATGCTTGTTGGGATATTATTTCAACATTTGGTCTTCTTCTGAATTTTTCTTGTAGATATTTTGACAACAGTAATTAGGATTTAAATTTAAAGCTGTGTTTGGTGAAAGGACAGACTAAGTTGTCCAGCGATGTCTTTCCTGTAAACAAAATTAGTGATATTGTCGATTACAATTATTTATCAGTTATACATTGTAGGGGTATGATTTAGAAATTATGTACCTTCATTATTTACCTTCTTGTCCATGCTTCATAAGTTCTTACTCATCCTATTTACCTACAATAATTGAAAGGCGCAGAGGTTTTCCAACTATCTTTTCTACATCATGTTTACTATTTGGATAACCTTTGTTCACATATCATGTTTTATGCTTTCAAGACTTCTTTACTTCTTTGTGTCAGGAACGGGTGTTTCAAAAAGTGAAGCTGCAGACGTGAGACATAAATGCTTATCTTTTCTTCTGGATGAATTAAAGGTGTCGTTTTCTACTGTCAGAAACTGTGAATATTGCCACATAAGAGTTTTGAAATTGTTATATGATAGTTGCTATATGTTGAACGATCATGGCCAAGCTGCATGTGTTGTTGATCTCGGAAGGTTTCCAAACAGCTCCAATTGTTAAAGAGAGAATATATTGTGTGAGACTTTGTGTGCGACGATGAATAAAAATCAAAATTTTAATCTATATAATAATTACTGATGATTTTTGAAATTTCTAACTAAATAAGGGTTGAGAGCAGCTTTCCCAAGAGCTCTAGCTCAAGACCCATTGGCCCTCACCCCCAACACTCACCCCCCCAAACTCTCTCTCTCTCTCTCTCTCACACACACACACACACACACTTGGGAGGTTGTGGGTTCCAATTCCCTCCCCCTCTTCTTTCACTTGTAACAAGGAAGAGACTTAGATCTTTCCCATTTTTCAAAAAAATTGGTTGAGAGCAGCTTGGGTGGAAGTTGATGGTTGGGATTTAGTAACTCGGCATAGTTTTCAAAGACATCTTTATGAACCCAGAATGGGGTCGCTTTGGGTTAGATCAGTTGGGTTGACTCTCCTAAATTTAATCCCATCTTTCGCTCTACCATAATGTTGAGAGCAGCTTGGTTGGAAGTTGATGGTTGGGATTTAGTAACTAGGTGTAGTTTTCAAAGACATCTTTATGAACCCAGAATGGGGTCGCTTTGGGTTAGATCAGTTGGGTTGACTCTCCTAAATTTAATCCCATCTTTCGCTCTACCATAATGTTGAGAGCAGTTTGGTTGGAAGTTGATGGTTGGGATTTAGTAACTGGGTGTAGTTTTCAAAGACATCTTTATGAACCCAGAATGGGATCACTTTAGGTTGGATCAATTGGGTTGACTAAAAATTTAATCCCACCTTTTGCAATTTGCCCCAAGGGTGGTTTGATTTATTTTTTTGATGTTCTAGAAAACCATTGCTTTAATTTTTAATGTATCATAAAATTTCATATTTAAAATGACGTTTTGCCGTTGCAAAAACTTTTGTAATAAGCAATTGTGCATGCCTTTTTGCTAAAGCAGGAATGCAGACCTAGTTTAGATTATGCAACTCTTTCCATGATGGAGAATTATGGTTGGGCTGATTCGGGGATGTTTATAGATGCTTCATGCAGTGATAGCATGCGAAGCGATAACCACTTTGGTATTCACCCGTTCTACATTGAGAAAGGTATGGCATACTCTCTTTCTCTCTCTCTCTCCATACACACACATATAAAATACAGTGTTTTAAATAGCGCTGAGTAGCGCGCAACGTCGCACGCCATAGGTTGAAGAAGAAGAAGAAGTAATTCTCTTCTTTCTTCTTCTTAGTAATTCTCTTCTTACCTCCGGCATCGAGAAAATGAGATGCAGATAGAGATGATGCTCTTCTTACCTCCGGCATCGAGAAAATGAGATGCAGATAGAGATGGTGCTCAGATAGAGATGATGCTCGGTAATGGAAGAGGGAGAGAGCTGGAAGATGAAGTTTGAGATGCAGATAGAGATGATGCTCGGTAATGGAAGAGGTAGAGATGATGCTCGGTAATGGAAGAGGTAGAGATGATGCTCGGTAATGGAAGAGGGAGAGAGCTGGAAGATGAAGTTTGAGATGCAGATAGAGATGGTGCTCGGTAATGGAAGAGGGAGAGAGCTGGAAGATGAAGTTTGAGGGAGGCGAAGAAGAAGTAATTCTCTTCTTTCTTCTTCTTAGTAATTCTCTTCTTACCTCCGGCATCGAGAAAATGAGATGCAGATAGAGATGATGCTCAGATAGAGATGATGCTCGGTAATGGAAGAGGGAGAGAGCTGGAAGATGAAGTTTGAGATGCAGATAGAGATGATGCTCGGTAATGGAAGAGGTAGAGATGATGCTCGGTAATGGAAGAGGGAGAGAGCTGGAAGATGAAGTTTGAGGGAGGCGGCTGTGGGATTGGGAATGTCGGTTAAGAGTAGGGTTTTTTATAAAACTATTTTCAATTTTAACCCCTCCCCCCGTTTTCTTATTTTGTACCCCTTTTTTGAAACATTTACAATATTTAACCTATCCCATGTCTTTTTATTATTGTAAAGGCCTTTTTATGTTCTATTAATTAGTAATTTAGTATTATCTTATTATAAATAAATAATAATAAATATATATGTCATTTACTAATATTTTTTAGTATAATTTTATTTTTTATTTTTTTTAATTATGATGCTATTCATGTCCCGAATAGCTTACGCTATTATGCTATTTATTTGCGCTACGCTATGCTGGAACCAAAATGCTACGCGTTACGCTACCGCAATTTAAAACACTGATAAAATATAATGGTGTTGATATATATTAGCTTTAAATTGTTGTTGTAAAATTTGAAAATATGTGCTTGCTTCTTATGCCGCGGGGCTGTTTTATAGTGGAAGGGACGTGTGTGTATATATATAGATGCTTATGAATATGTTCTGTGAACTTGCTTCCAGTTTACAAATATGTCAGGTTTTGAATATTGATCCATGGGCTAATTTTATCTGATGTATTTGTGTTGTATTGTATCTATGTCCTGCCGGCTTATCTGTGCTTCTTAGTTTGCTTTTCGGTGAAATTTGGTTGTGCTCTTACTAGTTACTATACAGTTGCCTTTTGTCTTGCAAAGAAGTCCTGCATGAATAGAGGATATACATTCCTTACAAAACCCCTTTTTTTTGTTATTCAGGTCAAGATCATTTTGAGGTTGAGGGATTTGAGTTTCTGGCACCAACTACTCGCAAAAATGCCTTGCGGGTACTGCGGGCCATGCAGCTTGCAAAGCCTGGTATCATTATTTAGAGGAGTTGTTTACAATCACTTTATATATGTACATATATTCATCCAACCTAGTGCTTCCCCAGTGAAGTTACGCTGACGTCTTGTTTTGTCTCTTCTATCTAGTTCTACTTGAAGGCAGTCCAGGTGTTGGAAAAACAAGTTTGATTGTTGCCCTTGGAAAATTTTCTGGGCACACTGTGGTGCGGATAAACTTATCTGAGCAGGTGAGTGATACTTTGCCTTCTGTTATTTCCATGTGGCTGCTTTTTTTTTTTTTTTTTTCTAATCTCTCTTTATCACTCGAATTGCTGGTTGCAGACCGACATAATGGATTTACTAGGTTCAGACTTGCCTGTTGAAAGTGATGAAGGCATGCAATTTGCATGGTCTGATGGAATCCTGCTACAGGTTGAAAATATTTCATTTGGACCTTGATCTTCATTATAATTGAGATAGTTTTGTTTGACCTTTCTATGTGCTGGGTTTAATCAGGCTCTAAAGAAGGGATATTGGATTCTTCTGGATGAACTTAATCTTGCTCCGCAGTCCGTCTTGGAGGTAGTCTTTGTCCTTGTATTTATAATAAATCTGCTTATAACTTTGACTTATTCTTTTCATATTCTCAACTGCTTCTTGCATTGATTGTATGCAAAGTGCTGACTACAAACCTATTTTTTGTACTTTAGGGTTTGAATGCTATTTTAGACCATCGAGCTGAGGTTTTTATTCCAGAATTAGGTCTTACTTTTAAGTGCCCATCTTCTTTCCGAATCTTTGCTTGTCAAAATCCCTCTTCTCAGGGTGGAGGCAGGAAAGGCCTTCCAAAGTCCTTTCTCAACCGTTTTACCAAGGTATTTCTCACCTAACCAGCTCTTGAAATTCACTTATTAAACTTGTTGATAATAGACATGATATAGATCCAACGCATTAACCTTAATATCTTAACGTTTTTGCTTTCAGGTTTATGTCGATGAGTTAGTTGAGGATGACTATCTTTTCATCTGCAGTTCGCTCCATCCTTTAATTCCCAAGCCTTTACTTTCAAAGCTAATCTTATTTAATAAGCGACTGCATGAAGACACTATGTTACATCACAAATTTGGTCGAGATGGTTCCCCTTGGGAGTTTAATCTGCGAGATGTGATTCGTTCCTGTCAGATAATCGAAGGTCCTCTTATTTAATTTATTCTTTTTCATGTAGTTGCATTTTAGAACTGTTTCATGTTGTTGTGATGAGGGTGGCTTCTAAAATGCTCGAACATTTTAGGTGCACCAAAAAGGTCAAAATTTGATTGCTTCCTCAACAGTGTTTATGTTCAAAGAATGCGTACTCCAGATGATCGTCGAGAAGTCACGAAGCTCTATAAAGAGGTGTTTGGACTGGAGCCATCTATTAACATGTACCCACGAGTGCAGCTGAATCCTCGGAATTTGATTGTTGGGGATGCTTACATCAAAAGAAATCATTCTCAGTCATTAAAGATATCTAATAGTGAGCTTAAAATTTTGCCGGAGATGCGTCATAGCTTGGAAGCTGTGGCACATTGTGTACAACATCAGTGGTTGTCCATATTGATTGGCCCACCTTCATCTGGTAAGACATCATTGATAAGATTGCTGGCTTATCTCACTGGGAATGTACTCAATGAATTAAATCTTTCGTCTTCGACTGATATTTCTGAGATACTTGGATGCTTTGAGCAATATAACGCCTTCCGTAGTTATCGGCTTGCTATTGCTCGAATTGAGTGCTATATAAACGAGTACTCCAGCCTCCAATTGGAATCTTCAAGTGATGCATTTTTAAGAAGAAAATATCTCATTACTCGATGGCTCGCCTTCTTGTCAAGCACTGATTATTTTTTATCAACAAGTTCTGCTTCTAGCTATGCTGAAAATTGGAGGATTACAGCTTTTAGTTCTGCTCCCTTGTTAATCGAGATCGTTGAACATCTAAGGTTCGATATGGAGAAGAATATATTGCCTGTATCTTGGTCATGCAAGGATCTGGATATATATCTAAAGACAATCAGGAAGTTGCATGATGATTTCGAGCGAAGGATTTATTCAGCCAAGTTTGAATGGGTAACTGGATTACTTATAAAGGCTATAGTAAATGGAGAATGGATTGTATTAGAGAATGCAAATCTTTGCAATCCCACGGTTTGTAGAATATCTTTGTTCATTGGTTTTCGGTTCTCTGTTAATATTTATTTCAACATTAACTTTCAATTTTTTTATTTATTTTTTTGTTATTTACTGTAGGTTCTTGATAGGATCAATTCCTTGGTTGAGCCGTCTGGATCAATAACTGTGAATGAGTGTGGTACTGTGGATGGAAAGCCAGTGGTTCTGCATCCCCACCCTCAATTCCGGATGTTCCTCACTGTTAACCCTAGCTATGGTGAAGTATCCCGAGCAATGAGGAATAGAGGGGTTGAAATTTATTTGATGCAGCCTTATTGGCTGCTTGACGAGGCAAGTGGTGAGAATGGTGAGGAGGCTGAACTCAAGGACGTGAAGAGATTTATTGTCCTCTCCGGAGTCCCTTTTAGCGATTTGATTGATTCGATGGCCAAAGCCCATATTTATGCTAAGGTTGCAGGCTCGCACCTTAATATTAGAATTACATATCTTGAACTTGCACGCTGGGTGCAGTTATTCCAGCGGCTCCTCACCAATGGCAATCGGCCCCTTTGGAGCCTCCAAATTAGTTGGGAGCATACATATCTTTCATCTTTGGGTGAGGTCGAAGGTAAAGATATCGTTGATCATGCAGAAGTTTCTTATATATCAATGCCTGAACTTTTCAAATTTGATTCCTCTAGTGGATTTCCTATATGTTTACCGGGAAGATGGCCGACACCCTTGAAGTTACAGGATTTTGTACGGTACTCTAAGGAGGCGTCTGTGAAACAAAATTGCGTATATCTGGAATACCTCGCAGCTCAAAGTTCCTCTTATGCCTTCAATAATGCCTTGGGGCAGTGCTCAGTGGAACAAGCCCTAAGTGCTTGTGGTTCTTCGGGGGCTTACTTGGTAGATATGAAGATGTTACGCGCAATGATGTTTCCTAAGGCTTCAGATGAGATGGTTACTGGTTATTGTGGAAAAGCAGAATTTGACCATGCACGTTCAGAAAAAATGATCTTATATGCTGCTAACTGGACAATTGAGCAGGCAACTGAAAGTGATTTTGAGTTTTATCTTCTCTGGTTTAGTTGGGTTGGTTCTCAGCTGCAGCCATTTTGCCAATCTTTTACTTCTTTTCTGTGTCTACTAAAGCAAGAATTAGAGCACCCTATATGGAAGTGTATTTTTCGTAGTCACCGTGAAATTTTGTCTTATTTCCTAGTTGATATAGAGTCCAAGCCGCTACCATTGCTATCACTGGAAGTACTTGATTTATCCAAATCAGATGACATTCCAAAATCCTGCAGGAAAGTACTTGCAAATGCAATTGATTGTGTAGGTCTTCTTAGACTTAGCTATCAACAGTGGAATACGGAGAGCGAGTATACTTTTAGTGATAAGACTCGGTGTTTTGTACCTTTGCTTAAATCTATTCGAAGGTTGGAAGAGGAAGTGCTTGATTTAATTGTCGAGTCACCTTCTTTTGGTCTGCTTTTCCGGTTATACACTGACCTGCTTGAAGATCACATATCGTTTTGGAACGGGATCACTTCATCTCAGTTTGAGTGTTTGCTAATTTCTTGGCGTTCTTTGGTGAAGGATGTTGCAAAACTGCAGGAGTTCTGCCCCAGAGAAGTAGAAAATTTCCAAGTGAGCTCACTCTATTCCACACCCCCAACTCCCCCTCTCATCCAAAAAAAGAAAAAAGAAAAAAACCCACCACCACCAAGACACTCACAGTTTCTGTTTATTTTATTTCATCTTGTATGTAAAGGTTAATATGCATGTAACCTTTTCTTTGCACAGAAGGAGAGCAAGAATTTGGACCGAGTTTCATCTTGGTCCTTCCATTCACAAAAGTCGTTGCTGTGGATCCATGGTGGTCATCCCTCTTTGCCTGCTTCTGCTGGTCTGTATCAAAAGCAGTATCAGCTTTTAAACCTTTGTGAACTTGTTTGGCCGAGAAAGACAATGATGCGGGATCTAGGTAATTTTACGCAATTCTTCGTCTTATGGACCGGCTTGAATAAATTTTTCTGACCTTAACCTTTTTTTTTTCCTTCCTCCCTCTCTATGAAAACATCTGATTTAGCTGCGACAGGCAGTTCCATTGAAGCTGCTATATCTTCCAATCCTGAACTTCGCTCTCTTGCCATGCAAGGTAGAATCTTCATGCATCTACAAGTCCTCCTCTCACATGACTGATTAATCTATGGGATACACTGCCACTGATATGGTTCATATGTTTCTTGGCTGCTTGCTTATTCTTGCTGCCAACGTTAAACAAAAAAAAAATAGGCACTTGAAACATTTATCATTTTCATCCGAATTAATTTTTCTTGTATGTCTTTTCTTTGTACTAAAATAAGGCGGATGTTTATCGTTTCTTTGTATTAAAAATGATAGTATGACATATGTCTCTGTACAAGGGGTATGCATGTCAACGTATATTGTTGGAAAAGCTGATGAAGATGATTTGGACATTGTACAGCAGTTGGAAGAGATGTATCAGGTTTGCCTTCATGATATCTGGACATGCTTTTGTTAAACGGATTTTACCTAACATTTGTCAATATATGTTATCCCGCAGATGCTTTTGAGAAAGGTCGAATATGAAAAAAGCAAGTTGGAAATGAATACAAGTACCATTGAGGCAGCATCTTCAATGGCAGACGTATCTGCTTGCTGTATCTTCTCCCCTGATATACTCTGTAAAAGGTCTGGATTTGATAGTTGGCTGGATACTCTACCTGTAGTAGATCACACAAGCTTTTTCCTTGATATGGGGCTACTTCAAAATCTAGCAAGGATTGTTACGGCCGATGAGGAGAAATTACAACCTGTAAGATCTAGTTTTATATTCTTTTTAAAATCTGCAATTTTGTAAATTCCAGTTGGTTAATTAGAGTTTCGTATTCTAAAGCATTAAACGGGCTTCACTTGTGAGTTTGCTTTATAACTTCCTCAATAACTGACCTTCCAAGAGGGCTCTTTGGAATCGGTTCATTCTAGGAGGGAAGTTCTTATCTAAGAGCATTAAAAATGCTTATTGTATTTTTTTAATGAGCTTAATTCCTGATTGAATGTGATAGTTTATTACCTTAAAGTCGGCAGGATCATGATAATTCTATTTTTCTCGGAGTATCTGATGCTTTTTTGTATGTGATTATGCTATAGCACGCTATTCTGTTCTATGTTTATCACATTCACTTCTGACTAATGGGATTTTGTTTGCTCATTTTCTGATGAAAGACACTGTCAAGTTTGTCCGTTCACATGGAATCTGCCTTGAGCTTTTCCTTGAACTTCTCATCAAGGCCTCCTACTGATTTTTTACCACATCAAAAAATTCTGTGGACTCTTGATGCTTGGACATCAGTTGATGCTGGTCAGTGCAATCCATGTATACTTCACTATTGTATTGTTTCTTAGTAATAGCTAATCATCCTGTGTCTTACTTTGGTTATAGTAAATGCAAAAATTTCAAGTTTTGCTCTTGAGATGTGGTTTAGGTGGCATACATCTTTGTGGAAGCATTGCCCTGTTATTGTTGAGGTATTTATCCGAGTGTATTGTTAAATTTACTGCAGGAGAATCTTGTATTCATATTTTATTTTATCTTTTAATTATTTGATTGATTTTTCACCTTCATGCAGAACCTTTTGGGGCTTCATGATCATGATGTTCTACTACCTGATATGCTTTTTCGGCCAGTGAAAATGATAACTGTGGATAAGATTCTGTAAGATAGTTATGTTGAAGACATTTACGTGGTTTATTCTTTCATCAAGTTTGTTTTTAATTCAAGTAACACATATACAAACATGTTGATTTTTCCTTACTATTTATCATAATTTATGAGGTTAATATGCAACATATATACCCAATTACGCAGATTGAGGATTCTTTATTTTTGAGTGCATATTTGTTTTTTGGATTTTTGAGGAAATGAATTGCGTCTTCATTACTAACTCAAGTACCAATCTGCATAATGATACTGGCCAATGCTCTTACTTAAAAAGGTTACAAGTGAATCCTGAAAGGTTTTTTTTAAGATAGGTATTGGTGAAAACGCAAAAATTGATGGGTTGACTATAAAATTAAGAGTATGAAATACCTGCAATAGCTTCTGATGAAATTTTGCAACTTCCATACTCTGTGAATATCATTTCAGTTTTGTGCCTTTCTTTAAATTCAGGAGAAGTACATTTGCTGTCAGAGATTTTTATATGCACAGCTTGCAGCTCAGAGTTGCCTCACGTAATCTTTGGCAAAGTTCTCCATGTGTGGCTAATATACATAGTTTCCTTTTATCTGCAGCTCAGTCTCTCTTTCAACAGGTAGTCTTCTTTAATAAGTTAATAGGATATCATTTATTTTCAATAGCAACAATATAATTTATCTCTTTTCTCGTTAACTTCTCTTTCTAGATCATATTTTCTCATAAGAAGTCATTTGAAGCTGATAAGTATGCTGCAATCAAATCCATCATTTGTTCTGTCCAGGAAAAGATGATAACGGTATTTCTTTTTCTTGTGAATATTCCGTAAAAATGTTGCAAATTTTTTTTTTTGTGGAATTTCCTACAAGTATGTATGTTCTATTGTGTACGCATCTGACCAAACAGGAAACCACAATGTCCACAGTGCATTACTAATACTAACATGCACATTGGCAAGACCACTCAATGGTTGAGGGGGGCCATGGTGCCCCCCAAGGTTTTGACTTATATTAAGTATATATGACATGTTAAGTAGCTTTTTTGGTATTTTTTATATTTGATCCCCTCCAAGATATTTTGTTTTTGATGTCTTTAGCACTTTATAAAGTGTCCTGAATGCACTGATAATGATACATATAAAAATGTCACCACAGCTAGTTTTGGAGTGCTAAATATTATTGATAATTCAGTATTATTTATTTTAGTTATTTATGTTATTTTATTTGTGGGTAGAATCCCACCTTGATAGGGACTCTAGGTTGATTAGGAGTTGTGTTTATTTCCTATATAAGGTGCGTTGTTCTCTTTGTTTATGATTATGGAATAAGAATAAAAGTTCTCTCTAAATTCTATATGGTATCAGAGGTAGGTTAGGAACTCCATATGCCGCCTAGGTACAACTAAAACCCTAGGTCGGATTAAAACCCTACCCACGCCCAAAACCCTAGCCGCCGCCACTGTTTTTGCTCACTGCCGTGCGTAATAGGTTAGACTTCCCGGAATCAACCACACAGGAGTGGTCGGAATTACCAGACGAGCAGAACCCCGAAAGCCACGCCGGAAACCGACTGCTCACGCGCCCTCACGCGCCACCTTCCCTCTGCGCGTGGATCTCACGCGCCGTCAGTCTCCGCCGCGCGTGGAGGCGCGTGACTGCTCCGATGGCTAGCGAGAAGCCAAATTTTCCAGGTTTAATCGTCCCACTGTTCCGCTGCTTATTCTGGTACTGGTTTGGTCCTATGGTACTGTTTGAAGGAGGCGTCATGGAACAACAAGTTTTTAAGAAAAACAAAGTGGTACTGTTCCGGTTTGGTACTATTAAGGGGCAATTGGTATAAATACTGTTCAATTGGAACAGGGGGTATAAGTACTGTTCAATTGGTAGTGTTTTGGTACTGTTCAGCTGATTGGTTGATTTGGCTAGTGTTTTAGTGTTAGTTAACACACACGCACCAAAAGAAGAAGATTTAGTAAAGCGGGTAACGGGCTAGTTTGATTGCTTGCGGTGTTCTTGTTCAGATTTAAAGAAGAAGGTTTTCTCAAACCAGCTTAGTGAGCCAACCACTGGAGAAAGAGGAGGCTGAGTTTGAGGAGAGGGTTTAGTTGTTAGAGAGATCCTCTGGCGATATGAACTATAAACTTGCTATGATGGGTGTCATATAAGAATCCGGTAGCGAATAGGGCCTTTTTCAGTCACAAGTAAGGAAATGAACGATTTTTAAGAAGAAACTATCTCTCATGGGCACAATCAATGAGGTTGTTTATAAAAGCTGGGAAGAAGATACGTAAATGCAAAAAAAATGGGTCTCCATTAGGTTACCAATTATGTGAATGATAGTGCCCGTCACGAGAAGAAGGTTCAGCGATTTCGTGTGTTGGTCTTCTTGGCTGGACTAAACAAGGACCTCGACAAAGTTAAGGCCAATGTAATCTTAACGGGTCGCCTGGTATTTTAGGCAGTAGAGGAAGTGTTTTACCCTTGCCCACTATCAGAGAGGTATTTTCAAAGTTGAGGTAAGAATTCTTGAGCAAAAACCAATCTCGGAGATTTTGCTCGACGGTCTGGGATGTTAAAAGACAAATGTGCACCCTGTACAGATGGTGGAGGCTCTGCACTGGTGAGGAGAAAGTTCTTGGTAACCCCGAAAAAAAGTCGTTGACAGTGATAAGCGGGGAAAAGGGAGGTGGGGGAGGACTCTAAAGCAGATTTCTCTGATTTAATTGTGGTGAGAAGGATTTTTGATCATTGTAAGTGGTCAGGTCATACTAGGGATAATTGTTGGAAGGGGTCTGCTGGCTTGCGCCCAGTATGGTAAACAGAAAAGGCAGTCTTGCAACTTGGAAGAAGCGTGATAACAAAACTAGAGACAAGAGGTGCACGAGCATTTCAAACTTGGTTAGCGGGTTTTAATGCTGATTCAAAGCAACAGTCTTCCTCAGAGGTGTAGAACCACTTCCATTCACAAAGGAACAAATAGAGCATCTGTGTAAAATGGTTCAAAATCATTCCTTAGGAAACTCTGACTCCTCCTGTTCCATAGCTCAGTCAGGTAATACGTTTACAGCTACAATTGCCTGCATCAAATCCCATAGCAACTGGATATTAGATTCAGGGGCTACTGACCACATGACTGGTAATTCGGAATTTTTTTCGTCATATACTCCGTGTGCAGGGAATCAAAAGGTTAAAATTGCTGATGGTTCTTTTGCTGCGGTTATAAATTACAGCTGGCAAAGTACGAACCATAATCGTCTCATTACCGTCTCTCACCACTGGTCACCTACTAAAGATGCCTCTGCAATTTATTCTTTTTACATGTCCCTAATCTATCGTATAATCTTATATCTAGAAAACAGAAGTCAGCTGAAAAATTGGAAGCTCTTGTACCACCTAATCGAAAATATGCACACAAAATTCATTGTAAAAGCAAGGTAAGCAATTAACTGCTTTCGGTCTTCTCATTGTGAATTTCAGGATTCAAATGAAAAAATCAGGGAAGACAACGTTTTGGGGTTGCTAAACAGGCCCAATTTTGGGACTGGTCTTTACTTCCTAAATAATGGGTCTACCTAAGAAAACTGGAAGGCAAGACCGACAAACTTGTTTGAGTAATTCTATTTCTGGGAGTTTCTAGTGATAGTCAGATTTTGTTATGGCATTATAGGTTAGGACATCCAAACTTTCAGTATTTAAAGCATGAGATTGTTTCCCAAATTATTAAGGGGGTGTGAATAAAAATTTGCTTAAATTTCGATGTGAATCTTGTGAATTAAAGGGAAAGGGGCGACATCAACGAACGGTTTTTCCGTCTCAATAGGTCATATAAGAAATCACAACCTTTCACCTTGATTCACAGTGATGTTTGGGGTCCCTCTAGAGTGCCCACTTGGTCTGGCAAAGTGCGTTGGTTTGTGACTTTCATTGATGACCACACTAGAGTATGTTGGGTCTTTCTTTTAAAAGAAAAATCCGAAGTTGGGCAACAGTGTGTTTCAAAACTTGGGGAGTTACACCATGATACACACACAGTTTGGGCAATCTACCAAAATTCAAATTTTTCGGAGTGATAATGGGAAGGAATTTTTTAATAATTTGGGATGTTAGGGGATTTTTTCGTAAAAGCAAAAATCACGGGGAACTTCTCATTGTAATTCGGTTTTTATCAGCTAAAGGGGAAGTTCTTCGGGGTAATTATACTCCATGTCAGGTACAGAATGGAGCGGCGCGATTTTTGCCGAAAGGAAAAATGGCAAGTTTATACGGTATCTACTTGGGGAAGTTGCTCGTGCTTTAGGAGGGGATTTTTCAAACTAAGTTAGTTCCGGAAAAAATACCTTTGGGGAGATGCAAGGAGTATGGGGGACTTTGACTGCTACTTACCTTATTAATCGGCTTCCAACACGAACTTTGAAATTTAAAGCCCGAACTATCAAATTGCTGAATTCTGATCTATTGGGCGATCCCTACACTCGGTTATTAGGGGATAGGTTCCTTTTTAAAAGGATGGGAAGATTTGGAAGTGTCGGTGAGGCAAGAAGCTTTGTTAGAATCGAATCATGACCCCAAAAACTTTCGATAGTAACTTGATCCAACCCGTTTAGGCACACAAATGGGGCCCTCGCCATTAGATTTGAAAATATGTGGCTATCCTACAAATCAAAAAGATTTCTTAGGTATTTTAGGAATGTTGGGTGGAAAGTG
This sequence comes from Lonicera japonica, assembly GCA_021464415.1. NCBI lineage: Eukaryota > Viridiplantae > Streptophyta > Magnoliopsida > Dipsacales > Caprifoliaceae > Lonicera > Lonicera japonica. The sequence continues at coordinate 2,236,218 of CM038467.1, read as the reverse complement.
AGGTGAGGGGGTGGGAGGTTTCCATTCAGAAAAAACTTGCACAAGTAAAGCATACATGAAAAAGTGGAATCTCGAAATCTTTGGGGATGTGAGAGTGGAGAAAGGTAGAACCTTCTTCGAGGGGCAATCAAAACTATCGATACAACTCTCAGGTTAGAGGAGTTCAGGGGGGAATTAAAAAAGGAGAGCACGAGTAAGAAGATATGGTGGAATTGTCCTAAGAGAGGAAATTTTTGATCAAAATTCAGTAAGGTACGAGGGGTTAGGGATGTTTTGTATGAACAAGTACCTAATTATTTTAAGTGGTCACACAATCTGGGAAAACAAATGAATTAAATATTGAAAAAGATACTTGTGTAAATTTGAAAGTAATGGTGAACAACCAGGGTTAGTGCCATTCCAAAATCTGATTACCGATGGACCAAGAGAGATAGGCGAAGTGTGCAAAACGGTATAAAGGTCTTGTTTGGAGCCCAATCGGCTCTAGAAAAAATCCATGGCTTGAACAAGTTCGAAGGAAGCGAGATAAAACCATTGATGCTCTGCGAGGGGGGTAAAACCCCAAGAATCCAACCTGGAGGTGGATCATAAAAAGGATACATGGGGGTATTCAATGAATTTTTTAATAAATGAACGCATGCACCAACTCTTTCGAGATACCTGAAGGTAGTTCTCAAGCTAATATCGACCTATTAGCCTTGTCAACTCAGTCTGATCAACTTGATCTCCCTATTGCTCTGAGAAAAGGAGTCAGAGCGTGTACGAAATCGGTGGGGTCCCAAATATCCCATTTCGAACTTCGTGTCATATAAGGTCGAAATATCTCACCCTCTTATTCTGCATGAAAGTTAGAGGATCTCTCGTGTAAAAATGTCGAATGTGGTTATTCCTAATAATGTTCGAAAAAGGATGCTCTAAATGTTCCGGAGTGGAGAGAAGCGGTGTATGAGGAGATGAGAGCGTTGGAGAAGAATAAGGGCTACTGGGGCTGGGAGAAAGTAAAGGGTTGTCTTTCTTCTTCCAGAAGGAAAGACAGTTGTTGGTTGTAAATGGGTATTCACTGTGAAGCATTTTATAATGCCTCAGATGGGTCAGTGGAACGGTACAAGGCTCTCACCTTTTCTTTTTGTGTTAGTGGCTAAAGGCTTCACTCAAACGTATGGAGTCGACTACTCCGAAATGGGCATTTTCTCCTGTGGCGAGATAGGGAGGGATAAAATTAAATACAGTTCGAGTTCTCTTATCAGTTGCAGCTAACTTGGACTGACACCATATTCTCTGAATCAGTTAGATGTGAATAAAGAAAAATTTAATTAATTTTGATACCTTTGGGTTCTTCGGGGCTTCACATTAATGGCCAAAAACTAGTGGGCTATTTGAAGAGGAATGGTGTCTATCGAGAGTGTCGGGATGGAAGGTTCTTGGCCTATGTCCACCTGGTGCCGTTAGGAGATACTCCGAAGGAATTTGGGTCGGTTATTGAAAAATTTGCAAGCTAAAGAAGTCTTTAGAGGGTATGGCCTTAAACAATCCCCAAGGGCGTGGTTCGAAAGATTAACGAAGTTCCTCAAGGGCCAAGGATACTTTAATCAAGGGCAGTCTGTGTTAGAAAGATCCCCATTTATATCTTTCTCTCTTCACAAAGACGTCCACAAGAAACGAACTTTCTGTTAACACTCATTGTTTATGTGGATGATATGATTTTTTTTGACAGGGGACGGTGATGTTGATCATTTAATAAATGGGAAATGTTTCCAATCGACTGAAGCAAAGGGGGGGTTGGGTATTGGTCTTGCATGTAGAGAATGCGGCTTTGAGATTAAGGATCTTGGTGACCTACGATACTTCCTTGGAATGGAAGTGGCCCGTTCAAAAAGTGGTATTGTTGCTTAATTATCACAACGGAAATATATTTTGGATCGTTAATGCTGTCAGAAACTGGGATGACAAATTTGGATGTAAGCCATCGGATACTCCCATAGAACTGGGTACCAAGCTATCTCTTCCGGAGAAAAATGTTAAAGATGGTGTTCCAGTCGAAACAGGGAGATGGGCAACCAAAGGTTAGTTGGGAAACTAATCTACTGGGTCGGGGATTCTTCTCATACGCGCCCTGACATTGCTTTCGCTGTGAGCATTTCTGTAATATAAATAGTTAGTCAGTTCATTCGTTGCACTCATTCTTTCCATGTGATCTAGATTTCGCAGAAATCTAGAGGCTGAAATTGTATCGTATTCTTCGGAATTGTTGGGTTTGATTTACCTCAAAGGCTCCCCAGGGAAAGGTCTGTTCTTCAGGAAGAACGATAAAAGAGGGATAGAGGTGTATACCGATGCTGATTGGGCTGGCTCGGTTACTGATAGACGGAATATTCCACGTCTGGTGCAAATACTGTACGTTTCTTTGCTCATCAATTCACCACAAGCAACTTGCCTCATAAGTTACATGGAGAAGCAGGTAACCTCCGAAGCAAAATTTTTGTTGTTGCCTCTAGAAGCAGTGCAGAAGCTGAGTTTAGATCAATGGCTCAAATAAGGAGCCTTATGTAACGAGGTCCTTTGGTATTCTGCAAACAAAGGGTCTTAGAGCATTGAACTCAAACGGCCAATAACTCTTCCGATGAAGCTATACTGCGATATATAACAAGGCTGGAGAGGTATTTGGTTCAGTATTGCCCACACCTATCTTGGCGGTCTTACATGATAGGACAAAACATGTTGAGATTGATAGGCACTTCATCAAAGAGTCCAAACTAGAAGGTGGAATTATATGTACTCCCTTTGTTCCGTCTAATCAACAAGTTGCAGATATTTTGGCAAGAGAGAAACCAAGGGCCTGTTAAGGCAACCGTTCGAATTTCAAGTGAGCCGCAAGTTGGGCTTAAAATGACGGATATCTTCGCACCAACTTGAGGGGGAGTATTGATAATTCAGTATTATTTCAACCTTTTAGTTATTTATGTTATTTTATTTGTGGGTAGAGCTATCCCACCTTGATAGGGACTCTAGGTTGATTAGGAGTTGTTTACTGTTTTTTTTTATTCTTCTTGTTTTCCCCAGTTAGCTAGAGGATTTAAGGGGCTTGGTGGACTGTGTTCACCAAGTTGTTCTCTTTTAATGCTTTTATGATCCTATGGAATAAGAATAAAGCATTTTGTTCTCGGATCTAAATTCTATAAATATACTTAATAGTATGCTAGATTCATCGTTTGTATAAAAAGAAAAAAAGATGCATTTGGTGTAAGAATATGCATATAATAAAATATTTGCACATAAATCTACTTCGACATTACAGTAATTAGATTATCCTTTTACAATATAAGCTTTGGAAATAGGGTCTGCAACTGCTTATTAGTTACACGTGGATTGTAAATCAAACTCAAAACAAATTGCATTGCAAATAATTTATTCATACACATACCCCCCCTCAAATTTAAATCACGGTTTTGCCCCTGAACATAGATTAGTGGCCTATAATTTGAAAAATCATATGCCTGCTTTCCTAAAAATTGGACCACCTATTCTGGTGTCGTGGATTCAGTGGCCAGTGTGTAACTTGTTCTTCCTTTGGTTACAGAAAGATGATATAACTGCTATGATTTCCCTTCTTGCATCATCAAGCCACCGGGGATTGACTTCCTTGATTCATCTGCTTATTGAGCCACTGCTTGGTGAACTTTATTGCCTTCACTGCTCTTCTACTGGTGAGTACCTTGTTTGTTGCGTACTTTTCCGCAGGAAATTCAGTTTTATGTATGATGATCAGCAACATCAAATTTTCAATCATGATATATTCAGGTTCTCCAATTTATTTTGTAATCTTCCTTTTCTGTAGACTCCATCTATCATCTTGGATGTGCTTGGTTAAGGGTTGGGGGTTTACGTTACTATCTCTTGATCTGCTGTGATGATCTAGATCCCGCTATGAAGTACTCTTTCAAGTATTCACAGTTCATAGAAAAGATTGCTTCGCTTGAACTTGAAATTGAGGTATCTTTCAGTAGAATTGCTTTAGTTTATTCTTGCATGTCCGCATCATATTTATTCTTTAGTTGTAGTTAACAGAAAAGATTGCTATAGTTTCAAGATAGTTGCAACTAGTAATTCCTTTGTATATATTCGGCCCTGAGTACTAGGATAGTGGTATGCAATGGCTTGCCCTGCACTAGAGCAATTTTGTTCATATGATTGATTATAAGGAAGACAGACACAGCTGAACTCAACTGAAAAAAGTGGGTATACAAGAGCCACGAAAACATATTTATCTTAATATTTTCTTCATTAGTTAGACGCTCTGAACCTTTTTGCTACATTTCTTATTGTAGGTACGGAAAGAGTGTGTCCATTCATCTGGATGTTTCTCGTTGAGACAAGCTGATAGACAAAAAGCATTAGCGTTGGAAAACCTCAAAGCTGAACAAAAAAGAGTGCAAAGAAAGGTTTGATACTTCTATACCCCATCTGTCTCCTGTTGCTGTATTATTGTATTTTAGATTATTTTATAGCCGTGGAACTAATTAGTTTGGCCAAGACAATTGCTGATGACTTTCTAGGTGTGAAATGACGGCAGATCTATACCAATCAATGTGAATTGTTCGATCTTTAGCTTTTCCTTGTCCCTTTCTCTCCCTTGCCACCCCTTTTTACTAGTTAAGGATTTGCTAGGACTTTACAGCAATCTCACATTATTAAAACTGTTAGAAACCATCTCACTTAAAAGTTTAAGCTGTTAGGTAGCGGGCCAATTGGATATCATGCTCTTCAACATTTCCCCACATGCAACCTCCACTCGCACGTGGAGAGACAGACCAAACTTAAGGTGCACTTTGTGCACAGACAACAATGAGCATACTGCACAAACACAAAGGGGGAAATAAATTCTACAGGGAGGATTCAAACCCGAGACCTTGCGGAATCTGAGCTTCGATACCAAGTTGAATTGTGCAGGGGAGAATAAATGAAAGAAAAGTGGGCTGTAGGAGTTGTATCTCTCCGCTTCACTGTATCATCATATATCAAAAACAATATCAAAACTTCACAATCCCATGCATTTGATTTAGAAATCTTTTAGATAGCCACGAAGATGAGAAGAAAAAGCAAGTATAGATACTAAGTTTTTCCGTGATGAGCAGAAGAATATGAGATAATTTTTGTTTGCTAATATATCTTCAGATAATTTCATCACTTGAATAAGTGAATAACTGGACGGTGCCTAAATCCAGAATGCGCATTGAACTTATTTAAAGACAATGTTTATTTCTGCGCGACTACAAAATTCTGTCTAAAAGGTTTCTATGATTTGGTTGGTTAAAGCAATGGCATTCTTCCAATTTTTATTGTTAGTTGACAATATTTTTTCAATACTAAGGAAACAGCAGTCTTGTTATTCTTAACATAGTAAGTCGTTTGTGATATCTTTTAATTTTAACATTTTCTAGAACACTTATATACATGAGCACATACATTCTTTGTTACTTTTTTTCAGCCTTGTGGCATATATTATTGAATATTTGTTTGTTGCCTCTGGTGGGTTGATTGTCTTGGCCTTATTTTATCTATTTGTTTCTGTTTACTTTTTTAAATATGAGTATATGTATTCTTCTTTTGTTGAAGTATGTTCTTGCACTCAATCAATGAAGTTTGTTCGTGCTCTCAGATTGTGTTCCGCTCTGATCCTGGGAAATTTAAGAAATTAAAATATGAGTGTGAAGAATTTAGAAATTTAGTTGGTTCTTCATTTGGCCTGGCAAAAAATATTGGAAGCATGAGTGCACAAGAGATTATTGGGCAAGTGCACAATTGGCAGGTATAGCTTTCTTGTCTGTTTATTTACATACGGATGTTAGGTATTTGATTGTGTTTTCTTTTAACTGCCTATTATTTTTCTTGTGCAATTTTGATTTTATCATGTTATTAGCATCAGTATGCTTTCCGGTTGTAGTGCATCTACATATTTTTAGTGGATGGTGTTTGTGTGCTAACCTTTACCTCCTTCATTTAACAGGAGACGGCAGGCCGTTTTGTTGACCGTCTATCGAATGAATACTCTGCATATATTGACTTAGTCCAACCAGTTCAGGCTGCAGTATATGAAATGAAATTAGGCTTATCACTGGTTCTTTCAAGCGTTTTGAGTAAAAGATTCCTTGATAGAGTTGGGCAGGGTGATATGGATATAGTTCTGGTATTGTACAAAGCTTGTCTACGTTTTAATACATTATCTTTAATATTATCGTTAGATCACTAAAACATAATGATAGTTATGTTTTAGTTGACTGATGTCACTCTCATTTTGCATGTGCTGACTTTCAGAACTGACTGTACAGGGAGAAATATATTCATTTGTGAGATTCCCCAGAGGTTGTGCATCCAAAGCTGCTTCTCCTGTGGTTTACAGCAGGCAGGCTGACATTTTCTCCTGTAACATAGAGTCCCTGACAAATTTAGGAACGATAGATACAGATCTGCTGGAACGTTTGGTTAATATTACAAGTGATACCAATGCCAAAACTGATAAAATGGTCCGTCTCCCATGAAATTATACATGTTTTCTTTTCTTGCAATTTATACAGCTGATTATTCTATTGAACTTAAGGATCATGTTCATTGTCTATCATTTTCTTCTGGGTTCTTAGATGCCTTGTTGATTGATATTTGAATGTTCCCTTTTGGTAATAGGTCTCAATCTTGCAAATGAAAGCAGCACTTCATGGGAATATTCTTCTTCGTGTTGCGTACTCTGTTGCTGATGCCCGTTTTTTGGATACTTCGTCCTTCTTGGTGAGGATTGTCTCAGAGAATGATATTAACCGAAGTATTTTGATTTCTGGGGTATATAGTTATAAGTTACTAGTTTGTGAATTAATACCCACAATATATTATCTCAACAGCTTTTGGAGAAGATATTTGATGAATTTGCAAGCTTTTGGATGAATATGAAAGTTCAAATCAAGACAAAAGAGGAAGACAAGGCGCAGCAATACAAGTTCAAACCTCGTGCATTTAAGATAGACAACATTATTGAAGTTGACATATCAACTCTTGGCAGTCTGGTTGCGAAAGAGAGCTTCTCAGAATGGCAGGAATTTCTCTCTGAAGAAGAATCCACTGATGAGGTAATTACATACCATAGGGGGGCTTCCGTTTTAATGTGTGCGCGCGCGTTTATGTTGTTTCTGATATAATCTATTCATCCATATAGAAGAAAGTTGAGGAGGGAAATGACGCTGTGGAGGAAGACTGGAATTTCTTACAGGAATCTATTCTGAAGGACATGGTCGACATTCACAACGCATTATTTGGTTCAGTGGATCTTGTTCAAAGTGTAAGCCATTAAAAAATCTTATCTTTGACTAGATAAACATGAACTTCAACTAAATATGGCTTAGAGATAAGAGTTGACTACAATGGAGCCATAAACTGCAAAAACAAAGGGGCGGATAGTGGTGGGGAGTGGGGGTTATGTTGATTCATTATTCATGTTAAGATTTGTATATATTTTACTTATAGAATGTATATTAGGAGATAATTAGGAAATCCTTATTTTTTTTTGATAAGAAACAAGATTCCATTAATAATATAAATTAAAAGTACAAATATAGAGGGGACAAGGAGTCCACCAACAAAACATATAACCCAAAAAAAGAAAATAAAAGAAATATAATCATGCCAAAAACCACAGCCAACAATGCACCCTTAGAACAGATTATGCAGTGGAACACTATTCAAAAATCCAAGCTCTCCAATTGTTCTTGATGTCTTCCACTCTATAATTTTTGAAAGGCTTGGTGTTGGAAGCCCACAACGAAGCCATGAATTTGACTCTTTCCCACAGGATGACACATCTCCATGGCTCCCTGCCCTTAGATTTGTCTATGTAGCTATTGATTTCCAACATAAGAAGTCTCGCACCATCTTTGGGAATGGCCCAACTAAACCCCAATTATGCACAAGCTTTGTTCCATATGAAATATGAATAAGGGCATTGTAACAAGCGGTTCAAAGATTCTGCATCGCTCTTGCACAGTACACACCAAGATGGGGAGAGACAACAATTCGGTCTTCTCTTTTGTAACAGATCATAGGTATTAACCCTCCCGTGAGCAACTAACCAAGAGAACACCTTCACTTTTGTGGGAATACTAGCTGCCCAAATGACTTTTGAAGGAGCAAATTGTGGATGCGTTGGAGAATCGATAAGAGATTTGTAAAAAGAAGAGCAAGAGAAACCCTCCCCTTTTAACAACCATCGCGTATAGTCTACACTCCCTGGAGACAATCTAGCACCCTCAATGACTCTCAACAAAGAAAGATACTCCTCCAACTCACTCTCATTCAAGTTTTTGGAAAATGATAAATTCCAAGACACAATACAGTTCGAGTTTAAAGAGGCTAAAGAAGCAATGGAATCTCCTTTGTTCACAGAATCTATACAGACGCGGAAACAAAGAATCAAAGGCTGTCTCACCCCTCCATTTATCCTCCCAAAATCTAACTGTGGAACCCCCACCCACTTCAAGTTATGTATGCTCCAAGAATGATTCAAGACCATGAGAAATATATTTCCAAGGGTTTCTATAAGTCCCACTGCTCATAACTTTGGATTCCCACCCATTGTCGCTTAATCCATATTTGCTTCTAATGATGGAATACTATAGGGAATTTTGACTACGGGGGAATCTCCACAACCATTTCCCTAACAAAGCTTTATTTCGATTCGCCAAATTACCAATGCCCAACCCCCCTTTATTTTTCGCTGTAGACATTGTATCCCAATTTATTAAATGATCTTTCTATTATTATCGCACCCATCCCACAGGAAGTCTCTCATTCTTTTTTCCAAAACATTTTTAATCTTCGCAAGAATACGAAAAATGGACAAAAAATAAGTTGGAAGGCTTGCTAAAACAAATTCAATCAAGATAAGTCTCCCACCTCTTGACAAGCAACCACCTTTCCATCCATCAAGTTTCTTCTTAACTTTTTCCAACACTGGATTACAAAATTCCAAAGAATTTGGATTACCTCCAAGAGGCATCCCCAAGTACTTCAATGGCCAATTCTTAATCTCACAACCTAATCTAGTAGCCCACTCCTCTAACTTCTCCACCTCCATGTTAACAAAGGCAAGTTTAATCTTTGTCAAATTTAGTTTCAATCATGATATTGAGCAAAAAAACGATAACAACTTCACGAAATTATTAAATTTGCGTTCATCACCCGATAAGAAGAAAATCATGTCGTCTGCGAATTGTAAGTGTGACACTTCCACCATATCCCTCCCAATCCTAAACGCATCAATCACACCTTGTCAACTAGCCTTCTCCTCCAATCCACCAATTAGGAAATCCTTATTATAAGGAAATATCCTTATTTTTAGGGTCCCTCTCTTGTATATATAGATGTACTCTTTTTCTCAATAATGAATAACAATTCTTCTCACAATCTCTTGTATTCTCACATGCTATCAGAGCATTAGTGAGGAAAAAAAAATATCCTACTCCAATTTAGTGTTTGTTGTGTCTTAATTCTAGCCATCACCAAAACCCTAGCTGCCAATCACCTACTAACTAAACTCTAGCCGTTGTGTTTCTGTTCTAGCGTGTAAATCCTAGCCGTCGCTAGCCAAAAAAAAGAGAAGCAGCATTGTTCACCGAGGCATTATTCATCGGTACTGCTCACCGTTCACGTTTTTAGATCCATTTTTCCAGATCGTCTCTCTAAGATCTATGTTTTAGCATATTTTTGGTGTATTCCTAGCATTAGTTTGGTGGTGTTTGGCTTATATTGCAAGACTCGAATGGGTACTCCAAGCGAAGAATCAATCTTTACGCTTTCAGTATTTGCCATTAAATACGCCGAGTTCTTGCAATTTCAAGAGAACAAGCAGTTCATCTCCAGTTCTTATGTAAATCAAACTGGTAACCCTATTGCCAACATCTCTCAATCATCATCTCTTGGATCTTGGGTTCTTGATTCTGGTGCTTCAAATCATGTCTGGTAATAAGAATTTGTTTTCTTCTATTACTTATTCAGATTCATTGTTTACTATTACCTTAGTCGATGGCTTTCAAACAAAAGTTAAAGGCATTGGATAGGCCGAACCCTTGCGTACCTTGTCTTTAAATTTTGTTCTTTTTGTGCCTGGATGTCCTTTCAATTTGTTTTCAGTTAACAAATTAACATAAACCTTGCCTTACTCCGTTACCTTTGTAGCTAATTCAGTTATTGTGCAGGGGCAGAGTACTGGGAAGTTAATTAGAGTTGGACATGAGTACCATGGTTTATACTACCTCACCCCACCACTTGCCCTTGTAGCCTGTGTTGTTAGTGATGCACCTGCACTTTTTCACCAGCATTTATGCCATCCCAACCTATAAAAACTACAAAAGATGGTACCGAGTCTTGTCAGTTAGGAAAACACGTTCGTAGTTCTTTTCCCAGTCGTGTTAATAAACAAGCAGATTCACCTTTTTTTTTCTGCAAATATATCTGCGAATATTGATAACTTTGTTAAACATACTTGTCTCAAGGTGGGTAATGGAGATAGAATTAAGTTCTGGACAGATTTGTGGGTGGGGGAGGTGCCTCTAGCCTCTTTATTTCCACGTCTTTACAGGTTGTCAAACAAGTCTGACGCTACTATTGCTTCATGCTTGTCTAGAGGAGGGGGATCTGCAGTAACTTGGAACATTACCTTTCATAGAAACTTCGATGATAGGGAGACTAATGATTTTTGTAGACTTTTAAATATGGTGGAGAAAGGGTTATCTGGTAGTTTTGATGTAGATTGCAGAATTTGGGTGGGGGAGAAGTCTGGGTTATTCTCTTCAAAGTCATATTTTGAGATTTTGACCGCTTTTTCTAATGACAATTCCTTTGCTTCTTATAATTCGATTTGGAAGGTGGGTATTCCTCCTAAGGTGAAAGTTCTTGCTTGGTTGACTGCATGGAAGAAGGTCAATACGTATGATGTACTCCAGATTAAGAGACCCTATAAGGTTTTATCTCCATCATGGTGTGTGATGTGCAAGTGCAATGGCGAATCGATTGATCATTTACTGATTCACTGCCCTTTTGTTCATACTATTTGGAATAATATTCATAGGGAGTTTGGTCTCATTTCAGTATTTCCCAAGTTGTGGTCTGAGGTATTAATAGTTGGATGGAGTTTTAGAGGTAATAAGAAGAAGTCAAAGGCTTTATGGAGATCATGCTGTATGGGTGTCTTATGGTGTGTTTGGGGTGAAAGGAATAGAAGAATTTTTGAAGACAAAGCAGAGCATGTTGAGGATATTTGGCAGAGGGTTAAATTGTCTGCTTCTCTATGGGCCTATTCGTCTAGTTTGTTCAGTTCATTATCACTTGATGATCTTAGTCGGGATTGGAGTGCAGCTATGAGTTGAAGGATTTTGGATGAAATTTTAGTTTGGTGGTTTTTGGGGAGCTATTTAGTTGCTCGTCTTTTTTCTGTTTCCAGCTTGATGTTTATTTAATGCTTGTTTTTGTGTGTTTTCCTTTTCTTTCTCCGGGGCTTTTGGTAGACTACTTGTAAACCATTAGCCCTCTTACTCTTGTATTGATTATTTATTTTCAATATAAGTTTTGTTTCTGATCAAAAAAAAATATTGTCACTTTTGTTGATGATTTTTCCCAATGCACTTGGTTATTTTTAATGAAAAATTGTTCTGAGCTATTCTCCATCTTTCAAACATTTTGCTCAGAAATTAAAACCCAATTTGGCACCACTATTCATACTTTTCGCAGTGCCAATGCACAAGAATATTTTTTTGCCCCTTTCCAATCCTTTATGGCTTCTCAGGGCATACTTCACCAATCTTCTTGTTCTCATACTCCTCAACAAAATGGAGTGGATGAAAGGAAAAATAGACACTTGATTGAAATTGCCCGTACTCTCCTTATTCACAATCATGTTCTACATTGTTTTTGGGGAGACGCAATCCTCACCGCTTGCTATTTAATTAATAGGATGCCATCCTCAGTTTTAGAAAATTAGGTACCCCATTATCTGTTATTTCCCACCTAGCTTCTTTATCCCGTCCACCCTTGTGTTTTTGGCTGCACTTGTTTTGTTCATGACTTCACTCCTGGAAAAGATAACCAAATCTCTCAAATATATCCTTTTGGGGTATTCTCGCTTACAAAAAGGTTATCGTTGTTTTTTCCCGGACCTTAAACGATACCGTATTTTCGCAGTCGTCACCTTCTTTGAGACAACTCATTTCTTTCCCTTTTTAGAGTGCTGCGTATCCTCTTGATATTAGTGAGTCCCCTATATCAGACGCTAGTCCTATTCCACAGGTTATGTGCTCTTCTGACCCTGTGGCTCTTATTGCAAACTCGCCACCTCCTTTACTTACCTACCATCGCTAACCTTGACCTATATTTGTTGAGAGCCCACCACCACAATGGGTGGTTGTTGGATTTACACTGTCAAAGTTGGGCCCGATGGAAACGTTGATCGTATGAAAGCCCGGTTAGTTGCGAAAGGGTATACCCAGATCTATAGGCTTGATTATGATGATACGTTCTCACTGGTGGCTAAGATGTCCTCTGTTCGTTTATTTCTTTCTATGGCGGCCATTCGTCACTGGCCCCTTTATCAGTTAGATATCAAGAATTCTTTTCTTCATGGTGAATTACAGGAAGAGGTATATATGGAGCAACCTCCTGGGTTTGTTGCTCAGGGGGAGTCTAATCTGGTGTGCCACCTCCGTCGTTCTCTTTATGGACTAATGCAGTCTCCTTGGGCTTGGTTTGGACACTTTAGTTCGGTTGTTTGTCAGTTTGGTATGACTCGTAGTGAGGTTGATCACTCTGTTTTTTTACTCCCATTCATCTGCTGACAGATGCATTTATTTGGTTGTTTATGTGGATGATATTGTAATTACTGGAAATGATCAAGAGGGCATACAGAAAATCAAGCAGCATTTATTTCACCACTTTCAGACAAAAGATTTAAGGACACTCAAATACTTTATGGGAATAGAAGTTGCTCAATCTCAACAGAGTATTATCATCTCCTAGCGGAAGTATGCCTTAGATATCTTAGAAGAAACTGGCATGACAAATTGCAAACCCGTAGAGACTCCGATAGATCCAAACGCCAAACTCCTACCTAATAGGGGGAACAATTATCAGACCCTAGTAAGTACCGAAGACTTGTTGGGAAACTCCACTACCTCACCGTGACACGTCCTGACATAGTGTTCTCGATGAATGTACTTAGCCAGTTCTTAAGTGCTCCGTGTGATAGTCATTGGAAAGCAGCTATTCGTATTTTGAAATACATAAAGAAGGCACTAGGTAACGGGCTTATGTATGAGAGTAGATGCCACACTGAGATTGTTGGCTATTTTAATGCTGATTGGGCAGTCTGCCCATATGATAGACATTTGACCAATCGGTATTGTATCTTCGTTGGAGGAAATCTGGTCTCATGGAAAAGCAAGAAACAATCAGTTGTTTCCTTGTCGACTGCCGAGGCAAAATATCTGGCCATGGCAAAAGCAACGGATGAAACAGTTACTCCAGGAGCTAAAGTTCACGAATATTCAACAAATGAAGTTGATATGCGATAACCAAGCAGCTCTCCACATTGCGTCTAATCCGGTCTTTCACGAAAGGACCAAACATATCGATATTGATTGTCACTTTATTAGAGAATTTTTTTTTCTAGGAGAAATTGCTACTAGCTACGTGAAATCGTATGATTAACTAGCTGATATCTTTACTAAGTCTTTCGGTGGACCTCGAGTCAATTATATTTGTAACAAGTTTGGAACACATGACATTTATGCTCCAGCTTGAGGGGGAGTGCTAAGATTTGTATATATTTTATTTATAGAATTTGTATATTTAAGAGATAATTAGGAAATCCTTATTAGAAGGAAATATCCTTATTTTTAGGGTCTCTCTCTTGTATATATAGATGTACTCCTTTTCTCAATAATGAATAATAATTCTTCTCACAATCTCTTGTATTCTCACAATTCAGGTCAAAGTTAGAATCCAAGTTACATAAAAATATTTATCTTCAAAGCTGTGGAAATTAAACCTTCCGCAAACTGAAACATAATATATATTTGTTTATAAAGTCAGCGCATTCAACATAGATATGGCTGATTTATTGGATGGTTGTGCCTTTATCGTACTTTTTTTATTTGTCATTTCAGAAGGAAAATGCTTATAAAATACTCCTTTGGTCCCTCTGCCCCTATCTGAGAAGGCTAGATTGACATAACACTTTGTTAAGAAAAAACTAATTTCAATCTAATCAGTGGTTTAGAACAAAACCTTTTGGAATCTCGAAATTTGATACATTGATTATGTCCCAAAATAGAAACTGGGCTCATAATTTGGGACAGAGAAAGTACACGAGTCATTGATTAGAAAAATTCTAGATAATCAAGCATGTCAAATAAGAATCTGAGTGGAAAACAGGAAAAGTGACGGAAGAAGCAAACTTTCTTTTGAAAGGATTGGGTTGGAAGGGAGAATGTATAGAACAATAATCTAGAGTAATTTGATTCACAAAAATAAGCGAATAATCGCACTTTTCAAAACCTCACTTGCTTTGTTCCTGCTCCTCGATGTCTTCATGGAGGGGGGGTCGGGGTCGGTGTTTAATACATGTGCTGGCACTTTATTAATTTTAGGGAGTATGCTTTTTTGTTGTTGAGAACTGTTTAACTGATTATTGTTATTGATGTTCAGCCTGGAAGTATCCGAGTATCTGACGCTGATCGTTTATCTTCCTTCATCAACTCTTATTCATTAGGAATAAGAATGATTAAAGGTGATTATTTTTGGATGACTTCATAATCATATTAATGTGGCCTATTTTCCTATAAAGAAGCATCTTGTTTATCACGGTTTCTACTTGCAGGTTTAGAGGGTTCTCTACCCTCTAGTTTGGATGCTAAACTTACTCCAGAACATCTGCTGCGTCTTAGTTTGGAGTATGAAGAGAAGTTCCTTTTGTCTCACAAATCCGCTCATGCATACAACTTTTACAAGGTTTTGTATGCCATATTGTCTTTTTATTTCAATATTTATCCCTTTTTCAATGATCAGTTGTAACGTTTTCCTATTCACTTCCATATAGGATTCTAATGCTCATGTGATGGCTAAAATGGTGGAGCCACTGGCAACACTTCAAAACCGAATTTTCTCCCTTCTAAAGGAATGGGATGATCATCCGGCTCTTCAGAAAATTTTGGATGTGATTGAAATGATCTTGGCTATGCCTCTGAGCACCCCTCTTGCCAAGGTATTACATTCGCTTAATACACATTGTTTATTGTAGTAATTTGCTTATAATAAACACTTTCTGGAGCGGAAATCAAACTGGAAATTGAGAGAGAGAGAGAGAGAGAATAATTTCGCACGGCAATTTCCATTTCTGATTTGTCTTGACCAGCATGAAGTATAATGGTTAAAAGAACTTGAACTAGACCATTTGACCATTATTCTTTAATATGAGTGATATATGCTTGCATAAATTAGTACAGTTACTCGTGTGCTTACTTCATTACTCCCCCTAAGCGTTTGTTTTCTTTTTGAAGGCTCTCTCGGGCTTGCAGTTTCTACTTAACAGGGTTCAGATACTACGGGAAACTGTTTCAAAATTTCCTCTTTCTGGTAAGCAAATTAATTATTGCAATTTTAGGATGTTCTCTTGCTGCTGTGCTAATTCTTTTTATCCATTATTTGGTCCTACAGACCAACTGGAACCTATTCTTGGCCTTGTATCCTCCTGGCAAAAATTAGAGTTTGAATCTTGGCCGGCGTTGCTTGACGAAATGCAAGCTAAATTTGAGATTAATGCTGGACAGGTAAGTTTTTAAATTTTTGTGTATATTAAACTGCAGTTGATAGTTGAAGCAAAGCTGATTTAATCAAATGAAAGTACTATTGATGCTCTACAACTGTCGCACAAGTGCTCAAATGTTATGCCACTCTTGGTGTACCAACAATATTCTGACTCTGATATTCAACATCAGATACGCCCTATATTGACTTTGAGGAATTAATCTTGTTGGTTTTTTTTTTCTTTTTGTTGGGGTACGATTATCTCAAGATATTCTTTGCTTTTCTAATATGGTATTTTGTCTTATCACAGTTGTGGTTCCCTTTGTATTCGGTTCTTCGACATAGACATTCTACTAATTTGAAAGAATACAGTGACTTAACAATCCAAAGGTATGAAAATCATTTTGTTTTGTAGCCCGGTCCATAACATTATGTAATAATATTGTTTTAGGCCACATTTAATTCTAATGGCATGCAGCTTGGAAGAGTATATTCAAACATCCAGCATTGGTGAATTCAGAAAGCGTCTTCAACTTCTGTTTGCTTTCCACGGTCGAATAAGTGTTGGTCTATGCCAGGGATCTTATCCAAGGTTAGTCTTGATCAATCAATTTTTTTTTCCTATTTTGAGCAACGGTTTACTGACATTACTTTAAAACTTGAAGATCTAACATATTTTTAGTTGCTGCTACCTGTTACATCTTCTTAAATGATTTCTTTTATCATGGTATAATGGGGAACCATGTTGATGAAAAATTTAAAGGGTTGCCTCCTCATATTTTCTTTTTCATGTCAAATGATTCCTTTCTATTCTTTTACAAGTTTATGTCGTCCATGCCAAGTGGAAAATGTGAAGATTCTGTACAACATATTCGGGTTCTACGTGCAATTCCTGCCTCTGTAAGTTATCTGTCATCTATTCTCAAGTTATGACGAAAAAAAGGGCTTTGTCAACTTATCATGGGTGATGTCTCCTCTTTCAGAACTGTGGAACATATAAATGCTAACCGGAGAAGTATTGAGTTGGAGCTGAAAGAACTTTTGAAATTATGTCGGTGGGAGCGTACTGATATTTACCTGACCATGGAAAACTCAAAAAGAACCAGGCAGAAATTTAGGAAGCTCATACAGAAATATAATGTAAGTGATATATTTCCAATTCATGTTGAATTCATCAAAGTCAAATGTTGAACAATATCAATACACTCCTCCACCGAGGCAATCTCAACGTGCCAAGTTTAGCTTGAGTCCAAAGAACTTGATTCAAGTAGCAATCCATTGTGTTTTTGGATTATCTATGTCTCTTGCTTTTGACAACTAAAAGTGAAAGAGGGGGCGGAAATTGAACCAACAACCTCCCTAGTGGAAGGTGAGGGTAAGCCACTTGAGCTAGAGCTCTTCATGGGTTTTTCATCTCTCTCTTAGTCTTCTTTTTACGTTGTAGTTCTTTTTCAAATCTTATTTTGATGGACTATTGCCTTTATCATTGTAGAATAATTCTTAAAGAAGAATTATTTCTCAAATGTTTGTTAACTAAATGTAAATTTGATTGTATATTGTAAGGGTGCTCTTTTTCCCCGGTAGTTTTACTACTCCCACTCCTCCCATGAAGGAAAAAAAATGAAAGTTTGATGTTTACTTTTCTTGTAAATTCCTTGTATTGAAGAACCCAACAGGTTTGTCCTCGCAAAAATTTGATGGGGAGATTATGGTACCCCATACCTATGGAAAGGTTTTTTTTGTAACTGTGCTCGGTCACCCTGATATTACAATTTTGTTGGGAATGAGAGAAGGCCCTTCTTCCTGTGTTTATATAATGTGTTTGCGGGTCATAGACTTCAATTTTACTTAACCTGCAAGGAGTTTAATCTCTCTATTGCTTTACAAGTCCTGTTCCTTCAAAGAGACAATAGACGATTTTTGGTTATTTATTTGCAGGATTTATTGTGCAAATGGTTGCAATGATTTTTGTTTGTATGATGCTTGTTAACATATATAATATATATTTACTATTTGTCATTTATATAGTTGCCATTTATAAGAGTTCACTAGCAATATCTAAATCTTTAGATTGATTAAATTTTTATATTTTCCTTATTTATATCATTCTCATAACCCTATATAAAGGGTCTCCATTGTAATAGTTTTATATCAATCAATTCAATAATATTTATCTCTTTTCTATATCTTTACAATGCTAAATCTAATTGGTGTAGGATCTATTGCAACAACCGGTAATGCTTATTCTTAACCAAGCAGCAGCACAAAAAGGTTTAGTAAATAATGCCATGGAAAGTTCAACTCCCCTTGTTTCCTTCGAGAAGAACATAAACATTCTTAAAGTTGTATGTGATCAGTCACAGTTCAGAGATGAAGAGAGGTAAATCTTTTTTCTGCTTTTGTCTTTGGCCTTTGTGAATTCTCTTCTTTGGAGTTTTTGTAAATGTTCTCGTTTTATTTAATACAGGTCTGCATGGCTTACCACTTGGAGGAAGAAAGTGGATTTTGCTATACAGAACTTGAAACTAAAGACAGCTGACGTTGACCCAAATGTATCTTTTAAAGATGCTGAAGGTTGTTGCCATAATTTATTTTCCCCAATAACCACCCAAATACAGAAGAAATCAGTTTCCCTGTTATTGTAGCTTTATCTCTAGTAATAAACCTGAAAATTTTGCAGAGGTTGCAAGTATCATTGGTCGCTGCGTAGCTTCCCCTTCTTTATTTCTTGTATACCAGGAAGAAAGGAAACAAGTGTGGAATACAATTAAAAATATATGCGAAACTGCAATTTGTTGTGGTGAGACATGGAAGGATGGAAACAAGAGCTCAAGAATGCGGAGGGCTTTCTCTGACCTTCTTAAGCTACTATATACATGTGGATTGTATAAGCATAAATCTGCATTATTGGAGGTTTTAAATTCATCTTTCAAACTTTTTGACCCTTGAGGGCATGTTTGGTTCTATGTGAAAAACAAAATCATGAAAAGTATAAACAATTCTGACACTGCAATTAAGCAATTCAAAATAGAAATAGTGAAATTCAATGACAAGTGAAAATACTTTTCACCCCAATCCAAACATGCCCTTAAGGTAATTTCTTTGTACTTGTATGAAGTTACATTTGACACTTATATATTGGTTGCCTTTATATAGGATCAGTGGCTCGTTCAACCATCCTATAATATGCAGCATTTGTTGCTGACAGATGGTATGCCATCAGGGAAGGAGGTTGATATTGCTCCTTTGGACAAGCTTCCAAGTTCACCACTTGAAAGCCTAGAAACTGAATGGAAAACAGCAAATCAGTACTTTTTCAGGAGCATGGCTTCAGTGCACCAGTTGCGGCAAATTTGCCTCAATTTCCATAAAGATTTTTCCCTCGACGAGGTAGTTAATTTTAATTTCAATTTAAAAGGACATAGGTTGATAAAAGAGTACATTTGTTATGCATACATGGAACACATTTAATGTAGTTATGAAAGTATGAATATGTTTTGACGTGTATGAACACTATATATTTCCTTTGTAGGTCACTAAGTCAGTTTCTTACATTGACCATCTTATCGCAATACAACAAGAGCAAAGGGCTGCTGCCTATGATTTTGCTAGGCGACTGAGAAGCTTGAAGAAATACATATTGCCTTTAGAACACTTATTTTCAAGCTCCATTCCTTTTAGTAGTGTAATTAGTAGCCAGTGCTCCTTTTCCCAGAGCCAAAGTGTGACTTTTAATTGCATGTGGCAACAGAAGGTAAGATTTTAACCTTACATTTATATACAGTGTGCATGAATTTTTTTTTTTTTGCTATATTTCTAAGCTTTTGGAGTGACGGTTATGCTTCCTCTTGTTGCAGCAACTATTCGATAGTTTGTGTGCTATGTTGCACGATGAGTGTTTGTTGCTGAGAACCGTTGAACTTAGTCATTTAAACACTTGTCAAAGTGTAAAAGTTTCAGCGAAGCAGATTCTTCTTTTCGTCGAAAAATTTGTTCCAGATTTTCAGAAATCTAAGGTATTTGTATCATTCATTTTTTTTTTGAATGGTTCAGCTCTACTTCATGCTTGCTTTTCTCATGGAGATCTCTTGACAGGAATTGCTGGACAATTATCTCCTCGGCCATGACAGAGTTATTACCTCTGTGGAAGTTCCTTTGCAGCCCAACGGCATTACTAAACAAATGGAACAGTTAGTATATGAAAACTTCACTTTGATAAGAGTGTTTGAGGAGCGTCTCAGTGGTTTCCGCAAGCAAGACGTTGATGGAGGATTGGTTAAAGAGGTTTTGTTGGGTCATCTTGAAGCTATTCTTGGAAAGGTATTTGCGGATTTCATCTGCATGAATTAACATTCAAGATCTTTCAACATGTTTTCCAACAATTTATCTTTTAACTTTATCAGGGAAAGTTAATAGCTGAAGAATATGATTCTGCTTTACAAGCAAGAAATCATCCAGGTAATATGGATGATGATTCCAATCATTCTGGAGGTGAAGTTTCTGGATTTGAAGCTGGGTTTATTCAAGCCCTGGAGGAAACCTATAAAGCTATTGTGGATGCATTTCGTAGAGTTGGCTTGCCAAATAATACTTCTGTTTCAAAAGAGTCATTGGGGAATATTTCTAAGTGGAAAGTTATATTTGAATCAAATGTAGCAAGTCTGAAGTTGGGTGCGATATCTGATGGACTTGTCAAGACTATTAATTTTGCTGTAAGTTTTGTATTTTCTTTTTTGAAATGTTTTCATAATTATTAATTTTATTATATAATTGCATACGTACTTATCTGACTTGAGTTGTTCAGGGAGAAATTGTGAACCATAATGGTTGTGAAAATCCCAGTCTTGGAGCACATCTAAAGCATCTCTATTCACTATTAGACCTAATACTGACATACGGCCACGGTGTTCTGCTTGATTTTTTGGTGATGCATAGGACGGTAAGATGTTTAACCAACCAACCATTTGTTCCAAGTACCATTACCATTGCAATACCATGTATTTATGAATCATAACAATTTACACAGGTATCTCTACTAACTGATGAACTAGCGAAAATTTTTGCTTCATTATACTGCCAAGGATACCCAACCTCTACAGAAGAACAAGGGGATGAAACTGGCCATGATCAGGAAACGAGTGGAACAGGTATGGGTGAGGGTGCAGGAGTGAATGATGTCAGTGATCAGATAAACGATGAAGATCAACTTCTTGGGACATTTGAAAAGGTATGGCTCACATGCTCAGAGCCCATATATAAGTATATGATTTGCATATCCATATACATTATATATTATCCCCTATAATCTTTTTTCTTCAACATGATTCTGCAGCCAAATGAAGACGAAGATGCCTTAAATGATGTTCCAAGTAAAAATGATAAAGGGATAGAGATGGAACAGGATTTTGATGCCGATACATTTAGTGTTAGCGAGGAATCAGGAGATGACAACGATGATGATGGGGAGGATGAGCAGTTAGATAAGGCTATGGGGGAAACTGGGGCTCACAGTGAAATTGTTGATGAGAAACTTTGGGATAAGGATGAAAATGGTGACGACGATGAGGATAATCCCAAGAATACAAACGAGAAGTATGAATCTGGGCCGTCGGTCAAGGATAAAGATCCAAATGGTAGAGAGCTTAGAGCTAAAGACGAGTCTACCCCTACTGCCGATGAAGCTGGAGAGCTTGATATGGGTGAACTGACTAAAGAAAATGATGAGAACGGAGATGAAGGTCCTGACGATACAGACAACATGGAAGACATGAACATAGACAAAGAAGAATCAGTTACGGATCCTACTGGATTAAAAATTGATGAAGAAAAACCCAGTTCTGAAGATGATAAGCTCGATGAAGAAAAACCCAGTTCTGTGAATGATATGGACATGGATGGACCAGAAGGTACTGATGATCCTCTGGACGAGGCCACACCAGAAGAGCTAGACGAGACTCCCGAGGGTAAGGATGGTGAAGGAGAAACTACAAATTCAGCTGAGGAAACTAAAAGTGAAGGAGAATTTGAGAAATTAGCTGGTGATTCTGAGAGAGATGACCCTGAAAACAAGCAGGAAAATAATATGGACACGGACTCGGTGGCAGCAAAGAAGAACAATTTTAGATTTGGTGCTTCGGATTTACTCAACGATAATGCACCAAATGCAGAATCCGCCACACAGCTTGAAGGTGATTCACAAGCAGCAGGTTTACACGATGTTGCACCAGAAGCTCAATGGTCTAATTGCAATGATACTCAAAATGACGTTGCTTCAATAAGAGGATTACCTAATGCTACGGAGAATGAAATTGCAGTTGCTGATTCATCAAAAGGGGGGAAATTGGGCGACGATCAACCAAAAACCGAGCTCCCTCAACTTGATGATTCTTCATCTCTTCGGAAAACCCAACCTAATCCTTGTCGTAATATTGGAGACGCACTTGATGGCTGGAAAGAAAGGGTAAAAGTTTCTGTTGATCTTCTAGACAATAACGGAGAGGTTCCAGATGATATGGCGGATGAGAATGCAGAGGAGTATGGATTCACCTCTGAATTTGAAAAAGGAACAGCTCAGTCACTAGGAACTGCCACATCTGATCAGATTAACCATAATGTCAACAGAAACGAGCCCGATGGAGATGATGGAACTGCAAACGGAGATGACCATAATACCGAAATGGAGATTGAAGAGCAGCAACGGGGGGAAACATGCTCGATTAGTACTCATGCGTTACATCTCAATGACAAGATTGAGGAGATATCAGACATTGAGAAGCAGAGAGAGGGATCCCCAGAAGTTCATGGCCATCATGACGGTTATCTAGGAGACCAGTCTGAGAGTGTGGTGTCAATGAGGAGATCTTACATGACCGACGAGATAAATCAACTTGGGAAACTTTCAGTTAATGATGAGGACCTCGGGAAAGCCCATAATCATGAGGAACTGTCCTTTGAGATGAAAGATAATGCTAGTGCTCTATGGAGAAGATATGAACTGCGAACAACTAGGCTGTCTCAAGAACTGTCAGAACAGTTGCGATTGGTAATGGAACCCACTCTAGCTAGCAAGCTCCAGGGAGATTACAAAACTGGCAAAAGGATTAACATGAAGAAGGTAACAAGTTTGTAAGTTCAATCTATTGGTGGTAAATCTCATGGTAACCTTTGTATTGATTCACTTTTGATAATTATGCAGGTAATTCCATACATTGCAAGCCATTATCGGAAGGACAAGATATGGCTAAGGCGGACCCGGCCCAATAAACGAGATTACCAAGTTGTCATTGCGGTGGATGATTCCCGGAGCATGTCGGAGAGTAATTGTGGAGATGTTGCAATTGAAGCTTTGGTGACGGTCTGTAGAGCTATGTCTCAATTAGAAGTAGGGAACTTGGCTGTTGCAAGTTATGGGAAGAAGGGTAACATTAGATTACTGCACGACTTTGATCATCCGTTCACGGGAGAGGCCGGGGTTAAGGTTAGTACTCAGAAAAACCACTGATTCTAACAAATGATTGATGCTTTAATTTTAATGACTCGAGATATTTATTTAATTGCTGTGTTTTATTACAGATGCTGTCTAGTTTGACATTTAAGCAAGAGAACACTATAGCAGATGAGCCAATGGTGGATCTTTTGAAATATATGAACAACATGCTTGATGATGCAGTAGCAAGGGCACGCCTACCATCTGGACATAACCCGCTACAGCAGCTTGTTTTGATTATTGCAGATGGTCGATTCCATGAAAAGGTACCTGTAAACCGTTGCTGAAATCTAAAGCTGCTTTTTGCCTCTTGCGATTTTCTAAACCATCAATTGTTCTGTTGCCTGCCCTCTTCTTTCTTGAACCCATACACAGGAAAACTTGAAACGTTGTGTAAGAGATTTGTTGAGTAAGAAGCGAATGGTTGCATTTCTCCTGCTGGATAGTCCACAGGAATCCATAATGGACCTCATGGTATCTATTCCTAATTGTACAACTTTCTTAAGTCGGTTATATATGCTCTTATTTTCTGAATGATAAAATGGAATCCCTCTAATGTCATGCAATCCTTACATTACACCTTTTCTTATGGTCTTCAGGAAGCATCATTCCAGGGTGGCAATGTTAAGTTTTCTAAGTATCTGGACTCGTTCCCGTTCCCTTTTTACGTGGTGTTGAAGAACATTGAAGCGCTTCCTAGGACCCTTGCTGATCTATTGAGACAGGTAAGTTTTGGGGATGATAAAATGTGCATGCATTAATTGTGCCCCTTCTTCGCCACAAGCTGATCACAACCTTTTTTTTTTTTTGGTACTCAATGTAGTGGTTTGAGCTTATGCAATATTCGAGAGACTAATTCATGCAAGGGGAGAGTGTGCTGTGCATTGTACAATATTCGTCACTTCACAAGGTTTGCTTGCTCAAAATTCATGGTGCTAGAGGGGGGCTCTCTTACGGAATGGTGCCATTAGGCAAAAAACAGCACAACGAATGAGACGATGGCGTCTGTTCTCTAGCTATTTTACTCCATTAGGATATAGACCCGTTCTATATTTGAGTGTGTATATACATATATATGGTGCACAGTTTCATTAATATAGAAAGACTGTTCTTCATGGTTTTTCTCAATCTTTTTTTGGGGTTTTTCTAAAGCATGACGTGGCAAACATACACTGGGACTCCATTAATTTTCTCCCCAAATACTGATTCTTAAAATCTTTCCACACCGTTGCATGCGGGTTGAAACAAAAACAGGAGTTCACTTTTTAAAAACAATGATCCACTTGTAACCAAACACATGGCTTGTTTCACCTTCAGGTTCCCCCCACCCCTCCCCTCTGTGCTTCACTCTCCAAAGCCTCTCCCCTAATTCCTCCTCCCTTTCTTTCAATCCTTTGTTGAAAATCTCTCCTTTCTGTCCTAACCCCAATTTATTTGTGGGTAGAATGAAATTGCATGAAAAAAAAAAACTCAGTTTGCGGATCAACAAACCCACTCGAGATCTAATCATAGTTCTATTAGACAAACGTCATGACGAACATGATTTGAATAAGCACGACAGTCAAGGCATGAATCCCAGTGAAAACAAATAGTCCCAAAAGCAAAAATAGTATTTGGATTGTACAAATTCTACCCAATATCATCGCAATCGGGATTTCACGAATATGTGAATTTCCAATTCACAGCCACCGCAATATATAATTTTTTGAACAAATATAAATTGAGTAATCCTGAATGTAAATTGCATATCTCAAATTACTGACCCAGTATTAGCAATTCAAATTACTACAATTCCAAAGCATGAAGATTTAGACTATTAAACTTAATTGAATAAAATATTGGCGTGTAAATCTCAAACTTTCACATATGAACTTGAAAGTTTATAAAAGTAACTCTTAGGGTAACGAGGATTTTGATACGAACTTAATGGAATTTACGGAATTGGATTCCAAGCTTTATAATTAAAGATATGCTCAGTTAAATTATTAGATTAAATTGAAATAAAATTTGGTAGAGTAAATGTCAACTTTCATATATGAACTTAAAAGTATATAAATAACCACAAAAAATGAAGAGAATTTTGAAACAAATTCAATGGGATTCACATAACTAGATTTTGAATTGTGTAGCTAAAGATATATTTAAAAATATTATATTTAGTTGAAACAAAATTTTGCTGTGTAAATATCAACTTTTACATATGAACTCGAAAGTGTATAAATTATCCCTCGAAATGAAAAGGACTTTAATACAAATTCAATGAAATTCATGGAATTAGATTCCGAAGTGTGCAACTAAAAATGTACTCAATCAAAATATTAGATTTAACTAAAATTAAATGTTATTGCATTATAAATACCAACTTTCACATATAAATTCTAAAGAAAATTTTGATACAAAGTTACAGGAATTTGCGAAATTAGATTTTGAGCTTGGTTAGAAATATGTTGAGTTAAAAAAGAATAAGAAAGGAAAAGAGAGAGAATTGATGTCTGCTGAGAGAGAGAAATACTGTATGAGCTGGAATTTTTGTTCTTTTTTCTTTTTTCTTTTATGGACTTTCAGCTAGCTGTTTGGTTACTTGTATAACCTTATTTTTGAAAAGCGGTCTACCCCTAATTTAATTGGTATCCGCACAAACGGGTGCGTAACTGAAATACTATAAAGGCAATTAAGCATAAGAGTCAATTATAATAATAATATAATTATAAATGATAATTAAGCGATATAAATTAAGGGCATTATATAAAAAGACACTAATATCTTTTATTTATTTAACTAATAACACAATAATTTTAATATAATATCTCACGTCTCCAAAAGACACTTGGTACCGATCACAATCAAAAATATCAAAATTCAAACAACCTTCTTTCTCACAAAATTTAGCACTAATTGTCCAACATTGGAATGGTGCTAAAAAGGTTTTAGTACCAACAGATAATAGCTAAATTTCAAGGTGTTAAAATAGATTTAGCACCAATTGTCCAGAACAAAATAACTAATTATCCAATATTGAAATTGTGCTAAAAAGGTTTTAGCACTAATAGTAAACAAAAAACAACTAAATTTAAGGTGTTAAAACAGATTCAGCACTGATTGTCCAGAACATAATAACTAATCACAAGATACTAAAACAATTTTAGCACTAATTGTCCAACACTAAAATGGTGCTAAAAAGGTTTAGCATTAATAGCAAATAGAAAACAACTAAATTTAAAGTGCTAAAACAAATTTAGTGCCAATTGTCCATAACAATATAACTAATCATATGGTGCTAATTTTAGTATCAATTGTCCAACACTAAAATAGTTCTAAAAATGGTTTAGCACTAATAACAAATAGGAAATAACTAAATTCAAGGTGTTAAAACAAATTTAATACCAATTGTCCAAAACAAAATAATTAATTATATGGTGCTAAAACAATTTTAGCAACAATTGTCCTAATGCTAAAATGGTGCTAAATAGGTTTTAACACTATAGATGAATACAAATAACTAAACTGAAGGTGTTAAAACAAATTTATTACCAATTGTTTAAAATAGAATAACTAATCACATGATTCTAAAATAATTTGAGCACCAATTATCCAACACTATAATAGTACTAAAAATGTTTTAACACAACATGTCAACATCGATAACTAAATTAAAGGTGCTGAAAAGGTTTTAGCACTACAAGTAAAGATAACTAAACTAAAGGTGCTAAATAGTTTTAGCACCACATGTCCATTAACAAATTAAAGACGATGTTCAAACAACTTCAATGCAATAAAAACAGAGCAACAGATCACCAAATTTGACGTAAAAAACCATTAAAATTCTAAAGCCTTTATTAATTCTAAGTGCCTACTAATATAAACCATCTAATCCGTACCTTGATGAAGAATGAACCGACCGTGTACAAAAAAATAAACAATGAACACAGAAAATTTATATTTGAAGCATATTTACCCATCAAC
Source organism: Lonicera japonica (assembly GCA_021464415.1). Classification (NCBI taxonomy): domain Eukaryota; kingdom Viridiplantae; phylum Streptophyta; class Magnoliopsida; order Dipsacales; family Caprifoliaceae; genus Lonicera; species Lonicera japonica. The sequence goes on along the minus strand of CM038467.1, from coordinate 2,208,935 downwards.
ATTTATCATGTATAAAATTTATATTAGGGGTATCCATCAATATTAGGGGTATAGAAACTAAAAGTCATGTATAAAAACTAAGATCGTGTATAGAATTCTAGAGAGAATTTTGGTTGCGTAGAGAATTATAGAAAGAAAATTTTCATCATGTAATTGTTCAGGAGATAGAGTACTGTTCATGAAAATGTTTAAGGGATATTTATATGAGGCAATTAGGTATAAGGGCTCATTATAATAATAATATAATTATAAATGACACTTAAAAATTAGCTATGTAAATTAAGGACATTGTACAAAAAAGATACTAATATCCCTTCCTTATAATATCGTCTCATTATGACACTAACAGCAACCAGAAGGTGCTAAATGCATTTAGCACCCCTTGAACAGCAACTAGAAAGTGCAACCAGAAGGTGCTAAATGCATTTAGCACCCCCTGGACAGCAACTAGAAAGTGCAACTAGAAGGTGCTAAATGCATTTAGCACCCCCTAGACATCAGCCAGAAGGTGCTAAATGCATTTAGCACCCCTAAACAGCAGCCAGAAAGTACAATCAGAAGGTATTAACTGTATTTAGCACCCGTAGGAAACAACCTAAACAGCAGCCAGAAAGTACAATCAGAAGGTACTAAATGAATTTAGCACCCGTAGACAGCAACCAAAATGTGCTAAATGCATTTAGCACCCCTTAGATAGCAGCCAAAACGTGCAACCAGAAGGTGCTAAATGCATTTAGCACCCCTGGACAACAACCAGAAGGTGCTAAATGCATTTAGCACCCCCTGGACAGTAACCAAAAAGTACAACCAGAAGGTGCTAAATGCATTTAGCACATTCTAAACAACAACTAAAAAGTAACACCACTTGAACAACAAACTATAAGGTGCTAAAATAATTTTAGCACCATCAAAATTAATGAGATTAACATCTACTTAATTTATTTATATGTATATATATCTATGGATCGATGTAGGATTCATAAAAAAAAGAGTTACGATCATATCTTTTTTCAAATCCCACTGGGTTGTCGAAATTGGTCGATTTCGATAGCAAAACGACATCTGATCGTCTTAATTTTTCGCATAATTATTGTAACTTTGTCTTCCGAACAACATATCCAAAAATCAGCCAAATCCAACGGTTCAATCAAAAGTTATATGTCTTTTACGATTGCACATCAATAAAAGAAGAAGAAGATGATGATGATGATGATGAAGATGAGAACGGCGCTCGCTCCTCTAGGCGATACGATTGGAGATTCAGGTGGTGTTGGTGTTGGTGTTGGTGGTGGTGGTGGTAGAAGATGTGAGATTATTGGTGAGACAACTTTTTTTTTCCCTTGTTTTTTGTTTTCTCCCTCTAAACTATGTGTATGTAAGAGAGAATAATATGTCTTTTGTATAATTAGAATAAATGATATAGTAGGGTATTTTTGTTCATCAACATTTATCATTTTCCTTAAAATAAATTAATATTATGAAAAGTGTCATTATTGTAAAACCAAATTATAAAATTGGTACTACTTCCCTTTATTAAACATGAGTCCGTCCTTTGAGTTATAAAACATTACGGAATGAGACCTTATAACCCATTATCTCTATTTATATTAAAAGTATATTTATCCATTAACATTTATCATTTTTTTAAAAATAAATTAATATTATGAAAAATATTTTTATTATAAAACCAAATTATGAAATTAATACTGTTTTCTTTTATTAAATATGAATACATCCTTAAAATCATAAAACATTACGGATCGACAATATAGAGACCATTATCTCAAAACTATATATAAAAATAGATGATAAGAGAGTATATATATATTATATTTAAAAGTATCATAAAAATACTAGTCCTATGATTTGCTAGTATCAACGAAGAAAAAGTGGGGGTTAGTATTGCATTATCACCAATTCTCGACGCCATCGTGTTGATTCTGAACCGCTATACCATATGGCTAATAATATGAAGCCTCGAATTTAGAATGAGAGATTTCCGTTTCGAGTACCCAGTTTAGTCGATCATCAAAACCTTACACCTCTATTTTTATTAGAACTGAAAAGCATTATTGTAAGAACCCCTGTTCACAATCATCATAAGTAGAGGGGGGTAATATTTACACCCCGTTCTTGTCACAAACACTACCATTTATAATTTGATAAAAAATATATTTTAACACCCCACTTTTTTTTCACAAACATCCTCTCATTTAATTATTACTTAATTTATTTACCCAATGATTAAAACATTAACTTATATATTTATTCATTTTTAATAAACTAATCTAACATTAACCCAAATAATTAAACTTATATGTCTCACTTTTCCCCCCATTCATAATCGCATTCTATTTGCTTCAAGTAAAACAATAGAGAGAGAGAAGAGATTCACTTCTTTATCATTTGAGCTCTCAAAATCAAGAAATCACAACCAAATCGAAGAACAAACATTATTTGTGGAAAGTTTGAAGCTTGGATTATGATAAATAAAAAGTATTGTTCATAAGATGGTGGAGAAAGAAGAAGTTCAAGAAAAAATTGATGGTAAAATTCTACTCCAAAATGAAGCCAAAGATGTATTATAATTGTTATTATTAGTGTATTAATGTGTATATTAACTTTCATACATCATTCTACAACATTCAAATTGAAATAAAGATGTAATCCCCAAAACAGAGTATAAAACGGGTTCTGTTCAGGCTTGACTCGCTTTATATAAGGAGAGTAATCTAGTTATAACTCTCCTCAAATAAGGCGATTGTGTACAAAAACACTCACCATATTAGGCTAGTCACTTACAACACATTCACCTGATGTGGGGTGAATATGTGTGAATCCACTCACATGTCATTAGATGAGTCTAATTTAGAAATAATCCAGTACACTTCGCACTCCATTACCTAATATTATGGGAGTCACTTACAACACATTCACCTGATGTGAGGTGAGTGTGTGTATCTACTCACGTGTCATTAGGTGAGAGACGTAAATGACTTCTTTCTTTTTCAATGTTAAATAGTTTTATTTTGAATTATTGTTTGTATTAACTTTTAATTGGGTGGAGGCTGTTAGTGACTAAAAATTGACATGAAGGGGGTGTTTGTGACAAAAGTGGTGTTAGTGACAAAATTGGGGTGTGTAAATAGTAGCCTCCTAAATAGAACCTCTTCAATCATTTTCCCTTCCCTAGTGCGTTGACAAGTAATTAACAAAGCATAAGTAGGCGCGTCAAATATACATAGCCAAGGATGACTTCCCTTTTTTGCCAGCAACCACATTCTCTGGTCACTGATTCAGATTTTGTTCTCTCACTGATGGACGGAGAGAGAGTGGTTATTCCTGCTGAGCATATCACCACCACCTTGCATGGACCCACCAACACGAGAAGAGTAAACAGATAACCTGAATTCTTCGTGGCTGAAGATGCTTTCACTGTTGGGGACACTCGTGATATCGGAGCAAGAGTTCATCAAAGCATCTTGATGGTTTTCATGGTGATGAACTTCTGATACGGGCAGTTTTGTGGCTAATTGAAGCCGAGCCGAGCCCAGGACATCTCGTCCATTGACAGAGCCATCGGTCTTAGACTCTTCTATCTTATTCATGTTCGGAAATCGACCACCAGATCCTCTAGCCCTCTTCATAGCGTGAAGATGTCGACACTCATGGAGATAAGGCTGAAAAAGTTTCAAAACCAGGTTAACTCGTACTATTACAAAATAAATGACCAAGTTAATGATCCATGTTCATCTTCTGAGACTTGAACCTGGGACCTCCAAGTTTGGTTGATGTTACTTTAGCATTGGAGAACACAGACGCTCCAAGTTCGGTTGGGTTTTTTTGGTTCATGATATATTTATAGTGTATAAAGTAATAACAACGGGTTCTGTGATGTATAGTTAGATTTTGGGTCAACCCATAAGTAACCCAAACCAGGTAAGACTTGACCCACTAGGTGACAGTCCCATGCCAATTGTGTGTTGTCTCTCTCAACTTAACAGGTCTAGCCATGACAGCACAATATGACACAATGGGGTTGGAGATCACAGAAGTTGAAGATGAAGATAGAGATCACATACCTTTTGAACTTTTGATAGTTTGCTTTGAGCCTCGAGCTTGGCACAGAACCGTCTCCACCTGAGAATTGCATGGTACTGTTTTGCGTTGACATATATTGGTTCGTCTTGTGCAAGATGATCAAGAGGCAGTGGCACTCTAGTTGTTGACGCAACCATGTCTATCATTTGGGGATGATGAACCTGTTGACATTTCAAAGGTAAGTATCGCATAAAATGGTAGATTGAGATGAAAGACTTAGAGAGAGAGTGAGAGAAAATGAATGTTTGTATCTATTAATGTTGTGTATTACAATGGGAAATGGCATGTATATATATACAAGTAAAGAAGGAAACAAGAAGCCTTAAAATGAGGAAGAAAGGAGGAGACAAGGAGGGAAACATGGAGGAGGGAATAAAGGAAAAGAAGAGGAAAGAAGAATAATGCTAAGCTTTAATAATTACAAAGAATAATGCTAATGATGTTGGAGAATATAATTATTTCTAACACCCCCCTTCAAACTCAAGGTGGCAAATGGAAGGCCAGCTTGAGTTTGGAAAGCAAATTCTGAAAGCGACCTGTGGGATGCACTTTAGTGAATATGTCCGCGGGTTGATCTATGGATGAGATGGAAATAAGGCGGATAGAATTGCTGGACACATGCTGACGAACAAAATGACAGTCAATCTCGATATGTTTTGTTCGTTCGTGAAAGACATCATTGTGGGCAATTTGAATAGCACTCCGATTATCACACCCAATGACAGTTGGAAGACGATGAGAAACTCCCATGTCTGAAAGGAGCTAATTGATCCCATATAGCTTGCATCTCAGATATGAAATCATCAATGGATTGATCAGGTTGTTGTCTTTTGGCTTGGAGGGCAGTCAAAAGTTGGTATTGGTGTGCAAGATCTTTAGTAGTGTATCGAGATTTGAGAAAATCCCAAACTTCTTTCCCAGTGGTAAAGCGCCCAAACTGTTGATTAATGGAGGAAATAGAAGAATTGCGGCACCATGTAATGATATCACCATTGTTAGCGATCCAGTCATCTTGCCTGACGGAAAATTTTTCATCTGACTCATCTTCCTTTTGACATGGTTTAGTAACCTCTCCAGTGATAAGACGCCACACCCTTCGAGCTTGTAGGAAACTAGTCATGGCCTGGGCCCAGTGGATGTAGTTGGGTCCATTGAGAGTGATGGAAATAGGTCGAGAGATTTCGGGACGATCCATAAAAGTATTTGGGATTGATTTTGGAGATTTGGGGCAATTTGGATAGATTTTGGATTAATTTGGAATTAACAGAAGGTTCGAGGGTGAATATGAGAATAACAGAAAGTTCTGGGGCAAATATGGAAATAACAAAAAGTTCTGGGGTGAATATGAGAATAACAGAAGGTTTTGGGGTGAATATGGGAATAACAGAAAGTTCTGGGGTGAATATGGGAATAACAGAAAGTTCTGGGGTGAATATGAGAATAATAGAAGGTTTTGGGGTGAATATGAGAATAACAGAAAGTTCTGGGGTGAATATGAGAATAATAAGAAAAATTTGCTTACTTGGCAGTCAACGATGACATGGCTGATACGTGGCAGATGACTGTGCTGGGTGATGACGTGGCAATTTTTTTTTTTTTTTTTTTTTTTTTTTTTAGAAGGCTTAGATGGAGAATAATTTTGAGTAGGATCACAATCCCTCTGATACCATGAAAGACTTAGAGAGAGAGTGAGAGAAAATGAATGTTTGTATCTATTAATGTTGTGTATTACAATGGGAAATGGCATGTATATATATACAAGTAAAGAAGGAAACAAGAAGCCTTAAAATGAGGAAGAAAGGAGGAGACAAGGAGGGAAACATGGAGGAGGGAATAAAGGAAAAGAAGAGGAAAGAAGAATAATGCTAAGCTTTAATAATTACAAAGAATAATGCTAATGATGTTGGAGAATATAATTATTTCTAACATGAGAAAATCATTCTTGGCAATCTGGAAACACAACTTGTGTGATTTATATAAACTTGCTGATCACATAAAAAGGTCGGGTAAATAGAAAGTTCAGATTCTTTATCAGACATGGAAGATGGAAAATACATTCGCCATTTAGCGTAAAATGTAACTAGTGTTATAGTCAAATATTAATTAATGTTCATAAATCACAATCATTTTGAATCTATGCTGTCTATTCCTTTTAGGCCTCATTTGGTTCACGGAAAGGAAATCGATTCCCTTATCTTTCCCATGGAGGTGGGAAAGTAAATTTCCTGTCAAATTTCCTTTCTTGTGTTTGGTAAACCATGGAAAGTATTTAGGAAAGAGTATTATTGTCTAAAATTTGTGTAATAAATGCTTGGAAAATCACATGGCCCATGTGTTTTGGGAGGAATGGTTTTACCCCCTACTTTCCCCTCTCTCGGAAAAGTGTTTCCGGAATTTGTGCTTACCAAACAAAGGAAAGGAACGACTTTCCTTTCCCGAGTACTAAAATCCGTGAACCAAACGAGGCCTTAAAGTAAGCACAAGGGAGGATAATTAATACCAAGGAAAGAACCTTCATACTATTTAAGGATATTTAAGATAAGAGAAGTAGAGAAGAACAAGACCAAAGGATATGCTAGAGTACATTATAAAATGCCATAGCATCTCATAGACCTCCTTTATGAACATGTTTCACAGAAAATTATGCAAGGCCCACATCATATTTTATGTAGCTTCACATTAAAGGACAGAATGCACAAGAAGTCAAAGGAATAAAAAGGAAAAAACACCTACACTTGCAAATTTAAATTAGAAATGACACTTGGCAATTGCCAATAAACTGACACACTGGAAGTCTTTAAATAAAGGATTCGATTTGCCAGCTTGTTGCCACAGCAATAACTTGACTCTTTTTTTCCGGGTGATTGAAAATATTTGACGATTTTCCATCACTGGGAAAAATCAACCGCCGGAATGAACTCTACAAAATCACGTTCTTAGAATCCACCAACCTAACTACCAAATTATGAGGACGCATCTCAAAACATTTTGATATAGTAAAAATTGGCGGAAATAATGCATTAGAACAATAACAATAAAGGGACCTTATGTTCACACATACCACAGCTTGTGGCCCATAAGCAGCAAGTAACCCACCATATGGATCGGGAGAGGAAAGTGGAACGGTACCCTGAAATATGAATGACAGTTAAAAAAACATCATTACCTGCTAAAACAGATTTGATGTGGACAGGCAAGAAAATTCAACAATATTTTGTTAATACTAATAAACGTACAAATGGCTGTCTGTAATCAACAAGAGGAGCCAGGACATTATCCTGAGCTCCAATTGCTGATTTAGTGTGAACATCTTCAGGCTTTGCTTGAGTAAGATGATATCCTGAAAAAGAGGGGGAAATTTAAGGCAGTCATTAAGGATGCATTAGACTTGTTCACATGGAAAAGACTTGAATCCCTCTGAATCGTTGTGCACGGAAAAAAAATTCAGAGACAGGCGATATTTAGATTCCATGGAAAGGGACAAATTAGGCTAAACAAGTTCTACCCTAGAAATACATTCCTTGGGAAACTAACTATATCAAACACATGAAATTTTCAGCATTTTCCATGGAATACACCCTAAGTAGCATAACAACATAACAAGCTGGTTTAGCAAAAATAGTGGAAACCAAAGATTCCGAAAAAGTTTTGTCATATGTTATATCTTAAGAAAAATTAAAGGGGGGTTCCCCTTTTGGCATAAAAAAAAGTTCCAAAAAAGTTTAAGTTCAATCCATGGAAGACTTTCACGGCATAAGAGCAAAGTTCAAAATGCTAATTGACGGACAGCAATGATTGGTTGTACTTCATAAGAGTATATGGCATAAAGCAATGGAATATAGTTGGGCAAACCATAAGTACCTCATTTCTTGTTAGGAATAATAATGGAGGTTTTTCCTCCTGTTATAATTATTACTCAAGCATCTTCCCTTGTTTCAAATATTGCAATTGCTTCCCTTGTTGCGACACCTGGCATCACTTCTCGCAAGACTGGCATGTGATAGTAGAAAAACAACAGGAAAATTTGGGTTTAATATTTGAAACAAGAGGTGCAAATGCAATACTTAAAACATGATGGAGATACAGGTGTAATTATGCCTAACAAGATGAGAGGCCCATGTACTTTACCCAATGGTTGGCGTAGGTTGGTTCAGAGCCTTCTTATGTATCGGCTGCTCGCCAAATAATTCTAAGACGTATAACAAGTAGAAATTTGGTAAACAAATGAGCTTCATTAATAAGTAGTACATCAAAAGATTTTATTTAAAAGAAATACTGGGAATTAGTCAACCCTGTGGATAGACTTTTATGTATTAAAAGTCAAATTCTAACAACTCTAGACTCCGACTATGCAGAGAAAGGTAAATTGCTAAATTACTTAACAAAATAACACTCTTAGCACCAAACTAAACCACACTCTACAAGAACTATCACTACCGAATGCATCCACACAGTTGAACCAAAACCCCTAACTTTGTGAAGGTAATATGGTCAAAGCAATTTGACTCAGAAGAAATATCACTGTTGAAAGACATAGTCCCAAGCTAGATTACTTTCTAAATAACAGTTTAGCACTAAAAGATGTAAACAATTAACTCAGAACATCACCTGTTATTTTGTAGAGCTAATGAACATCACCAAGCAGTGGGTATAATTTTTTATTTTTTTCAAACAAGATATATTACAAGAATAATAGAGAAAAAATTTCTGTACCTGCTAGCACTGTAATTAGCGTTTGCCAACATGGGTTACTTTCCCCTACACTGGCCACTTCAGGGTAAGATTGATCAGTTGATTGAGTTGAAGATGAGTCCTGGTCTTGAAATTGAAAAGTCAACTGCTTGGCACTTTGACAATGTGAGGGTAGTGTAGCCATCTTCAACGTTAAATTGTTGGAGAGGGATGATTGTTGAATTTGCGATTCGGTACAAGTCCACCAAGATGGGAAACCAACAATATGTGGGGCAGTGGAATGGCCTGCATTCATATCTGAATCTCTCTTAAGCAAATCTTGCATTCTTCTGGACTGTAAACAGCTCCTTGCAACGGTTGGAAGTTGGACTATGTCTTAATATCCTCTCTGGAATCTTCAAATTAAATTTAGGAATATGACCTTCACTTGATTTTCGGCTCACTTACTTGAGAGCAACCTAAGTTGCTGACTATTGTTGAAAATTCAGTACAAAGAACAAAAACTGCAAACATTGAAATCATGGAACCAGATTTGAGCAAAAAGCTAACTATGATCTAAAAATGAATTATCGATATGGGTATTTAATCTGACGTGAGACGGCCACAACGATACATCAGAAGTTTAAAGTAAGGATAGATAATAATAGGATACATATATTATAAACTACTTTTTATTTAACATTGTTACTAAAATATATTGTCACATATTATTTCCAATTTCAACTGAACTATACCTACAAATATACATACAATGCCTAAACCCATTATAGTTTCATATAATACTTTTAAATGGATCTTTATAATAAATAAATAATATGGCGCGACTGTTTTTAAAATGTCTCAAGGAAATAAGGGCCAGAGCCCTTTTGTTATAAATAAACTAACAGTCCAATTTATTTTTATTTTTTTGATATATGTATAAAGGCAATAGTGGATTAATAAAGAGAAGAAATTATATGAGTGGAGGAGAGGAACCAACCAACATTACAGGGCAATCTAACAGTACGATTGTTTGCTTCAAATTTCGTAAAAGTTACACTAGTGTCTGGACGTCCAAATATTAAAATTCAATAGTGGATAACATGTACTACTCCCTCCTCCTCTAATTAAGACTATCACTTTCCTGCTTGATAACATTCTCATTTCTAAAAGTAGGCTATAAAAGTGTTACAAACCAAAGGTAGCCTTTTATAACAATCAAAGGTTGACTTTCAAAATAAGACTCTTAATTTCGAAATATAAGAGAAGTAGCATTGAAGTATCTGAGAAGTATTCATATGTGTAGAAACTAAAAGAACAATATAAATGTGCTTAAGGAGTATTATCATAAGTGCACCTCGGTGAAAATTGGCATCCAATCGGATAGAACTTCCTCCTGGAAGTATCTGTGCTTCATAGAATCCTCACAAAAGAAAAGAGCAAAATGAGACTGATCATTCAATTGTGTCAGTATCGGGGCTCATACAAATATTATATCAAATAGAGGATGCCTCGGACAGTCTTCCCTCAGTCCTAAAGTTGATATATACTACTAATTTTGGGTTAAGGTTAAAAAGCCACACATATATATGTGACCTAAATCAATTTTTAGACTCTCGCCATGTAAACTAGACTAGAGGGCGAGAATCTGAATCATCTAGAGCTAGGGGCCAGTACCTCTCCAATTGTTGCCATTACTGTTGGGGGTTTAAAGGATTAGCCTAGTGGCCCCCGATTAGTGGGAGTCTTGAATTCGAATCCTGCATCAATGTATTAAAGGGTCTAACTAAATGCACACTTTAATTAGAGACTTATTCATATCTACTCAATAAATAAAAACAGTTATAATTAAACGAAAAGAGAATATATACAAATACAAGTACACATCACCCATATAGATAAACCATAACATAAATATTGCTTAACCAAACCCAGAATTCATATCAATTGGCCAAAAAAAAAAAAAGAACAGAACAGAACAGATAAATATTTGTAGCATGCAGACCCAGAACAAAAAATTCCAAAAAGAATTAAGGGTGTGTTTGATAGGCCATATTTTTCATGGAAAATATGGCTTTTCCACCCAAATTCTCACTTTTGTAGTGTTTGATTGCATTTATTTTTCATGGAGTCAAACACCCACTTTTTTACTATTCATGTACTTTTCCTTGTAAAGGTGGAAAATATTTTCTTTGGGGGTGGTTTTTATTTTTCAGGCAATTCGCACAAAGACCGAGGCAATTAGCACAAGTGTAGTCTAAAAAAAAACTGTTTTTTGATCAAATAAAATTGTTAGAAAAAAAAAACAGTTTTTTGATGAAGTAAATTTGTTAAAAACAAAAAAAAAAAACTGTTTTTTGATGAAGCAAAATTGTTCAAAAACCAAAAATTGTTTTCAAAAGATCTGTTTTTCACTGAAGTAAAATTGTTCAGAAATAAAAAAAAAACTGTTTTTTGATGAAGTAAGATTGTTAGAAAAATAAAAAAAAACTGTTTTAAAAAAAACAGTTTTTTGATGAAGTAAACTTCTTAAAAATAAAAAAACTGTTTTAAAAAAAGAACAGTTTTTTGATGAAGCAAAATTGTTCAAAAACCAAAAATTGTTTTCAAAAAATCTGTTTTTCACTGAAGTAAAATTGTTCAAAAATAAAAAAACTGTTTTTTGATGAAGTAAGATTGTTAGAAAAATAAAAAAAAATATTTCTTGATGAAGTAAACTTGTTAAAAATAAAAAAAATATTTAAAAAAAAAAAACAGTTTTTTGATGAAGCAAAATTGTTCAAAAACCAAAAATTGTTTTCAAAAAATCTGTTTTTCACTGAAGTAAAATTGTTCAGAAATAAAAAAAACTGTTTTTTGATGAAATAAGATTGTTAGAAAAAAAAAAAAAAAAAAAACTGTTTTTTGATGAAGTAAAATTGTTAAAAACAACTATTTTTTAAAAAAACTGTTTTTCAATGAAGTGTGGTCTAAAAAAAAACAGTGTTTTTTGATGAAGTAAAATTGTTAAAAAAAAAAAAAAGAAACTGTTTTTAAAAAATCTGATTTTTTAGGTAAGTTTCATGTAAAAAATATACAAGTTCCATGGAAAAATGTTCAAGTTCCACGGAAAATAATAGCTATCAAACAACAAAAGTTGGAAAAAGTTACAATTACCATAGAAAATAATGTCTATCAAACACCAAAAGATGGAAAAGTACACTATTTTCCGGGTAGAAAATTAAGGCAATCAAACACATTTAATTGACATTTTTCATGCAACTCAATTCTAGGCAATTCAATTGCCTGGAACTTATTTTCTTTCTGTGCAAATTCCATACTCGCAATCAAACGCACCCTAAGTAAAAAATAAATAAATACAAACAGCGCATAAACATCTCGAGTGAGGTGAATAATATAAGTTAACAAATATCCCAAAAAAATTGAAACCATATGATATGATATTTATATAATATATATATAGACGTATGTATAAACTGCAAAAAAAAAAAAAAGAAGGAAGAAGGAAGAAGGAAGAAGAAGGACCTAATTTCTTCAAATTAATACATCCCCCGTTCCTTCTCCACCCTAACCTCTCTATTTCTCCTTCTCCCTAATCTCTCAATTTATCTTCTCTCGCTCAATATTTATGTATGTATTTAGTATCTTATCGGGCTTTGATGCAGAGTGCTTATCCAGTCCTCTCACCCCTAAAACGCCGGCTTCTTGCCCCCTACTCTTCATTCATTCCACATCATAAACAGTTTATTAATACTCTCTCTCTCTCTCTCTCTCTCTCTCTCTCTCTCTCTCTCTAACACCACCCCACCCCACGCACACATTTATTTTTATATATATATATATACTTCAATGGAGTTTCAATTTCTGAATTTTCTTCACCAGCCCCAGTCCCCACACTCCACCACGCCACACTAAACTAATGAAGTTGACTTTTTTTATTTCGGCTTACTCACCTATTTGATCAACCAACTCCATGATTTTTTTCAATTTGAATTGTAAATTTTAGAAATTTTTTAAGTTTACCTTCTATTATTAATACGAAATTCAAGATATTTTATATTACAAATCTTTTAACTTACTCCAGCTTTTAATGAATGGTTAACACCGTCCAAAATCCCTATGTAAGGTGGCGTTTAGTAAAAAAATTGAAAATTGAAAACTAAAAATTAAAAAAACTGTTTATTTAGTTTCGAAAATTGTATCTGAACAAATGTTGTTTGTTTGAATATAACACATTTGAAAATTGAATTATTTTTATCATGACAATTTAACCCTTATTATTTTATTTTGATCACATGATTCTAATGACTCATCTATAATACACCACTATCCATCCATTAATTATATATAAAGCACATAAGGGCTCCAATTAGTTTTTAGAGACTTTGCCCATGACAAGAATCAAAAACAACTACACAGTAGATATGAAAGTTTGAAAAAAGAAACCCAAAAACATATAAAATAGTTGCATCTATCTACGTTAACAATTTAAATAATAAACTAAAATTTAATAAGAATAAACAACATAATTGAAAGAAAGCATGAAAAATGAAATTAAAAGAGGGAACACAAACCTTAACAACATTTTCGTTAATTGGCGCATGAAGAAAGGAATAAAAGAAGGGTTTTGATAAAAAAGAAGGGGCAAAATGGACATTTTACACATTTTTAAATTAAGTTTCAGATTTAAGTGGCAACTTTGTCACTTAAAATTTTAGATGAAAATTTTAAGTTTTAAGTGGCCACTTAATGTTTTTAGTTAGTGAGGTCAACCATTTAAATCTGAAAATTTTAAATTTTCAGATTTAAGTGTCAAATTAAGTGACAAATGAACAACACCTAACTGTTCATCTCCTTTAAAAAAAAAAAAAAAAAAAAACTCCGAATCTTATTTTGTTTCCTTTCTCTCTCTAAAACACCGCACTCCATTTCTTCACCTCCATATTTCTTTCTCTCTCTCTATCTCTCGTCTATTTATCCATCTTTTAACAACTTTTTCTTGATTTGGGACTAAGATTCAAACTCTCTCCTTTATTGAGTCCTACAAAGGGGCTTTCTTGATTTGGGACTAAGATTCAAACTCTCTCCTTTATTTTGTCCTATTTTCTTCATCAATCCCTTGCAGCTTCCAAAAGCACGATTTTTGCCTATTCTGTATTGATTGAACATGAGTGATTTGACTAAATTCTTACTTACCCAATTGGCCAAATTTTGCTCCGGCGACAATCTCTGATGGCCCTAAACTAAAACCTCTTATGTTGGCCTTTGTTTTAGCAGTCAATGGGATTGTTTCTTCAGTCTTTTTAGCCTTATCAGCATTCTTAACACTCTGTTTCTGTTCCATAAACTTTGCTGGTACTACTCTCCCACGTTTTTCAATCATCTTCAAATTATGCTAAACCTTTTCGAGCCTCAACGCTTCTAATCTACAAAATAATCTCTTAATTTCCTTCTCGGTCTCCTCAATCTCCGAATTGATCTTTTTCAAAACAAATTCTTTGTTGCTACTCTTCATAATTGATTTCTCAACAAGGCCCTGTTTGGGAATTGCTTTGATTGGCTTAATTTGTAAGTTCCCAATTGCTCCATTTGGGTCTAGTAACTTTAGAGAAACAGGAGTATGATTTTCTTTACTTGAAGTAAAATCGAGTGAATCAGAAATGGGATCTTTAGAGCACCAGGAAGAAGATTAGAGTGTTGAGGAGAATTCGGATACGGCATTGTCGACGAAGGCGGCGTTGTTCCATATCTAAAGATCTGAGATTTCGTTGTTGTTCATGGTTTGTGGATAGTGAAAAAGACTCATTTTTTGGTGAAGAAGGATTTAGAGAGAGATGGATGGAGAGAAGAAGAAGGAGAAGAAAATGAGCCGATAAATTTATGTTTTTTGACCGTTGAGATGCCTAATCGAGATGAAGAAATGGACGAGAGAGAGAGAGAGAAAGAAAGACGGAGGTGAAGAAATGGAGTATGGTGTTTTAGAGAGAGAAAGTAAAGAATAGTTGTGTTTGGTCCGTGTTTTAAGTTGAGTTTTTAAAAAATAGTGATCGGTAGAATTTTGAAGTATGTTGAAAAATAGATTTGGTTTTTTTTGAGTTTTTTTCAACCAATTAAAAATCTCATAAAAAAATTTCAAAAAATAGTCAAAATGGATCTTATTTTATAGATCTCGACGAGTATATTTTAAATATATATTTTTTATTTAATTTTGATTTTTGAATTTAAAATTATTGTGTTTTAAAAGTTTTTTTAAAGAGAGAAAATAAAATGAAATAAATTTTGAAAAGTGTGAAAGTGATTTTGAATTGAGTTTTTAAAATTTTGAGAAAAATTTTAAAAACTCAATTCAACAAAATCTTTTAACAATGTCAATTAGAGTTAACATAGAAACTAATTTGGATATTAAAGAATTCATGTGGCATTTGCGTAAACAGGTGATATGACAAAAATCATTATGTGAAACGCACGTGAATGCCACGTAGACTCTTTAATATCCAACTAAAATTTCCATTAACATTAATTAATAGTGTTAAAGGATTTGGTTAAATTGAAATTTTAAGAGTTTAATGGGTTTTTAAACAAAAAAAAATGTTAGTGATCAAATTAAAAAAAGTGATAAAATTCCTTGATCAAATATGTCATTAATGTTGAAATAATAAAGAGAGAAAGAAAAGAATAAGAGAAATTTTCTTATTCAACTAATATTTAATATGAGTATGAGTTAACTTTATTTATATTAATAACTACAAAATTAATATAGGACAAGTTACATTATATATACTATGAAAGAAATATCCTCATTCATACCATAATTCCAATGTCGGACAAGTATCTTTCAACATATCGAGGTCAATTGACTGTAGAGTAGAGCAATCATGTTGATAACGTTTTGAAATATTAGAGAGAAGAAAATTTTCTTATTCAACTAAGATTTAATATGAGTAGAAGTTAGCTCTATTTATATTAAGAGTTAATATCATTACTTCTTTACAAAATTAATGTGAAACAAGTTATACTATATATACTATGAGGTAATCTCCTTATTCATATCGCAATTTTAATATAAGATATATGAATATCCACATATCCACGTGTCAGCATATCAATATTTTATAACGATTAAGCCTTTTATTTCTAATTGTTTGTTTTGTTTTGCATTGTATTTTAAAATTTACTTGTGTGGGATATATGAATATTTACATATGAATATTTTATAATAATTAAGCCTTTTATTTATAATTGTTTGTTTCGTTTTGTTTTGCATTGCATTTTAAAACTTGTGTTGCGTTGTGTTGTGCCGTTGTGGGGATGCGTAAAATTATTAATTCATCTCTTTATTTGCTTTGCAGGTCTAGCAGTAGTAGAAACTACTTTTAACTTATTTTACTTGTGTGGGATAAAATTTGAGAAAAAGAATTGAACGGATGGTATTTGCTCTTGGTCGGAATATAAATTAAGAGAATTAAATTTAAATTGAATTTGAAAATTCAGTTTTAATTTTAAAATTTTTAAAATTAAAACCCGAACTAAACTTTTTATTTCGATTTTTATATATTTTTTAAAAAAATAAATAACATGTAAGACAACACTTATTTTGATAAAAAAAAAACTAATAATTTTAAACTTGTTTCTATTTATTTTGGACAAAAAAATATTAAGTCTTACATTTATAATATAATTCAAATATTCATGATAGTTTAAAGAGTCGGATTCTTACTTAACTTGGAAATTTTAAAGAACATAAAATTTTAGATAATGAAGTAATATTATTTTTGAGTCATATATGTAATGATTTGGTTCGTTCAGTTTTGCAATGTCACGCCCCAATTCCAAACCAAACATATTTGATTTCAGTTCGGTTTTTTTTATTTCAATTTTGGTTAATTTTAGATTCGGTTTTTAACGAATCGGTTCGGCTCAATACGATCCAGTTGTTCGATTTTCGAGTTTTAACACAAAACCCCTAATTAAAACCTGGAATGAGAAATGTCATCAAATTTTGATTTTATTAGGCCATCTTCAATAGTCATTTCTATCTATACAAATTTCTATGATATAAAAGAAAATTATAAAAATTATGCTCCAATAAGGTTTTCTATAACCATTTCTATGTGACTCAACTACCATTTATATCTTACTTTTTTACATGTAAAAATGGTGATAGAAATTTAAAATGTGACATAGCACATCCTCATTGCATATAAGAAACTTATTAATTTTCTCTCATTCTTAAAACAAAGTAAGATATAAATGGTACCTTTGGAAAAAAATTATTTGAGACTTTTCTATTTACACAATTATATTGCCAAATAGATATAAAAATGTATTAAAAATATTATAACACACAAAATAGAAATGAATTTATAGAAAATACCATTGGAAATTGCCATAATGAACAAACAATCAACGGCTATATTACCTGATTTGAAATTAATACCTTCTCTTGTATTTTGAATTTAGTGATACATATTGACTAGTTTTTACATTAAATCTAAAAAGCTTACTCTTTTTTTTCTAAATATATCCAAAAAAAAAAAATTGTGTGGAAAATGTTAATCTTATCGTCTCCCAATAACAGAAAAAAAAAAATCATTGCTTATATTAAACTTATACTATTCTTATAAACAACAAAAAAAAAAATCACCTCCACTCCCACTGACCACCAAACCACAATCATAAACAAAAAAATGAATTCCTTAATTTTTGATGCTATAAAGGATAACAAGCGAACAACATTAGATAATTAATAGTTTAAAGAGGATATGGCCCTCAAAGAGTTAGAGATAATAATTAAAAAAATGAAAAAATGAAGCATCAACTACCGCACTTAAATTAGTAGAAATATAGAAGAAAAGGATTAGTCCCATGATAAGCAACTTCTCCTTTTGCCTAAAGGTTAAAGATTTAATTTATGACAATGAGAAGAGAGATTTTTTTTGGTAAGGTTAAAAGAGAGATTTAGATCTCTATTAATTATTTAAACAAAAAAAAAATAGTGGAGATTAATAGCCAAATGTTTGGGAGAATTGCTGAAGTTTGATCTTCTCGATTGGAATCATGAGCAGGTTAGGTTCAAACCTCCTACAAAATATGCTTTATGCGTCCACCTCATCGATACTATGAAGTAATGTGCTTAATTTTACTTATTTTTCAATTTAAAGTAACTGTTGGTTGATACTGCATTATTCTTCAGAGGAAAAAATAAAATATTGAAAATACTGCAAGTCTGCAACACAAAATTGGTCGACCAAAAGGGCACTAACAAAAAAAATAAAAATAAATAAATTCTCTTTTTCATCTCAAATTATATGTCAATTTAATCAATGGTTGCATATATGATTGCAAGATTCGAAATTTATTTATAACTCAAAAAGAAGACGAATCTTCACTTGACACAATACAAAAAAGAAGGTGATACTCCTTTTACAGACTCGGGTTGTCAAAAGCGAAGAGGAGAGAGGGCGGGCTGCACCTTTATTTTGAGATGGGGAGTAAATTAAGAATAATGAAGTGTCAGTCATCTCACAACTTGTTGAAGATTTAAATGGAGTCACTCTTTTCAAGTGGTAAAATCTCATCTTGTACACGTTTCTTGTGTACATTAATCGTGGTTGAAGTAGAAAATAAGACGACCTCCGACAACAGCAGCAAACGAAAAGCTCCTCCAAGTGAAGGTCTAGTTACTGCAGATGTTTGCCGATTAACTAAAATATATGTGTGCATACGCACGCATTTTTAGCCGCTAAAATTTAAGATGGTTAACTAGCCAACTTTTCAATTGAATTTTTTGATAAAATTTGGTGAAAATAATATACTATTAATCATGAAAAATCACATTCACCAAGTTTTTATCAAAAAATTCATCCCTTTACCCGGTTCACATTTAAGGACAATTTCAAGAATACATCTCACTTTCCGGGAAAAAAAAAAGGGTCTAATCCCTCTCTAATTTCAAATACCTAATAAACAACTGAACTCCCTGAGACTCAAACTTGATATCTCTCCATGATAAGTAGAAATAAGGGAATAATCATGAGTGAACGTTTCCCAACTAGACAAGCCCACTTGCTCCAACTATACTCTTTCTGCTCGAATAGTTGTGCCAAAACAAGAGATCAAGCTCAAGTTTCTATAATTTGTCAACCACGCGTGCGCTCAAACGCCCTTCCTCCTCCATCGCAAACTAAGTATCCATTTTCGTTTCGGTTGGGAGGAGCAATTGGCAACCAATATGCTACACAAAATCCAAATAATCAAAAGATGCAGCATTCAAAGGATGTAAAGAGATTCTATGCACCTTGAGTTGATCCTAAATATATATTTATATTAAATAAAAACATCCAAGAAGGAAAGGAAAAGGTACTATTACAACTTTTTAAAGAACATTAAGAAAACATGGTATAGGTATAACCACTAAGGGTCAGAAAATCTATTCCACAAAATGATTTAAGCCTTCCTCACCTTCACCAAATGGTGCCGGAAGAACAACCATTCAATCTTCGTCAGCTCGCTGGATTCTTTTTTCCCCCAAGATATCTTGTGGTCTCGTAAAGTTTTTTATTCTTTTTATCGGAGCACATAAAGGCACATCTGATGAAAACCCTCGAGAAAATGTAATCTGCCAATAAAAACTGGCTAAAACTCTCTTCCTTTGTACTGCATTTCCTGTCAACACACAGTACCCGATATAGTATGATATTAGTCCCAAGCAAATCAAAGGCGGGTTGTTCCCATAAATTCTGGAAAAAAAAAACGTGCCACTCCATGACGATATACCCCCTCGATCATCCTTTTAAAAATATATTTATACAAAACAAACTACAGAACGATCCTCTAATGATTAAAGGATATTAATTAATTCTTATAAAATAATTTTAGTACTAACATAACAGCTTTCAAAAATTAAAGGGGCGCGATTGCCTACTTTCACACTTTTTAGATCCAACCCTGTATATAAAATCAATATCTAGCTAAATAAAGAAGTAAATAATTAGATGATTTAATAAAAGAAGGGAAATTAGAAATGCAAAAGGAAAGGAAAATTTTTCTTACAGCTGGATAAGTAGGCATGTAAACGACTTGCCGAGACTGACCAAGCATCATCTGCTGACCATACTGTTAACAACAATGATCAATTATTAAAAAATTTATAGTGAAGTAACAGAACGAAATGTACCGAAAAGAACAGACAACCATGAGATAGAACCACAAAGCACTGGTATACCTGAGGTCCGTTTGGATGAAAATATGGCTGAGGTGATTGCATATGCGCAGCCTGCGGATTAAATATAACAGGCTGGTGTGCAGGAAATGAGGGCCCAATCTGCAAAATTAGCACAATTTGCCACCGATAACAAACCAGTACGACCAAATGCAAAAATAAAAATAAAAATGCCCAAAAAGGGGAGAAGGTAGGCAACAAAAGCCATAAAGTACAAGAAACCCTTACTCCAAGGCCTACAGGCATGTTGTGCAAGTGTTGCACACCAGGCACATTAGTTGGATAGTAGAAGGAACCATCAGCCGCTGGTGAAGCAGGCCTTAAAGGAGTCTTAGATGGAACAAAACTCTTTGCATTTGGATTGAGTTTGAATTCCTGAAGGAAAAAGAAGGCAGAAATGACAAAGAGCAAATCTGCATTAATTTACTTTTGACAAATAAATATTTATTGGCAAAATATCGGTCAAACAAAGAATTAGTTACAATTTCCACCTTGGCATGCGGATTCAGTGTTGATTTTTCTGAAGCGAGTGAACCAACAGAAGAGCTTGGTGATAATGCAGGACCATTTGAAGCCAAGGCATTAGCATTTCCAGAGTCTGAAGTGGATGATGTAGAACTACCGGATCGTGCCCGAGAGTTCACAGGCTGGCTTGCTCCATGTGTTTTGATAGCAGATACAGCCCTATCCGACAGTTCACTAGAAGAATTTGGCTTTTCCTGACCCTTGGATGAAACGGAAGATGGAGCATATGCAGTCGCATTTGGGGAGAGCCCCCCTTTATCAGAGTTTTCTTTCTTTGTCTTCAGTGATGAATGTGGATCTTCACAAGTAAAATATTGCACCCATCAATGATCATCCAAAATATGTCAATCTTGCTGAAATGGAAATAAAATTGAAGATAATCTAACTTAAAGGCACAGTGGCATAGTTAATATACACGTACAATCTAGAAATGTGAGAAGACATAAGAAATACTATATCAAACAAACATAAAACTGTTAGTAACCCCTAAAAAGCTCCACTTCATACGGAATTTAACAAGCTTTCCCATTATCCTTGCCATTTACGTATGCCGCAAACAGTCCTACATCACCCCTCACCCCTAAAACGGAAATAAATTTAAAGTTCTATCTCATTAAAATATCAACCATTGCACAAGGCTCCTGAATGTATGTGCTTTCCATTTTAATATAAAGTTAATCAATCAGAACTTCAGAAGGAAGTGGATGAAGGCAATCTCAATACTCAAGCAGCAATGTGTGTTGTGGAGCGCATTCCCATTTACATTAAAGAATTCATAAACATCATAAAGTCCTCAAGACTAGTAAACATCAACAAATTTTTTTGCTTAATATAACGGTGCGCATCTATTTTGGTGAATAGTTATACTCACCCTCAGTTTTTAATGTTTGGGCATCCTCAGCCAGCTGCAAAAATTTTAGACAAATATTATTGTTAGAAAGTATTTCTTACGCAACAAGAATGAAAGCTGGAAGTTGAGGCATCTAGAGTGACACATTCACAACTACTTGAAGCTGAACTCACTGTTTGCTTTTCTAAGTTCTCCTGGGTACAACGTACTTCCTGCATGTTGTTCATTCAAACGGTCCCCTTGAATACTGAAATAAAGAATGCACAATTAGAGATTTCAAAATAAACACTTATAAATAAACAAAATAAAACAGAATTCTTTTAGTTGTCATACAATATGGGGAAAAAAAAGAACCTGCTTTCACCCCCCAAAGCTGACACACTTCTAGAAAGAAGTTCGGCTGGCAACAGTCTAGTGCGATCATTAGAACCAGACATATTCCTGCCAGCACCGGACTGAGAGGATTGTCTCTCACCCTGCACGCCACAAATATAAATTAAATTAAAGCAGAAACGTATTAAGTTTTAAGTGAAAAAATAAATTGTAGCATCAGATAACACCCTGATAATAGGTTAACATAGTGTCCAGAGAGGCAGAGATGTAATAAAAAAGACGAAATAAGGCTTGAACAAGAGGTGTTTTATCCCTTGGCCCGGCTTACACTGGATAAGTGTAGAGAGAACAGAAGTAAAGGAGGAGAGAAATTAGAAATTAAATGAACTATAAAACTTTATTGATGATTGAATTATTGAAAGAATAAAACTACAGAACTAAGCCTCTTTACATAGAGAGGTAGACGTTATCCCAATCAAAATAGAACTTAAATAAATAACTAAACTTTTACCAATTAAACTTGGAAAATGATAACATGTGCCCTTAGGGCACATGTTAAAGCTATTATGAATGGAAAAAATGAAATCTTGTATGAGAATCTGTGCCATATTTAATGCATGTTTGGAGTTAATTATTTCCAAAAATGGGTACTTAACGTGTGCCCTAACATAACCCATTAAACTATTAACCCTAATTAGACTCAAATTAATAATCAAAAGACTCTAGAACAAATAAAAGTAAATCTCCCAAATCTAATATAAGTAATAAATCCTAAAGAAAAACGAATTCCTACAAAAAAAATTCCAAAATCATTGTTCCTATTGTTCGTCATATGTCACAAAGGACATCCATTTAGCTGGCTTAAGCTTCTAATGATTACACAAAACGACTGATCATTGCAAGAATTACATGTATATTTTTCAGTATCATAAGAGAAACATCAGATAATGAGCTGAAATGGCAGAGAAAAACCATATATGAAGAGCATGATGACACTTGAGCTCCATCACTACTCATCCCACTGGTCAAGTCAGTAAACGACTTGCTAATGACTGAATCAGCTACAATATTTCCGAACGTTTCAATGTTGTGTGAATCCAATACATCCTCTGTTTCATCATATCCACTGTCATCAACTCCCCTAAGGACCGATGAGAATCTGGTTTCCTCATCAAGTTCAAGGCTTCCATGAAGGTGGATGCCTCTTTCCTAACAAAATTAAACATGTGATAAATGATATGTAAAAATCTAAAGAGGGATTCTTTTAGTAACCAAGAATGAAAGTAGAAAGGGGAAGGAAATTGAGCTAGGGTAACCTTACCTCTGCTAAATGAATATCTTTGGTATCTTCACCCTCAATTTCTCTAGCTATTCTTAAAGCCTCCCTCTCCAACTCTCTCGTCTGAGGACCTCTATCAAGTTTTGTTGTGTACAGCTCCTCATTGAAGGTGCTTTTGACTCCAAATAATGTTTCATTTGCTTCAAATTGATCCCAGCCCCTGTATAATGCAAAAGTTAAATCGGCATAATTACACACCACATAAAGGAGATTGATCCAGTCAACACCACTTATCTAATCATTTAGTAATACGCAAGTTACGATAGATACAACTCTATAAGGAGTCATCCCAAATTTTGCAATTTGAATACCAGAATAATTAGTGTGGCCAAATGGTAATGTTGAAAAAACTCCTCTAGGCAACCAGCATCAAGAAATACTAGAGGGTTTGTTTAACTGGGTTGTTCAAAAGTTATATCAGGTTATACACTTTCGCATAAACTAGTCAACGAAAATTGAGGATGCCCGGCTATACCAGTGTAAAAGTGTCTCGTAGACTACAATTAACAGAAGTATTATTTATGAAAAGAGTAAAAAACTGAAATATAAAAAGATGATATCAAGAGTTGCAAGGCCGCACCATACAAAGAGTCGTTAAACCATTAGGCATGTTATGGAACTTTAGCTGGCAGAGTGACAAAATAATCTCTATAACTGAACCAGATTTTATTGCTTAATGCACATCAGGATTTAGAGACAAAACCATTATTAGCAATAAAAACTTCTCTTATGGTGCATTTGATTGCAAGCATGGAATTTGCATGGAAAAAAAATAAGTTCCAGGCAATTGAATTGCCTAGAATTGAGTTGCATGGAAAATGTCAATTAAATGTGTTTGATTGCCTTAATTTTCTACTCGGAAAATATTGGTTGTATTATGGCATTTTTAATGTAGAAAAAATTATTGGTATTTTTTTTAACATAATTCTATAGTCATGATGGATCTCGTTTAATTGATCTTAATTAGTAGATTTTAAATATTAAATTTTGAATTTTAAGTTATAGCATTTTGAATGTAGAAAATGCGTAAAATTTTGTCTCGAAAAATGTGCAATTGCTTGGAAAATAAATACAAGCCCCCCCCCAAAAAAAAGTTTTCCTTGTTTTGGTGGAAAATGTGAGCGTGTGAGCAGAAGTAGGAAAATATTTTGCCTAGAAAAAAAAGCCAATCAAACACCCTTAAATTGTCAAATCAAGTGGAAAATACTCCCAATCAAACACACCCTTAGTTTCTCATATACATTCACATCAACCCTGCACTGCCATGAAACTATTCAAGTATCCTTAGATAACCCTATGGGGTGGCCTAGTGGTTCACTAGGTCCTTGTGAGAGATCGATCTATTTAGTGGGAGATCCCATGTTCGAATCCCTCCAAGTGCAAGTTGTTAAAAAAAGTATCCTTAGATACCTCTCTACTCTCTAGGGAAATTACATACAGTTCTTCTTCGAGCCATATACAGAGAAAACAAAACTTATCAACCACATGCACCTTTAAGGAAGGTAGACGAGAATGATTGGCTAGATACGCACAAATGATAGAGAAAACTTCAATGCCAAAGGTAAGACTGGCAAATTACCATCTTCAACAAGAGCAGTTAAAAAGAGAATAGTGCAAACTAATAGTTCAAAATTTAATATAACCAGTGAATATACAGCACATTCCAGAAAAAGCTACATGTAATTGAACTTCATAACATCAGATGCTTGTAGCTGATGAGTAATTCATTAAAATGTGAAGTATAGAAAAAGAATTCAAACCTGTTCCAAGGGTCATCAAATATGTTTTCCAATTCTGGACATTCTGGATTATCTTCATCAGGGACCCAGCGCTCTAACTCTCTCTCAGCATCAGCATGGTAAGATTGAGATATGCAGGAATCTGTCATAATCTCCTGCTGCTTTTCACGCTGGATCTCATTTGTCAACCCATCCCTAATTACAGATACACCCTGGTCCAAATAAACAACAAATTTAGATCACTACATATTAAACAATAGACATAACTGTTCGTCCAACTGGACCAGTCAACACGTCGCTTAAAACTCCTAAAATCACTGTACAACTAACATCATAAATGATCTAGTTTTTTTAAATCGTCCTAGAATAACCCACTTGATTATAATTTTACCCAAAAAGATTTACTAATCGAAATAATTAAAAACAAATTTTGAGAAGGGGAAAAAAACTGAACCTTTGCGGTGATTTGTACAAGTTCTCTGGCTGGTACAATCAAAGTCCTAGAGGGATGCTTGCTAACAGAATCTGAAATATTTTTTTGTCCTCTGGAAGTGCCAGTCTTTGTCAAGCGAGCCATTTTCAATATAATTCCTGCCAAAGGAAACAAAGTAAATCTCAACAAGACAAAAGAGCCAGACAGCTTCAAAGGAGGTTCATAATCCAGCACCAACAATGGACACATAACAGATACAGTATCTACAAACAGATTCAAAATTGAGTGGCTTACCGAAATCTCTCTCAGCATTTGTCGCATGAAATATTCCAGAAAATACAGATCCATCTAGCACTTGGACTTCCACTTGATGTCCAATGAGACATGTTGTTAAATAAACTAGTCGTTCGCGTGACAGACTGTCATATCCTTTGTTTCCAGTCAGCACACCTGACATAACATAGGGTTAGCATTGTTAAGAACCATTTCTTCCAAAAGCTTAAGCTATACAGATGAGGATAACACGGGGGGGATTAATATAATTTCTCGATGAAGATCTTAACATGGAATGTGGGGCGTGGGGAATAAAGATAAAAGGAGAGTAATAAAAGACTTAATAAAAAAGGTATATCCGGATTTAGTTGTCTTACAAGAAACAAAAAAGGAGATAATTGAAGACAAATTAGTCGGGTCACTATGGGGCATTAGGTTTAAAAATTGGGTTTCCTTGCCATCGGTTGGTAGGTCGGGGGGAATTTTACTGATTTGGGACGTGAGATCCGTAGAGATAGTGGAGTGCGTTATAGGAAGTTATTCGGTCTCAGTTAAAATTAAAAAAGATGAGGGTAACTTTTGGTGGTTCACATGGGTTTACGGTCCATGTAGGTACAAAGAAAGAAAGGATTTTTGGGAGGAATTGGCCGGTTTATTTGGCTTATGTTCCCCTAAGTGGTGCGTCGGGGGGGACTTTAATGTTGATAGATTTTTAGAGGAGAAATCGAACGGAGGAAGGGTAACAAAGAGCATGAAGGATTTTGACTCATTCATAAGGGAAACAAAATTGAGAGACATTAGAATGAAAATGGACGTTTCACATGGTCAAGTCTAAGAGAAAACGTGGTATGCACAAGAATTGATAGATTTTTATTTTCGAGTGAGTGGGAGGAAAGCTTCTCTAGAGTGAGGATGGAGGCGCTCTTTAGAAATGTGTCTGATCATTGCCCGGTGTTGTTGGACACGTCATTGTCAAAGTGGGGTCTGATGCCATTTAGATTCGAGAAAATGTGGCTTAGACATAAGGATTTCAAGAAGATTTTTTCGCAAGGATGGGAGGAGACAGTGAAACAAGGGTGGGAAGGGTTCAAGTTCATGAATAAATTGAAAACTTTGAAATATATTATTAAAAAGTGGTATATTGAATGTTTTGGGGATTCTAGATTGGAAAAGATAGCAATAATGGAGAAAATAAAAGAGATTGACCTGAAAGAAAAGGTAGGTAACATTAATGATAACTTTAGAAAAGATAGATGCGAGTTGAAAGATAATTTGGAAAAGTGATCTTGAAAGAGGAAATTTCTTGAAGACAAAAAGCTAGAATTAAATGGGTTCGAGAATGGGATAACAATTCAAAATTATTTCATAAAATCGTTAATATGAAAAAAGGCAACAATTTGATAAATAAATTGGAAAAAGAAAATGGGGAAATCTTGGAAGAGGAAGAATTGATAGTGAACGAAATAATCACTTTTTTTGGGAAATTGTATTCGAATGATATGAAATCAAAGTGGAAGTTGGAAGGTTTGGAGTGGGCGCCAATAGAAGTAACCAAGGCAGAATGGCTTGAAAGACCCTTTGAGGAAGAGGAAGTTAGAAGTGCAATTATAGAATGCGATGGTGAGAAAGCTCCGGGTCCCGATGGGTACACTATGGCTGTTTTTCATGAACTTTGGGATGTCCTAAAAGGCGATCTAATGAGTTTCTTTTAAGGAATTTTATGATAATGGGGTGGTTAATAGGTGTGTGAACGAGACATACATCTGCTTAATTCCAAAAAAGGCTAATTCGTGCAAAATAAAGGACTTTAGGCCAATAAGCTTAGTAACAAGTTTATATAAGATATTGGCAAAAGCACTCTCATTAAGGTTAAGAGAAGTCATGGAGGAAACAATTTTAGAGTGTCAAGGGGCATTTGTTAAAGGTAGACAAATTCTAGATGTAGTTTTGGTAGCCAACAAAGTGGCGGAAGAGTATAGAATAAAAAAAAAAAAAAAAGTGTGGTGTTTAAAATTGATTTGGAGAAAGCTTATGACCATGTAAATTGGAACTTTGTAGATGAGGTATTGGAGAGAAAAGGGTTTAAAGATAGATGGAGAAGGTGGATTAAAGGTTGTTTATCTTCAGTTAACTTTTCGATTTTGGTAAATGGGCGTCCTAGAGGGAAGTTTGGGACAACAAGGGGATTGAGACAAGGTGATCCACTCTCTCCTTTTCTGTTTACATTAGTTTTGGATTGTCTGCGTAGATTGGTGGAGAAGGCTAGTCGACAAGGTGTGATTGATGGGTTTAGGATTGGGAGAGATATGGTGGAAGTGTCACACTTACAATTTGCAAACGACGCGATTTTCTTCTTATCGGGTGAACGCAGATTTAACAATTTGGTGAAGTTGTTATCAGTTTTCTGCTCAATATCAGGATTGAAACTAAATTTGACAAAGAGTAAACTTGCCGGTGTTAACATGGAGGTGGAGAAGTTAGAGGAGTGGGCTACTAGATTGGGTTGTGAGATTGAGAATTGGCCATTGAAGTACTTGGGGTTGCCTCTTGGAGGTAATTCAAATTCTTTGGAATTTTGGAATCCGGTGTTGGAAAAAGTTAAGAAGAAACTTGATGGATGAAAAGGTGGTTGCTTGTCAAGAGGTGAGAGACTTATCTTGATTGAATCTGTTTTAGAAAGCCTTGATTGAATCTGTTTTAAAAAGCCCTCCAACTTATTTTTTGTCCATTTTTTGTATTCCTGTGAAGATTAAAAATGTTTTGGAAAAAAGAATAAGAGACTTCCTGTGGGATGGGTGAGATAATAATAGAAAAGATCATTTAATAAATTGGGATATAGTGTCTAGAGCGAAAAATAAAGGGGGGTTGGGCATTGGTAATTTGGCGAATCGAAATAAAGCTTTGTTGGGAAAATGGTTGTGGAGATTCCCCCGCAGTCAAAATTCCCTATGGTATTCCATCATTAGAAGCAAATATGGATTACGCGACAATGGGTGGGACTCCAAAGTTGTGAGTAGTGGGACTTATAGAAACCCTTGGAAATATATTTCTCATGGTCTTGAATCATTCTTGGAGCATACAAAACTTGAAGTGGGTGGGGGTTCCACAGTTAGATTTTGGGAGGATAAATGGAGGGGTGAGACAACCTTTGATTCTCTGTTCCCGCGTCTGTATAGACTCTCCGTGAACAAAGGGGATTCCATTGCCTCTTTAGCCTCTTTAAACTCAAATTGTATTGTGTCTTGGAATTTATCTTTTTCCAGAAACTTGACTGAGAGAGAGTTGGAGGAGTATCTTTCTTTATTGAGAGTCATTGAGGGTGTTAGATTGTCTCCAGGGAGTGTAGACTATAGGCGATGGTTGTTGAAAGGGGAGGGTTTCTCTTGCTCTTCTTTTTACAAATCTCTTATCGATTCTCCAACGCATCCACAATTTGCTCCTTCAAAAGTCATTTGGGCAGCTGGTATTCCCACAAAAGTGAAGGTGTTCTCTTGGTTAGTTGCTCACGGGAGGGTTAATACCTATGATCTGTTGCAAAAGAGAAAACCGAATTGTTGTCTCTCTCCATCTTGGTGTGTACTGTGCAAGAGCGATGCAGAATCTTTGAACCACTTGTTGTTACACTGCCCTTATTCATATTTCATATGGAACAAAGTTTGTGCAGAATTTGGGTTTAGTTGGGCCATTCCCAAAGATGGTGCGAGACTTCTTATGTTGGAAATCAATAGCTACAGAGACAAATCTAAGGGCAGGGACCTATGGAGATGTGTCAAAGTCGCTTCCTTTTGGCTATTATGGGTGGAGAGGAATTATAGAATTTTTGAAGGAAAGATAGAAGAAAAGGAGTGGTTGTGGGAAAGAGTCAAATTCATGACTTCGTTGTGGGCTTCCAACACCAAGCCTTTCAAAAATTATAGAGCGGAAGACATCAAGAACAATTGGAGAGCTTAGATTTTTGAATAATGTTCCACTGTATAATATGTTCTAAGGGTGCATTGTTGGCTGTGGTTTTTGGCAAGATTAGATTTCTTTTATTTTCTTTTTCTGGGTTATATGTTTTGTTGGTGGACTCCTTGTCCCCTCTATATTTGTACTTTTAATTTATATTATTAATGGAATCTTGTTTCTTATCCAAAAAAAAAAAGTAATGGGCCAACAATGTATATTATACTCTTCAACACTCCCCCTCACGTGCGACCCCCACTCGCACGTGGAGAGACAAACCAAACCAAAGGTGCACTTTCTGTACAAACAACAGCATGCATACTGCACAAACACAAAGGGAGAAACAAATGCAAGTAGAAGATTCGAACCCGAGACCTTGCAGAACTTGAGCTCTAATACCATGTTAGGAATCATCTCTCCCAAAAGCTTAAGCTATTAGGTAGTGAGTCAACAATGTGTATCATGCTCTTCAACAAGCATGATGAACATGATAAACTTAGGGTTAGCATGATGAACATGATAAAGACACAAACAATTTGAATTGGCCATTCTCACCTGAAGTTGACACCCTGCTGGAATTTGGTTTTCCGGCCTGAGATTTATTATCCGACCTACTCCCTGTATCTCTTTCAACTCTTCGACGCCCAAACCCATTAGCAGAAGATCTAGGCTGCACAACTGGTTGTGGATTCATTCTCAGAAGCAACCCTTATCTACTGAAACTAAGCGACTGCAATGCAAAGGAAAAGCAACAGATAAATAATTAACCTTTCAGAAATAATGTAACACCATTGCAACAAGAAAGGGGTGTAATAGGGAAACAAAAAGTAAGCTGCTAGTATGATATCCAAAAATGGAACGAAACAAATGGGTTGATGATGAGATAACGAAGACTGTGTGCAGTGATTAAGTCAACCAATTTCCAAGTCAACACGTTTGACTACATCAGTAAATCTAGGATCTAATGGCTGTCACTGGGATATATTTTGTCAGAAAGGGTCATGGTAAAAAAAATTCTTGATGAAGAATGCTTGAAGAAGTACACAGTGTATATTATGTTCTCCTTGCTTTTGCTTCCTAAGAACACGGCTTTCGTCTCATCCACAAAAGCTTGTGCAACCATTTAGGGACCGCCCTTATTAAAAGTTGAACAAGCTTATAATTGGTCTCACTCTGTTTCCTTCACGATCTTGAGCCAAAGCTTCAAGCACAGAATTTCAATTGTGAAGCGGTCAGCCATGATGTAAGCGTATAGCTAAAAAGGCATATGAATTATTTTGATGCCATCTCAATTTTACAGATGTGACCAGGTGAAGGGTTGAAAGGTTTTGGTCTGCGACAGTGCCAAATTCACCTGACCTAGTGATCCAGTGAATTTGCAATAATTACAAAATCTGGTCAACGGGCATAGGTGTGTAGATATTTTCTCAGTTTGCTTATATAGTGATTGAATCAAATCAAGGCATACGGATTGGGCCCACAAAATAGAGCCCGATGGTTGAGAAGATGAAATCCTTCTCAACATTTTTTTTTTAGTTTTCTGCAACTCACAGTGGAGGCAGAAGTTGAAATTGATGCCCAAGGCTGTTGTCAAGAACTTATCCAATGGTTTCTGATGGTCCATAATGCCATGTGAGGGCTAACAATAAGGTTGAAGGTTAGAATCGTAGATGAAATCAAGTCAACAGATACAAAGGTAAAGGTTGATGATGAGGGCTTAACTGACAAATTTTGGTTGGTCAATGATGGTTCTTGAATAGGTAAGAGTTTCAGTAACAGCTCCTGCAACTTTCAGGTGACGTGATAACTAATTAGACGATGAGGAAATGGTTGTTCACATAGCCAATGGGCACTATGACAAAAGGTCAATGTTTGTGAGTTAAATGTTACGATGAGGGATTCGCAACTTGAAGATCAAGAGTTTAAATCCTCTGGAAGCAACCTATGATACTGTGTCCTGGTGCATGCAAATTAAAGGGCCTAAACCTACCCTGAGGGATTTGTCAGATGCTCACCATTCCCCAAATTATCAAAAAGGTTGCCCTCTCCATAAGGCTACTCAAAACATCCCGCATCAGTAGTGAAATGGGATGTTCCGCGGTTATGTTGGTCCAACGAACCCAAATGTCCAGTTCAAGTTAACATCCTTGAGTGAGGACCCTATGACATACATCCACATAAATGTACATATATATAGATGAAATTGGAATTTAGAAAGACTTGATTTGCCAATTGTATTGAATTACCATGGTAGATGTTATATATTTAAGTTCCGCAAAAAAAGTTATTCTTAGATGTATAATCTTCAATACTAGGGATTGAACCAAAAATCTTGGTGCCTAATTGTCCTTTTTATCGAAGATAAGAGTACCCTAAAGCATGTAAGTGAAAACCCAAGCATTTATTGTCCACATAGTTTGTCATTCGCTCCATTATTGAGGAATGATTTAGATAGCTTGAGTTTTATGAGAATCTCTGTCACAGAAAAACGTGAGTTGTTGTTTCCTTCGTTCAACGGCTTCAACAATAGACATCTACTTAAGTTACTGCAATAGCTTTGAAAGCATTGAATTATAGAATAATTATGCTGTTCCTCACCTAATAACAATGCGAATTTTTCTCTATGTATAAAGCCTCCCCTACAATATACGTGAGCGCCCAAACAGTAGTGTAGAGTGTGCGCATGGGAATTGAGCAAAGTGAAGAATGGTGCACATGGGAGTAGTAAAAAAAAAAGTAGCAAAAAAGGAAGTACAGGAAGCTAATAAAAAAGGCCTAATCAAGCAATTGCAAGTGGAAATTGTGGCAATTACAAAATGGTGAGTAGCGAGCACGCTCCGGAACCCTAATTACAAAACTTAAAATTTTATGTAAAAACCTGATTCGTCATTCATGTTAATTTCTAAAAACCCTGATTTAGCGGCTCAGTGCTGCCCTAGAATGTGAAATCGTTCAAAAAAAATCAATAATATTTACATATAAAGGTATACCGTATACATGTAACATCTGCAGTCGCCCCTTGTGCTTTGATCAAAACCCTACAAAAATAATTTTTCGACATTTTCGAATGCATGTATATTTGGGGTGTGTAAACATATTTTATGTATATATATATATAGAGAGAGAGAGAGGGAGGAACAGTGGGGGGCTTACCGGGAAGATAGCGGGAGAGAAAAAAAGGAGTTTCCGATCTGAAAGACGAGAGACTTTAATCAGAGCGAGATACTCCCAAACGCAGTGAAAGAAAATCAAAAATAAAAATCAGATTGGCAAAGAGTCTTTCCTTTCTTATGTGTGTCTCTCTCTCTCTCTCTCTCTCTGGTGTTACCGCCACGCGAAACAGAACCCAAAAACTGAAGCTCAATTGAGTCCGACTCCGAACCCAGGCCCAATCCAGTACGCAATTTAACTTTACTCCATACGAATTAAAGTCCGCGTGTCTATCCCAATATTGCGCGTACGAGTACGGGTCCGAACACTTACCCTTTTTCTTCTCCCACGGTTTTCATAATTTATTAAGGGTCCGTCATTTTTTTAGAAAATGATATTAGCACTCCACTTTTATCTTTAGACACTTCACTTTTATTTTTAGTGACATAAAAAGTGTCCCAAATGATATATATAAGTGTCACTAAAAATAAAAGTAAAGTGTCTAAGGATGAAAGTGGAATGCTAATATCATTTCCCCATTTTTTTTGGTACACTTTAAAAAAAAAAATCAAAAATTAAACAAATGATTTTTTTTAAAAAAATTAAGTAAAAATGATTTCTATAATATTATCTACTTTCAAGACAGAGAATATAATTTTTTATTAAAAAATAAAATAAGAGAGAAAAGAGGTTGAAAATAGAAAAAATGAAAAAAAATAGTGGAAAGGGATTAACGTGGATTGGGGCGATACTAAATAGTGAATACATGCACTTTTCCAAATCATCTAAGCCCCAATTATATATTTTTGGACCATTTTATTATGAAAAAATTTCCACAAAATTTGAATATGGGGCTGCAACGCTAGCTTGAACGTGGATTTGTGTCCTGTGCAACACTACAAACAACTTTCTCGACTGAAATCTGAACAAATTTATGGGATATACGAGTATACAGTTCTTAAAAACAACCACCCAGAGAGAGAGAGAGTTACACAAGCCTACTATAAAAATCACAGGCATGAATGTTACAGCTATAAGATATAATCAAGTTCACAGCCATCCAAATTTACAGCCTCAGCTTGATCTTCTCTGACCACTTGAAGATGTCTGAGTGAACTTGATCTCCACCCAGCTCCTCTCCAGTGGCCCCTGCTGCAACCCTTATAATGTCCTCGATCAAAGCAAAATTTCCCATTATATCCACATGAGCACCACTCTGGGTCCCACGACCCTCGAGAAAATTAGCTGGAGGAGCATGATCGTACTCCCTAATGTAAGTTCCAATTCCCGAGGGATTAAATCTGGTTTTACCCCGCCAACCTTTAGCACACATGAAGCCTGAACTTAAAACGGGCACGGTCTCATCCCCATCTACAGTGAAAACCCCGTCTTTCAAACAGCTGTCTTCGCCTTCTCCATCTGCTGTAGTGTCAATCTGAAATGGAATGTAGCATTCTGCTGAAGGAGTGAGCCTGTAAACATATGCTCTTTCCGTTGGAACTCCAACTCCATACATTGAATAGATCTCCATGTCCGGAGCATTTGGCAACCTTCAATATCAGAGCATACATGAATAAGCACATGTGAATTAATATTTTCAAGTGGAATAATGCATCTAATCTAATATTATAAAGCCAGAATGGAATTCAACAACCACGAAACTGTATCACTTTTTTGAATTACCTATTTTACCCCTTTAGCCTCTTTTTCTTTCACAAAAGTTACAATTCCAACAGGAATTGAACCTTTGCATCAAGGCAAGATTCATGTGCATTCAACCACCAGATCCCTTACTACTTTTGTTCTATTCTTCTTCAAATCAGACATGCAAATTGCACAAGCGAGGCTAAGAGTATCTATAACTGAAGATTCTTGTAACCATAACTTCTATAAGCTTTTCAAGTGAATTAGAATTAGGGGCCTCATGATCTAGTGAGTGTAGCTAAGAAAGAAACCTCAAACTGATGAACGTTGAAATAACAAAGTATTAGAGCTCTTACTTCATCTCAAGTGGGTTCGACCAATATTTGTAGTGTTGGTATTTTGGGTCATCCAAATTGTCAGCTATCCCATACGAGAAATGAACGCTACCACGTGCCAACATTTTTGGAGCAACAAAGTGAAGCAAATCCAAAATATCCCCAGCTGTATAAACCTTGTACTCTGCAACAGCTTTGATACCACCAAATCCCATCTCATGGTACTCTGTCCACACGTCCCGACAAGTAGAATTTGCAATATTGTTGCCCTTTACAGCACCCTGCACATAATTAAAAAACATATGAATCAAATGTTCCACCTCTAACCAAACCTCTGGTCCGGGTCTTTGTAAAAAAGGGGAAACAAAAAAACCCTACCCTAAATTCAATTCTCTCAAATTCCGATGGTTGTGCTTCAGCTACATCTTTCCCAAACGATATAATTCTTCCATAATTAACATGTTTTGCCTGAGAAACCAGACTTCCAGTCTCATCATGAGTATCATTGTTTCTTTGCCTTTTCTTACCAGGGAAATAGCCTTCTTCAGGGGACCAATTGATACCACCCCAAATTGTCTCCCCACCTTTTGGTATCATTGACATGGTTGAATCCCACGTACGGGTCATCTTCATCATGTGTTGCAATGTTTGAAAGCGAAATAAATCCTTATCCAAAACACCTGGTGCAATGGCCCTGCATTTTAGGTGAAATTTCATAATGTATTCCTTTCAAGGCCAGTGTAAAAGTAAACATCTTAAAAGGAGATGCTTGGGTAGCTGATTATTATCAAGAAAATCTATAGGAGCGAGTGCCTGTCTAGAGAATAAAAGAGCCATTCATTTAGAGAATATGCATTAGCAGACTATATCGTCAAAACATTAATAGGTACTCTTGCCAAAATGAAAATAAATGGACAACTCAACAATTAAGATAGCAGGAAAAAATTCACATAGTAAAGGCTCCCACGGCCCGCGAACCAAGATACCAGATAAACGAGGTAGCTTTATTTTCTATTTCTTTACAACTATCAAGTCACGCTACAATTATTTTAACTTGCTGTCTCAAGAACCATGATAAATATAAAATATCGATCTTCAATTATAACTATTCTTATTTTATAATCATTTTCTTTTAAGAAGCCAAAGTTTTTTTTTACTGAAGCTCTATTCTATAGTCTTAATAGAAGTACAATACACCGAACTTTTTAAGCTTTCTCACCTAAAGGATCTCCAACAACTGTGTAATTTTTTTTTGAAAAATTTACTCATAAATTAACTTCTTCTTTTTTTGTATATAACTAAACAGCATATCTAGTCCAACTGAGCAGCCTAGCAGGGTACCCAACATTGTTTCAATCTTGGAAATGTGGATTGAAATACTTTCAGTAGCCAACCTGATTACTACTTAATAAGTTCTTATATTACACATTTACACTAGAAAACATCTAGAATCAGGACCAAGTTAGATCTTTAATCACATAATGCAAAAGATTACCTCTGACAAAATTAAATGCAGGTCATTAGTGTATAGCTTTTAGTTATTCTTTTGGAAGGGCAAGAGATAACATTTTTATTTTCTTTGTGGAAAATAAGAAGAGTGGATGAAAACCTGGCAACTGCAATATCCCTGGCTTCAATGGAGAAAAGCCCAGATATAGCTTTTGGAACACCTAAAAATGGTCCACCAATATTCATCACAGCCTTTATGTGCCTAGCACACCAATCTGGTCCACCTCCACCACCCATTGGAGGTGGTGCCTCGACCCACTTCATGAAGTGCATAAAGTACAAAACACCCATTGAATGTGGAATAATAACTGCCTTGTTGCCACCATTAGTAGCAACCATCAGTTCTATATTACTTTTAATTCGGCTTAAAGTCTGATCCCTTACCTGTAAAATTGAGTTTAGCATTAATATAGAAGCACATGCAAGTGATTGAGTCTTAGAGTGCAAGTAAAAAAAGGCATTTATAGTTGAGATATAGGAAGTAACGATCTCATCTGAACCAACGAACCCAAAGAACAGAACCAAATTGATGTATGTGGGTAACCATTAAACAAATCAACCCAAGAACCGACCCAACAAAAGAACTATGGGGTGGGAACGCCAATAAGTTATCATAAATTATATATATGACATAAATTACATGTTTCTGTGCACCTATTTAGTATTTACTAGTTTGTATTTTGATCACTAAAAACACAAATATATATATATATATATATATATATGTTCATTCTTTTTTCCCTCGTAATTGCATTAAGTGCTCGTTTAGTTCGAGTTTTGGTTCGTTCCTTGAATCCTAAGTTGATAAATTCAACTAGGAGTCCCTTATAGTTCATGTCAAGAGGTTTGAATCATAAGTTGATGAGGCTCTAGCTTTCTATGTGAGATTACCATTTTGGATTCAAGGAACAAATAAAAACTCGAACCAAACAAGCACTAAAAGTAACATTTACAAAAATCCTTTTTTATTTTAGGATAGAAGACCAAAAAGTACAATGAACTTTACACTTTTTTTACAAAATGGGTAATATAAATTTTTTCGACTATTTTGACAACAAAATTTTAATTTCTTTAAAAAATGGGTAAAAGTGACAAAAATGCGTGTCATTACATATCACCCAAAACGCAAACAAATTAAAAGTTTGTTGTCAAAATAGTCGAAAATAAAGTATGTTACCCATTTTGAAAAAATGTGTAAAGTTCATTGTATTTTTTTGATCAAAAACGAAAACTTATATTGATAAGAAAAATCAATACAAGAAATAAGTAGTCAACAGAGGTCGAGGAGATCACTGAAGACAGCAAGACAAAAGCACAAAAAGAACATCAAAAAAACAATCTGTATGACACACTACTAATTCTAAGCTCCCTGTATCAATAGGACCACTCCCACAATAAGAACTATCCCAAAACCGCTGCCCAATCCCGTGAAATTTTTGTAATTGAATACGCTCCAAAGGCATTGGACGAAAAAGCACATAATGATGCTAACGCCTTAACTCTACTCCACAGCTCGTCTTCAGACGCTTCCTTGTCCTCGAAAATTCTTGAATTTCTTTCCTTCCATATGCACCACATCACCGCCAAACAACAGCATCTCCATAAAATTTTAGCCTCCTTTCGACTTCCCTTGATATACCAACTGATCGAAAGTACACTCTGCCATGTTTCTGGAAAAGTTGTAACTAGCCCCAACTCCCTTCAAACATTAGCCCAAATATAGTGCATAATTGGACAATGTAACAATAAATGATCCACCGTCTCTCCTCCCCTTTTGCACATTGCACACCAAGAAGGCGATATCGGAAGGAACGGTTTTCGTTGTTGTAAAATATCTGTTGTGTTAACCCTCTTCCACACAGTCAGCCACGCTAGAACCTTCACTTTTTGTGGTATGCAACCTTTCCAAACCATGCTATAAGGCCTGAAATCAACCCCCTAGGAATCCGAGATGATATCAAAATACAATTTAGTTGACTGCTGGTTCACCAAGATTGCTCTCATCTTTGTAATGCTTTTATATTCCTATTTAATAAAGCATTTTGTTTCGGATCAAAAAAAAAATACAATTTAGTTGAGAAAGCACCATTCTTTTCGCCCACCCACAACCTAGAATTGCACTCAAACCTATCTAACCTCCAATTATTCAACAACCCCATCAAGTCCATGAACTCATTCATCTCTATTTCATTGAAATTTCTACAGAAAGTGATATCTCATGTATAAGAGGAATCAGCCCCCCACAACACATTGGCCCGGACTGTGGCATTTGGAGAACTAGTATTTTTTTGGTCTTTTTCCCTTTTTTTTAAGAAAAGGGGAACTGAGAACCAACACGACTTATCCCAAGAACCAATGGAGTGAGTTGGTTTAATTGTGGTTCCTATTTAGTTCAATTATGGTTCTAAAAGCATATAACTAAACAACCTTGGTTCTATTCTAGTTTTGTCATAAAACCTCGGTTATGTCTGAAAACTTAGAACCAGAAAAACCAAACAAAAAGGCACTAAATTCGAAAAGCTTTTGTTTCAAACAAAAAATAATAAAAATAAGAACATACTCGTACAAAATATATTATATTTTACTCGCTATACTCCTTGTGTTTTAAAAAAATTACTATTAGGGTTTGTATTTAGGGTTCGAGGTCTCTATATGTGTTTAGCAAATTTACTGTTACATAAATTTGTTGCTTATACTTGTGAATTACTTGTCTGTGTTGTGTTGTGTTGTGTTGTGTTGTAGCCGTATCATTTGTCCAAATCCATATTTCATAGTAACTATTCTACACATTACAATGCCAAACAAGAAGACAAGAAAAATTATACCTCCGTATTCTGAAATGAAAGTCTCCAATCATATGATGCCATATACATCGTTTTCTCCTCATACCCTATTCGAGCCAAGTTAGCAATCAAAACAGCCCAAACAAAATATCCTGGAGCAAAGTAGTCTGCAGCAACAAGTCCACTGACAGGCCTCACCCTTATACCAGAAGGATCCAGCCCAGTTTCGTTGTCCAGTGACATATGCTCCACCCAGCATAAAGGCCTGGAAAAATACCCATCCAAAAGAGCCGCTACTAAGTATCGACGACTACTAGTAAATTCTCTTATATTATTAAATGCAGAACTAACTACCTCACCCCATTCCCTTCCCCATAACATCTAAGTCTATTAGCTATCATATAAAGAGCATATTGGAACTAATCAACAAAACTTTGCAAATTTATTGAGATTGGTCCAACTCACAGTAGGGTAGGTTCAGGTCACAAATTTAGGGCATCTTCAACATCTTGTTCATGTATTTCAGATTTTATATGATCATCTGTTTGATGCTAAACAAATGATTTTTCTAACCAGCATAATTTGACCCATCTAGAACCTTGCACAGTGCCAACTCCGCACAGCAGTTATCACTAAGAATATCTGGCTTGAGCAGATGTCCCCATGCTCATTTTTATAAGTGGATGTCCTCCACCCTTCATTAATTTTTGTGGAAAATTTTTCTTCCCCAAACCCAAAGAAAAATTTTCAATGGAAAAGGCCAAAAAGTAAGAAGACATCTCACCGCATGCCCCTTTAACTTACGGTCCGTTTGGATTGAAAGGATGGAGCGGAAAGGAAAGGAACGGAAAGGAATGGAATGGAATGAGTTTAATTTTATTATTTGGATAGTTACGGAGAGAAAGGAAGGGAATGAAAATAACTTTGTTTGGATAGAAAGAATGAAAGAAAGGGAAATAATGTAATTTATTAAAAACGTTTCCTTTCCTTCCCGATCCTCCCAATATTGAAAGGAAATAAAGTAAAAGAATAGAGAGGAATGACACTCCCTCCCACTCCTTCCATTTCCATTCCATTCTCTCTAAATATTCTATCCAAACAAAAGAAATGAAATCCCTCCTCCTCTTTTCTTTTCCCTTCCTTCCCATTCCTTCCATCCAAACAGATTGTTTTTTCCAACTTTTTACAAAAATCAATTGTTTTTGTTTTCATTTTCCATGTTGTAATCAAACAAACCCTATTAGATCAAACAAAGTAAACCGCACTGCCAGCAAAAGTTGATCACCAATTGTCACAATTCAAAGTAAACCTTCTTTATTCATCAGTGGTAAACCTTTTGTCCCTTAGCAAATTATTCCGAACGAAGTATTGAAGTACAAACAAAACACAGTATAGTCTACGTATAACCACCTCTACCAAACTCACTCTTATAGTTGTACCTAAAGCCTCTTCTTAAACAATCCTTCAGCACAATGAAATTGTATAGCACCAACAACAATCAAAAACAATCCTTGAGGCACAATGAAATTGTATAACACCAACAAAAATTAAAAAGTAAATAAACTTGAAGAAAAACTGTATACCTCTTATATACTTCTCCAAAAGTGCCGCCCCAAAGCCTCTTCCTAAACAATCCTTCAGCACAATGATGCCCCTCCCATAGCTCAAGTCCAGCGGTAACAATTCCAGGTACAAACACCACCGGATGCTTCACTCTCAACCCCTCTTTATGCAATTTGACGCCGGGAGGATCCGGCAACGGTCCAGTAATCGCCTCCGTAACGTACTGAGGAAAACTCGCCGGCATCGCATTGTACAGAAACAACAAAGTCCACCACACCGTACATACGCAACCTACAAACCAACAACAACTATCCACACACGACCACTTCTTCTTTTCTCCATCCTTATTTCTCCTTATCTTCTTCTTACTTGCATCTTCTTCTTCCTCGTTTGGGTCTGAATTTGGAGGCTTTTCATTCTCCGATCCCTTTCTTCTTCGAATCAATGGCATTTTTATTTTTGGCAATTTTAGCTTCCTCAATCAATTATTGATATGTACAAGTACATGAATAAACATATTATATATGGTATTTGTGTCTGATTAGAGTATTTTTGTGAACCCTACGGGAGTGGCGACCGGAGAGAGGGGGGCGTGGAGAGCCGGTCGGTGAATGGACATGGAGATTTGGGTGGCTGAGGTTAGGATCTTTGTGTGGGTCCCTCGGGTTTGAGACACGTTTTGACGTGGCGTGATTTTAAAGGTTGCCTGGGAGTCGGCTGTCAGATTTTATCCCAAACCGGACGGTTGTGAAGTGTCGATGAGATGAATGCTACATTGCTACGCCTATGTCTCCGTGGTGGGCTGAGCCACCGGCCTTTCTTAGGACCCTCACCCTCCACA
Organism: Lonicera japonica; assembly: GCA_021464415.1. Classification (NCBI taxonomy): domain Eukaryota; kingdom Viridiplantae; phylum Streptophyta; class Magnoliopsida; order Dipsacales; family Caprifoliaceae; genus Lonicera; species Lonicera japonica. The sequence continues at coordinate 2,167,680 of CM038467.1, read as the reverse complement.
AGTTTGGTTCGGGCCGGTGACCGATATCTATTACATATATGTAAAATGCTCCCTTTGACTTCCGTTATTCGACATGTGTCTAGTAATAAAATTTTGCCACGTTTTTATCTTTGAAAAGCTTTTCAATTTCGTAAATGCAGTTCATACATCTCCGTAAGGACAATGGTTTCTCTCCTTCAAACATATATGTAAAACGCCCTCTTTGGCCTCCGTTGTTCGCCATGTTTCTATCTTTAAAAAGCCTTTCAGTTTCGTAAAGGTAGTTCATACACCTCCATAAGGGCAACAGTTTCTCTCCTTCACATATATATGTGAAACGCCCCCTTTGGCCTCCATTGTTCACCACGTGTCTAACAATGAAATTTTGCCATGGTTCTATCTTTGAAAAGCCTTTCAGTTTCGTAAAAGCAGTTCATACATCTCTGCAAGGGCAACGGTTTCTCTCCTTCAATTTAGGAACATGTCAGTTACTTAAAACGGTTTCATCGCAGAACTGTCGTCGACCATTTGCTACAATTCTAATTTGTGGAGTTGTTTCCACGCAACGTTTCCTCTCTCAAATATCAATTTATTCGTTCGTGGTAATTCATCTACACCTTTTTCCCTTATTTTTTATGATTTTTTTAAATTTTAGTTTAATTCTTATTTTATAGGCCCGACTCGATGCCCTCTAAAAAAATAATTTAAATTTTCTTTTCAATTATTCAGGCTCTTTTGGAGGGTACATTGCTGGCTCTCATCTGCATCCTCTGCTTCCAATTGGTATGACTATCTTTTAACTTGCCCACTCCCACCATGTGTTTGATTAAAGGCATGTATGAAAAATTAAATTGTAACTCTTTTATTCTATAATTTGAAGGAATTTGCAAATTGTACAGGTATAACTCTCACTAAATTTATATTCATTTAAAAACTATAAAGAATTTGTTTGTGGTTTTATATATGGTTATTATACTTTTTGACTAAGAGTTGTGCCTATGAAAAAAATTAATACTGACACTTAAATTATTCACATAAGATGTAAACGTGGTACTTAATAAACACTTCTTCAATGACTTTGTAGTAGTTATAAGCTCTAGAATTACCACTACACAAATGTGTTTTACACTGTAGATATGAAAAACTTGATATGTATTAGACATATCCGCATCTTTTATTTGATCTAGAATAATGTCTTTTCTTATTATTTACTAAAATTGAATTATAACTGTCACACGAAATTGGTCCCTGACTTCAAATCATTTCCATAAAAATTGTTAGATGAAAGCCCCTTCAACATAGTTACATCCTTTATAGATTATCCTTTATCAACAATTTTCTCTTTAAACGTTACTATTTGTCAGAACTAAATAGTTTACTGCAGGAGTTCTCAATTTCCCAGAAATCTTTCTTTCATATAACAAAATTCAATGTTGGGGTTCAATGAATGATGGGGGCTTCAACTTCAAAGGTATGCGCCTGACTAGAATTACTCCGTTTTGATGTTGTTGTATAACTCTTCAAGTGAAACACAACGTAAGACTATAGAGGCATTTTAGTTTTTAGTGACTCCTTGAATGTGTCTTTCAATTTAATTTGTAACTTTTGATGAGGAAGGTTACATTATTCTAGCATTTTAATCTCTATACATTTCAGCTTATCTTTTTATGCGGTTGTATGACCATTGACATTAAAGAATTGAGATTTTTTTTGCTTCATTTTATATGTAAGATGATTACCATACACTACCTCACTTTAGCACATTAGCAGCGTGCTTGAAGCTGCTCTCTTTATACTTTGTTCAAGCATATGTTATGACAAAGTGCAAGTGAAATAAAAAAAGTTATGGTCAATCAATTAATAACTTATATATTAACGCCTAGGTGTTCTTATTTTAAATTTCTCCTTTCTACAAATTATAATCCATTTTTTTATCTTGAGTATTTTTTTTTTTTCTGATTTTAGAAAACTTTATGATTATTTCTTGTTTTTTTAGGTATTTTCAACTTATTGTATCTACTGTATAGAAGCATTGGTCGATTAAGATGTATAATGTTTCATAAAATAACCAGCACTAAAGCAAGCACAAAAGAAATTAAGTTTTTTGTCGTCTCCCATTATTCTCTTTTAACCCTATTTTAGACTTATATGGGTTGGCTTCTTGCCATATGCACAATTTGAATGACCAACTGAGATATTATAACCATCATATGAATGTAGGAGATATCTTTATGTGCATTTATACATGTAAAATGTAGCATGCGCATATGTTTTTGACCTTCTATTATTAATTATGTTTCACTAATTGGGATGTCATTTTTGGAAAAGTAAAACCAAAGTTTCCTTCTTTTATTTGGGAACAGGGATATCCTAGATTTTTAGCCCTCAATCTCTATTTGAGTTAATTTAATATCATTGGGAGTTAGGACGGTCCTTTTTTCTTCAGCTTAGAATATCCTCATAAAGGTATCCCACTTTGGACTCAGCCATGAAAAAACCACAGCTCTTGCCCAACTTTAGACCATGAAGAATGATTGAAACTTGAAAAATGGAGTACGACAAAAATGTCAGTTAGATTTGCATTTAGTCATATACTATTGTTAACCAATTTTGTTTTCCATACAACTTGATATTTGAAAATCATGCCTATTTTTGTTGTATGTAAATTCAATATATTATGTAACTAATACTAAAACAAAAAATGTCATATGCATCCTTAGAAACTCAAAATGCTGTTTTTGTATCTTTAGTCTATGTTCTTTAAAAATTGGCACATAACTATATTGATTTATTAAAATTTTTAATTATTTGTGTATCTTCAATTCAAGTGGCAAAAATGTCACTGAGCTTGATGCTTTGATATTAACTAAACCTTATCCACACTAAATAATGCAAATAATATTATTAGTTTTGATTTCTAAGTTGTTACGTTCATGTATAAACATTTATACGTGAGTTCAACAATTTCTAGAAATATTTTTAGGAAAACATCTCATGCATTGTACGGGGTTTACAACTAGTTTTCTTTTAATTCCCCTAGTCACCCGTGCATGTATTTAAATAAAACCAGGCTAATCCGCATAACTTCTATTTATTTTATTTCTTGAATAAGCAAACAACTACTGTTTATTTTTTATTAACTTCAAATAATATTTTGTGAAAAAAATTATCAAATGAATCATAACAACAAAATTCTAATAATGAGGAAAGTTTTCAAGTCTTTGTTTTTTTTAAATAATATATATATGCATGTGTGTATAGTCAGTATTAGGTTAATCAAATGACTTTTAAATTATACAAATATATAAAGGATAAATAATTATTTGAATGAGATTAAAATTATTTTTTAAATAATTTATAGTGCAAAGTAATACACGTCATAACTTAGTGTTTTGGACATGTCACAAAAGCATGAGGTGTGCTTAAAACTTAAACAAGGATATAGGAGGAAATTTACACAAATATTTTTTATTTAATCTACTGAAAATTGCTAAGTTATAATTATCTTGACTTTTCTTCTTTATTTTCTTTCACATAGCATGTTGGCATTATTAATTAAGATTAATAGCTTATATATGAATGAAAAATAATTTTATTGTTAGTAGTAGTCTTTATTCTTTAAGACACATATCTATTGGGAAGAGACATACCTTTAAGCTTAAAAGATATGTGTGTTGTGAGAAGACATGTCTTTTCCGAATAATCGTCTCCATTTTAAGTGTCACAACGAAGAGTCGCATTCTTTTTAAAGAATCACAACTATCCTGAAGAGTCATTTGAATTTATATATAAATATCCCTTCACTACATTTGTAAGAATCGAGCTTTCTTATCCTATTTATCCCCATTTCTCAAATTTGTTCTGTATTATTCTTTAAGTCCAATATGAGTGCAATAATCATTGATTTGCCAGAGCGTACTTATGGGAGTGTTACTTAAGTGCACAACAATCATTGTATCTTGGGATACAGCGTTCATGAGTTTGCCAGCACCGTAGTAGGGGCAAAATTGTCTTAAGGACACCGTGTCCAACACTAGCCTCGATTGCAAAATCTGATAAGTTTTTCTGTTCCTTATTTATATCTATGTCCTTATTTATTGTTTACATATTTAATTATTTATTTTATCACTAATTATTTTCGCCAAAATCAAATTACACAACTATTTTGTCTAACAATCTTAAGACAATTTTACTACTTTGTATAATAAGTATAATAAGTATATGTTGTCAAAATTAAGTATCATTGTAGCGCATTGGCTAGTTATGTTGTCAAAATTAAGATAGCTTTGATAGCGAGAAGAGACTAATAATATGTATAAAAAAAAGATTGATAGTATATAAATACATAGGAAAACACATGTCTGTTGAGATTGCATGTGCGCTGTAAGCAAAGGCAGACGCTCCAAGGGACAAGAAGGGTCAGACGACCCTTTGGAATACCAGGGTTTTTTTTTTTTTAAAAAAAAAAAACAACTCCATGAACTCTTCACCGAATTTTATTCCTATCTCCAAAAACATAACACAGCACAACACTTCCAAACCCTTCATTCCCAATTTCACAGCTCATATTCCCACCCTCTCAAACCCTAACCTCTCCTAACCTTGGAAGATTCGAAGTTGTATTTGGCTGTGTGTATCCCAACAAATTTTGTGAGGTTTTTGGATTTGTTCTATACATTCGGTTGTGCTAGGTGCTGTACTCGGTGGTGTTCACGGTGGTGCCTGTGGCTGTGTGTACATAGATCTGAGCTGTGTATTTGTATTCGAATATGCTATTTAAAAGTTTTTCTTCTTAAAATCTTAAGCCTATTTTTTTGAATATGCTTGATTAATTTTCTTCAAATCGGGAAATATCATTTTCTTCTTAATCTGGTTATGTGAGTTGATTATTGTTGTTGAATCAGTTAATTTTAATACTGCAAAAATTTGCTTATATTACTTTTATACTCAAGTAAACTTGGCTCCTACATTGTATATGTGATTTAATCATTAATCTTTGAGGCTGTTTGGATATTCTTGATCATAGAATTCGTTATTATTGCCACATTGTTGTTGTTTCTATTAATGAGAAATCTGTTTTAAATTATATGACATTGTTGATCCAAAAGCTGTCTCGATTGCTACTAAATTTGTTATTGCTGAATCTGTTGTTATTGTTAAGAATTTTGCTGCTACGAATAAATTGTTTTTGCTGATTTTGTTAAGCTGTTTTTTGTGCTGAAAAATATGTTTATAGTCCTTATTATTGCTGTTCAGAAAATATATTTTAAGGACTGTTTATTGAATACTTGCGAATATCATATATGTGAGACCTGCTAAGTTAGGTTTGTTAAATTTCATATCTGATTATTGTGTTATTGAATACTTGTGGAGAAATGAATGCATGAAATATTTTCTTATGTGTATTTGTTTCTTACATTAGCTTTGGTTTTAACGGTTGCAACTGATTCAGTAGATAGGGCATTTTCTGCCATAAATGTTATTAAAAATCCACTTCACAATAAAATGGGAGATCAGTGGTTGAATGATAGCTTAATTATTTTCATTGAGAGAGATATTTTTGCTTGTATTGATAACAAAACTACAATGCAACGTTTTCAAAATATGAAAACTCGTCGTTGACAATTGAAACTTGTATTATTGACTTTGATATAAATTTATGAATGAAAATACTATATTTATATCTTTTTAGCATTATTTTTGTAATACCCCGTAATATAATTAGTGTAAATTAGACACATATTAATCTCGATTAAGTGAAAATTTTGAAGAGTTTAGGAATCTTGGTTGCGTTTGAACTAAATTGTAAAGTTGCAAAAGTTAAGGGTTAAAATAATAAAGTTATGAAACTTCAGGGTTAAATGCCGTAATTAAGCAAAAGTTATATTTTTTATCCTTAAGACCACCGACTCAACTTTGATTACAAGGAAAGCTTTTCCATTTTCATTCTTTCATTTTTATTGTCGAGAGAAACAGAGATAAATAATAAAATAGTTACGAAAGCTTTATTTCTCTAAATTGGTCATTAAAATTCCGCCGAATCGAGTCGAGCCTTAAAGGAAAGTTATTCTGTACGTCGAGTACTACGCAACAGTATAAAAATTTTAGAGTTGTGTTGATCGGGGTTTGGGTATCAATTCAAATTTCATTATTTGGGGCTAAATATTTTGAGGTAGGGGTTTAATTATTTTTAAAACCCGATAGTATAATGTTATTATATATGAATCATCATATTTTAATTGTTTTTGTTTTAAGAATTATTATATGATGAGGGTGATAATGATGTTTTATGATTTATTAAGCTATGAGCATGTGATTTGAAGCAAGATATGTCATTATACTTGATATAGTTGTGTTATTTGATATACATGAGATATCCATTTGATGTATAAATATTGTATATTGATGAAATTAATTAATTAATGAATTATATATATCAAGGGACATGTATAAAGATTTGTTGTAGTTATATGGCATAAGTTGTTTCAAATATTCATTTATTAGCATGTTGTGCATACTGTGCATTGTTATTGTGTCAATCGGATTCTTGGAAACCTTTTGGAAAGCTCTGACTATTCTTATGACCTATCATATAGGCATATATCTTGTATCTATGGTGCCAAAAGCTTCTTATGTCTGTTATATCATTATGGGACGTGATATGATCCCGTGACGGATCCGATTATGATTTATATTGTGACCCTTCAATAATGAAGGGAATATGTATTGACTAGTGTTTACTGATATAAAAATAAGTAAGACTCGGTGCCCATGGGTTGAAAATTTCTAAACTCCCGGGGAGATAGCAATGAGTTCGGTTGTCTAAAGCCAGTAGTGAGTAGCCCGGAAATCTAGACCTCGGCAAAACACATATGATTCTGTGATATGATATGGATGGACATGTGGTCCAATTCTATTATGATATGATGATGATCTTTTATGGGCCGGATGATGTTATATTGTGATTATGTTTTATTTATTTTCTGGGGCGGTCAGGCCTGTTTTTCTTCTTATGATTATGGTTCGGCCCAGCTTCGATATCTCTTGGGGGTGGTCAGGCCCATTGTTATTATTATTATTATTATTCGATTTGGACCTCGGTATTCTCTCGGTATAATGGTTGACACAAGGGAGGTAACTTGCATGTGCACATGCATGCATTATTTTATCGGTTGAGCCATGATTTATGATTAAATAGTTAATTATGTTTTGTACGTAATATTGCTTGTTATATTCTTCCGACTGAGCTGTGAGCTCACTCCGTTTTATGTAAACAAATTCAGGTGTCCAGGAGAGGGATACGATAGAAGAAGCGACTAGGTCGGAAACGAAGTAGAGGACCTCTGATACCGACTCATTTTTGTTGTTTAGGTGTGTACATGGCAAGTCACGACTAGCCTGAGTTGTTGTTTACTTTGTAATACATGTTAACATAGTATGATGCCTCTCGGATTCTATGCATGTGTATAGATGTATAGATGTATATTACACTTTTATATTATCGCCCACAGCATGAGTATCGGGGTTGTTTATTCCAGGCTATGTGATTTTCTTGAATTTATTGTTTCATTATTTATTTTAAACATACTTTAGCTCGTCTAAGGTGGGTTAGTAACGCTCCAGGTCTTAATTACATATGTTATCCTATTAATTAAGGCAAGGGTGCTACAATTTTCTTTGTAGAAAATTTTTGAAACTTTTATACGAAACCCCTTTTACCACATAATTTTGGATCTGCCACTAGCTATAAGTTTAATTAATTGGGTTTAATCCATTATATTATTTGTATAGACAAATTAATTATACTGGGGAATCATACTTGTTCAAGTAAATTAATTATCTGAAATGGCGCACAACCCTTGATATAATGAGCATTTTGTAAGTAGCTTACTAAACAATACATTGTTTTATTATATTTGATGCCCATACAATTTATATTATGATATAACCATTTAATTGTATCTATATTAATTTGTTTTTTAATAATAGTTTATATGTTTGCATGTTTAAAGAATGTGAGGCTAATAAATTGATCATTGCCAAGTATAAGATGACAATATTCGTGAATCCATGTTGTCTCGTAATGTTTGGTAACCATACATTTTGCGCCTATATTTTTCTTTATATTATGTTTTGAATATTTGTAACTCATTACACATTATTTGTGAATCAAATAGTCACTGGTTGGTGCATTTGGTTTTAAAAAAGAAAAACTTGCATCCGTTAACTTTTGATTTTGGTGAAATACTTTATATGAGAAGCGGACAATTCGATTTTATATTTGAACACAATAGGTGTTACCAAAATGGTGAAAAGGGTCCAATTTTGTATTAGTTAAATGGAGTGACTATTTGAATTGATCATAATTATTAAGACTATTTCACGATTTGAAGTTTAACCACCTCTATTTGCATTATAACATTCTAATTGTGGTGTTTAAATTTAAAATAAGTAAATTTGCATTTATTCATTGTGGATCTTATATATATACATAAATATTTAATAATTGTGCGTTGCTACATTATAGGCCAAACGAAGAGTTACTGTTAAGTCGGGAAAAAAAAGAGTTAATTTTCAAGAAGATAGATCTCGTTACCAAGGGATAAAAACCGAGATATAATGAATTATGAAGAACCGGCCACCGCATTGGATCGGCAATATAGATTCCTTTGAATTAATGATTTTTTTTTTTATAATTTGTAGAGTCGATCTCCTTATCATAATTGGAATTAATTTTTCGACACCTTGAGTTTTGCTTTTACATTTTCTTCTATACATATTAAACTAATATATGTGTATACACATGTGTATATATATATATAAAACTATTGTCCAAGTGCAATTAAAATGGTGCAAGTAACTGCCAACTTTTCAATGGGTAAATGGCAATTTATATATCTGAAAGAAATATATTGTTATTTGAATTATCAATAAATGGTGTCCATTGTTTGTGTTTAGAATTATATTTTTTAGGTCGAAGGTAATTCTAATATTTGGGCCCCTTATTACATTTTGTAATCTCAACACTAGGTTCATATGCCTTTGTGATTTTATACGAATAAATATATAAAAGTTAAGGTGCTTTTCGAAAAAAAAACTATACGTGGATCAATTATTAGATTTTTAAAATAAATTTAGATCATATTGTTTATATATATTACAATTTCTCCGTACAAAGAATCATTAATATTAATATGACTTGATTATTTAATGACCTTATTGCTATAGTCACTAAAGTAAAGTATAAAATTAATATTTTCTAATGTTTTTTTTTCTCTATAATTTTGTTTCATGATCTTTTTATTGGATTCTAAAATGATTTAGAACTGATTGGTTTAACGATTGATTTAAAGATAGTTGTTAGAATCAAATAATTGAGTCTATCAAAATATTTTGAAAAGTTTGTTAACGTGTGAAAAAAAATCCCAAAGTTATATATACACACACACACACACACATATATATATATATTAACTTTCATTATTAAAAAGAAAAAGACAATAACTAGCTCTCATCTTTAATATTGGGGTTAAACAGTACAAAATTAACATCCCTATAGATGTATTATAAAATTTAAGTTCAGAATAAATTAGTGATAAGTTCTCTGGTAAGTAATAAAATTATTACCATAGAATTGTAGGGAAGGCGTTAATTTGCATTCTCAACTTTTTTTCTCCAATTAAGTTAATTTGAGAATTTGATATGAAATATTTGAAATGTGGGGGTGAATAGCTAAGGAAGCAAGTCATATACTTCTTACTTGAAAAGTGGGATAATACACAAGTTTTAAGTGTATGAAGATGAGAATGATTATTTGATCCTAGCCTATAGTAAAAACAATTGAAATTTAGTATTGGATTTTCTAAAGGGAAAATAAAAAAAATCTTAATTTAAGGATTAATTACCAAATTCAATTATAAAAAATATGTAATGGGAATTAGATCAGTTGTCAAAGAACCCATATACATGTGTGGATTACTTTTTTCATAAACTTAATTGTGTATTGAAAATCATTAAAACAATAATTATTGTTAAATTATTAATATAAAATTATTGCTTTAAATAAAGCAATGAGAAAAATGTTGAGTGACGTCACAATTCTAAAAAGGTTATTTCAAAATAAACAGTACCTCACGACATATATGTCGTACATGTAGTACCATAAATAATTATTTTATTTTACGGTGATAACGTTAGGCCTAACAAAGAAAATAGATTCACCGATTAGAGAGCAAAGAGTTTATCGAGGATAACGAAATTATTAGCCTATTAAAGAAATATTACCTTGATGATACCCTACTTGGTGACTGGAAATCCCAATATTTAGGTTCAAAGGGAAAACTGAATCTCGCGTGTTTTTTGCTTGTAGCACTGGGGAGATAACTATCTACACCGATTCCATGATAATTTAGTGATGTATGCATTGTTGTATAGATAAGCTATGCTTTTAATAACTTTTATACCTTAAAAATTCTAAGTGGCGTATAGTATAAATTCTCTTAATAGAAGTCACATATGTGAATATGAATAGTGGCTGCTTCTATGGGAATCAACAAAAGGGCTAGATTTTCTAAAGCACTCATGGAACCATGAGTTGTTCAAGGCCAAAATGAACACAACAATAAGTATTGATGGTCATAAAGAGGTTGTATGTGTGAAGCCTATTGTCTTGGTTTACATAAACGGTTAATAGCTCAAGGCAAAAAATTAGTCTACTGATTCCACCAGTAAATCCAATAGTCTTTCGATAAGGAAGATTAAAGCTGTTTAGTTATTTATCCTGGTGCATACAATCTTATGTTTCACTCTTACACATTTGTTAGTATTTGTCAGTCCAAGCTCTATCTCTTTGTTGGTCTCTTCATATTTGTTTATCTTTTTTATATTTTCGCTAATGCGGGAGATTGTTGGAGTTATTAATTAAGATTAATAATTTACATATGACTGAAAATTAATTTTAATGTTAATATTAGTGTTATATCTTTAAGACATATGTCTATTGGGAAGAAACGTGCCTTTAAGCTTAAAAGAAAAGTTTTTTGTGAAAGAGACACGTCCATTCCGGATAATTGTATCCGTTTTAAGAGTCACAATGGATAGTTGCATTCTTTTTAAAGAATCAAAACTGTAACACTCCGTGTTTTAAACTTTTGAAGATTTTAATTTAAAATCTTAAAATTTGTATTGAGCACTAACTTTTACCTCGATTACTTCTAGAATCCCGAATTAAGTTTTGTCTTTTTCGAGAAGTCATTTATATTTATTAGACTAATTTTGAAAAGTATCGTCATAATACGGAAATTGAATGAGCTAGTTCGACCTTTTTTTATTTTCGAGAAAATTACATTTTGGTCCAAGCTGCCAGTTTTTTTACAATTTGGTCCAAGCTGACAACACTGTTTTTTTACATGTTGGTCCAGTATCGTTTTTAACGAAATTGACCAACTTTGACCATCTTCTTCACTCCTTTAAACACGATTCCTGAAATTTTAGACCAGAGAGAAAGCTCATATACTTCTAGAGAGAGAAATGGTTATTCATGAGTAATTTATAACTTAAATTCAAGGATTTTGACTCGAAATCTCTAATTTTACTAGCTTTTCGCGTGGTGAATCCAATTTCGGGGTCGGTTTTCTCATTTGGTTGCTGTAGGTGGTCTATTAGGAGCTATATACTTCTGTCCAGATGTTACTAAGGTGGGAACTTCCTTTCATTTTTTCATTCTTTGCTTGAAAATTGTTGTATAAGTAGTAATATTAGATTTTTTGTACCAAAATCTTACTTTTCTTTCATGCATGTGGTTTATGCTTGATATGTATAATTTGAGCATGTTGATAAGTATTATATGAGTTGTTGACGGTGGAATTAAGGGCTGATCGTAGTGCATGCTGGTATTCAGGGGCTATTTTGAGATTTTGGTACCGAAATCGCTAGAAACGCCGCTTGCTTGTTTAATAATAGAATTTTTATCAAAATTTATCAAATTTTATAATGTTAATCATCTTAAAATCATACTTAAGTTGGAGGTTAAAAATGCAAGAGGCGTTCGATAAGGTTATTAGTGGGTCTAAATTACTCCTCTCACCAGTTTTTGCTAAATTGTTGAAATTTTGAAATTTTGACCAAGACAAGTAAAATTGATAGAAAAATATGAAAATTAGGATTATGTTTTATTATTATTGATAGTTTTATTATTGACCCCTTTTCGGTATAATAATATGATTATAAAAGAAAAATGCTATTATGCTAAACGTTAATATTAAAGGGGCAAATTGTGTAATTAATCCAATAATTGTACTATATGTAAACTTTATAATTATTCAAGCATGTGATAACATATTATCTAGTGCGTAACATTATTAAGATCACATGGGATACATTTGTTGATTTTATAAATATTGCCCTGACCACAACTACTACCTAATGGTATGTTGATTATATTGAGATTGTTGGACCCGGATAAGCACCGGTATAAAAATGCTTGAGTTATGTTATTGCACAGACCCATGGTAAAGATGGGGTGCCAAAAATTTGGTTACCAGTGCACAGGCTCACGATAAGGTGATGTGCGTTTATGAGCGTATTATTTCGTCTAGTACTGGTATTAGGTCGAGGAGGAGGAGGAGTGGATGGACATTTATACAGTTATCGTGTGTGTTACACGAGGATAATGATTGACATATATTGCGGTATAATAAAAGGATTCTCCTTATTAATTAATGTAATCTTGGAAATTCTTGTTTATGAATTAAAGGTAAATAAAAAATTTCTTATATTGTGATATGTCGATGCATTGCATTTCCCTTTCCTTATAGTTCCCATTGGGCCAGTCGTGGCTCATTCTCTCATTTTTCTTTCAGGTACACCTCGTATTTTTAGTAGTGGTCGTGGTTCAAGTCCGAGTTCCTCTTAGAATCTTCTTTGACGCCTTTATGGATTTAGTTGTCATTTTATCTTAATTTGTGGTACTTGTAATATTGAATTTAGTTTGGGTTCTTTGTACTACATATGGATGTATTAATTTGTATTATTGTCAGACTTGGATTTGTGTTTGGATTTTAGCATGTTGGAAAGTTATGCTTGAATTATTGTATTAGACTATTTCGTATTTTTATTGAAACCCAGTTGAGAAGTATTCTATGTAATTGTTATGTTTGTCAACATGATGGTTTTCCTCGTGTTACGAATACTTCATGCCGAATTTTCGTTGAATTTCTCTACCTTTGATTAAATCATCGATTGTATACTTTTATTTATCCGCTGCTAATTAAATGCATCATCCGTTAACACCTGCTTAATTTGGCGGGTTGTTACAAAAACCATTTCAAATAGCCACTTGAACTTTTATATTGTTGAGAATGGTTGGCTGTGTAATAGCCTAAACTATAATAAGGTTTCTTTATTTGCAAATTAGTGTTTGTACTTTTATTTTTATGATTTATTGTTAGTTAGTGTTTAAATAGATAGGTGGAACAACATTTATATTAAACTTTACCCAAGATACACATAATTTCTTAAAATCACATAATGGACTCTTAAATTTTATAATCGTAAATTAGTACCCTACTATAATTAAAAAAAAAAAAAAGATAAAATATGTATGTACATTTTAAAAAATTGAAATTTATATAGTGATGTAATTGAATATAACCCCTATTGGTTTTTAATTATTTTCCCAAACTTTGTAAAATTTTATTTTAGACCATTGGGTTTTCGAAAAGCTTGTCCAAGAAAATATCTTATGCCCATAATGTTTTTTACATACTATTTATATCACATGAAATTGAATTTTAAGGGACTAAAATAATATATATATATATATATATATATGACTTAAAATAGAAATTTACAAACATAAAGAGGTCAAATTATAATTATTTTCTTGAGATCGTACTTTCATTTTAGTCCCTCAAATTATTGTAATTATTGATAAGGGCCCATATATAACTTTGCATTGTCACTAAAATAACTTAAGTGAGTAAGGTGCTTAAATTGATTAGTAAGGAGCCTATTTGTTAAGTGTGTAATAAACTTTATATGAAAATGATACATCTCCATATTCTCTTCTACCTCCTGATTTAGCACCTCAAATCTTATAAATACAAGTTTTTTCCCTATCATAATTGAATTACTACAAGAAAGAATTACATACAAATTAGTTTAAGCTACATTTGGGTATCATTATTAAGAAGTTTCTGCTATGAATCAACAATTAGAAGAGCTCTAAAAAGGTTTCAATTCCTATCTTTAGTTACTTCCCCACGTTATAGTCTATGTATTTTTTAAATTTTGTACAATTAAGAAGCATTCATTTTAAAGCTTTACTCGATAATGACAAATCTTTTTATACTGATATTATTTCAAAATTGGTTACACAAAACACTTAAATATAGTTTGAATAAGGTATTTGGAAATTTAATTTGAAAATTATTTAAATTTGGTACGCCAACTTTCGTAAAAACTAAAACTAAACCATTTTATCCCTGATCTTGTTAATTACTCATTTCTAAATGAAATTGATTGAAACAATGATACAAAACTATGTTTTAAGACCCAGATAAGAGTTATATAAGGTTTTATTTCATTTATATAAACTATAGCATACTCAATTTTAAATTTTGAAATCGATAGTTTTGGTAAATTTAAACCAGAATAAAATTTTCTCTTAATACTTTAAGTTAAACAAATATGTTCACATATTTGGTTTCCTCTCGAAAAATACACAAAATATGCTTTTGAATCATTAAAAAATGTTAAGAAATGAGTGAGAAAAAGCCTAAAACAAATTTCAACCGAAGGTGAGATCGAGTTGAGTGAAGAAGAAGGCTCACGACCCAACACGTGGCTAAGAGTGGTGTAGCGTGGCCACTTTTAGGTGGTGTGTGTAAGCGTGTGAGAGCTCCAATGGAGCTCTGATTTTCGCCATTCTCTTCCCCTCGTCGAGAGTTTCGATTTGATATATTATATGATGTATTTTGGATCTGAAATGAGGGATTTATGAGTATTAAAAGACAAATAATTTAAGTTATACAAAGTTTAATGATTTTTTTAAATGCTATTTTTTTTGCATTGTGTATATGTATTAGATTTTCTCCCAAAATCAAATTTTATTAATTAAAAATGTAATCAAATGACCTAGATTTAATTAAAGTCATAAACATATTTATTTATACAATTCTTAAAAGTGAGATCGGTGTATTATAACTGTATCTTTAGAACATTATTTTATAGAATTTAAAACACAAAAGTTGCTTATAAAGACTTAAATAATGTTAATCAAATATTTATTTAAATTTTATAATAGTTTATCATCTTCAATTATATCCCGTGTATACTGTGACCCAAATGTGTTTAAGTTAGGGACAATATTGTTACAATATGTGCGGACCGATAAGCCTATTTGGTACCTTGGACTCGGCCCCATGGGCCAATGGGCACAACAATTGGTATTAGAGGTTGATGGTGAATTCATGCACTTGTGAATCAATACTAGTAACTAGATTTTGTGGAGTCAGGAAGAATTCGGTAGAGCTTCAAATGACGAGTCGCTATAAAAAAACGTCTTGGTAGCTGGACTCGGTGGAGTTTACAATGAAGTCACTATAGCCTACGTACATTGGGGTATTGTCACGGTGGTTGTGCAGGTTCCTCGAATAAGGTAAAACAGGTGTATCTCGAGAGTGCAATGGCCAAAGGTGAACAATCTTGTGGACAGTTTTAGTGGTGATTTACATAGATAGTTCAAATGTAGATCTAATGTGTACTAACGTATAAGTCTAGTTGGATCGATATTAGTTCAAGGTGGAGGAAAATGTGGATTGGTTTGAACAAATATGAAAATTGTTGAGAATTGTTAGCTCAAATCATAGATCACACGTGAAAAAATTGTAAAACTCAACATGAGTATGTAAGTAAAGTAATGTTATTATATAGTAATGAGGCATTTTAAGATAAAACTCTACACATGTAACCCAAAGGTGTTTAAGTTTGGGATAATATCGTTACTATGTGTGCAGATCATTGAAAAAAGTTGGTACCCTCTGCCCGGCCCCATGTGCCAGTGGGCACAACATATATAAACCTCTATTCGCTATGTTTGTAAGAATTGAACTTTCTTATCCCATTTATCTCAGTTTCTCAAATTCATTCTATATTAGTTTTTGAGTTCAATATGAGGGTACAATAATCATCGATTCACCATAACATACTTATTGGAGTGCTATTTAAGTGCATGGCAATCGTTGTATTTTGGAAGACAGTGTCCATGAGTCCATCAACATCGTAACGAGGGTGAAACTATCTTCAGGATATAGTGTCCAACATTAGTCTCGATTGTAAGATCCGATAAGTTTTCCATTTCATATTTATGTATATGTCCTTATTTATTCTTTATATATTTAATTATTTATTTTATCACTAATTATTTTTGGCAAAATCAAAATACACAACTATTTTGTTTAACATAGCATGCCAGAAGCTCAAAACAATAAACTCTTAAATCTAGATTAAAAAAATATTAAAAACTAATTTTAATCCAATGAGTAAGAAACTCTACTACAAAATCTCCAGAAACATCCTCTAAAATTCTCAGTAAAAAAAAAATGAGGTAATGTTGGAAAATATGGCTTTGATTTATGTATTATTTTACAAGAATTAATTTCTCAAAGTTTATTTAAAATTAATCAGTGACAAATTCACTATCTTAAAGACGTTATAGCCTCTCTATGTGCATGCATTGATAGTTGATAATACCTCAAACACGAAAATAGGGCTAGGAAAAAAAAGGAACCGAATAATCGGTCCGAACCAAACCGATAAAAATTGGCTCAGTTTGGTTCTTAGAAATATGTAAATTTTCTTACGGTTTGGTTCTTTAGGATATTTAACGGTTCGGATTCTCGGTTCTTAGCATAATTTATTTACAAGAACAATTTTACATATATATATATATATAATTATTATATAATATGTTTATATTATACTTAATAATAATAAAACTAAATAATAAAACAAACCTAAACACCTAATAATAAAACTGAAATAGTTAAGTGTTGAATCTAAATATATAATTGCTGAATCTAATCTATAATTGTTAATCTAGTAGGTACGTATCAAAAACTCTCGGACAAAAGGACGATGATGTTTGATGATTGGGAAAAGGATCTTGAAGAAAAGAATTCAATTGTTGTTGTTGCTCATGAAGTAGACATTACTTTCTAGATCCCATAGATAAACAAATTGACGATTTTGATATCTTGATATGGTGGAGGCTAAACGGAGCAAAGTAACCTAACTTACAAGCTATGGTTAAGGATGTTTTGGCAATTCAAGTTAGTACAATTGCTTATGAGTCTAGTTTTAGCATATGGAATAGAGTAATTGATCCTTATTGGAGTTCTCTAACTCATAGATTAGTTGAGGCATTGATTTGTCTACAAAATTGGTTGAAGTCAGACTTTATTTATAACCTAGGGTATTTTCTTACCCCCGAGGAAATGTAGTGGTTTGAAAACATTGAACAAGGTACTTTACCACTTACAAAATTCAATTTAATTTAAATACCAATTAATAGATAATTCATAATTTCATTTGAATTAGACAATTAGTTGTTTACTTGTTTTATTGATGGGCTAATGTAGAGTTTGAGCAAGGAGAAAAAGAAGAAAGAGAAAATAAGGAGAAACAAAAAGAAGAGAAAAAAGTAAAGCAACAAGGGGAAGTAAAGGGTTCGACGCCAGAAATGCCTCCAAAAGTTAATTTGAAGTTTAATGAATTAATCTAGTTTTATGTGTTTGGATTTTATAACATGTTAGTTAGTTATTATGTTTTATGTTATTGTTTTTAAAGACTTGAAAGTTGAACTATGCTAGATTGCACTAGTTAATATGTCAAATATGTATGTATGTATTTGTGGCACACTTGGACACTTGAATATTTAGACTTTTTGAGTTTTTGAATTCAGCTTTGTGTAAGGTTTTATTTTAAGTGATTACCGGAAATAAGATCATGACAGGTTGTTTCAATGAAATTGCTAATGGTTCTTAACTGTTCTTCACTAAAGAATTGGTTTATAAACAGTCTTTTTACAATATTGGTTCTTAATCATTATTCGATTAATTTAAGATTTGCAGTTAATTTTTTAGTAACGGTTTTTCTCTTGTTAACGATTACCCAATAAATCCAAGGAACCGAATCTTAAACCAGTTATTCACTAAAATATAGTTAGAACCAAACCGTTATGATATAAACTGTTCTTCAAAAATTTTCAAAGAACTGACCCGGTCCTAGCACTACACAATACCCATATGGTTCACAGTTTTAAGACGGATAGAACAATTCCAATTACACTGCTCAAAACTCGTAAAAGTATATTTTAAAATAATGATATAAAATTTAAGAAAATATGAGAGAGGAAGAATCGTTTCTTCCTATTATAATATACCCTATATATAGGTGAAATTATAAATGAGTTATAGAAATAATTAACAGAGAATTAAAACAAATAATTATAACGTAATAAATCCATATTACTCTCCTGATTATAACCATAATAAAGCTATATAATTCCGATAATTAAACTCCCTAAATCTTAATATAATTTGAGGCTAAAACACAATAATTCGTCTTTTAAAATCACAAATTAAATATATACTTAATTTTAAAACTCTTCATTTGTTATTTTATTAAAGTATTCCAACAGGTAGTTCACAAATTAAATATATTCCAACATTTTAATGATGACGAGATGAGAGGTTTCAATAAAGGCAATTGTAAAAAACTGTGAATGATTTAGACAACAATCCCTGTAAGGTGGAAGGCTTTAAGAGAGATCGAAGACACAATGGCCCTTCTCCGAAAAAGGAACAAATAAAAAGGCGTCGGCGTGTAGCTAGTACTTGCATTTACAAGATTGATAGTACACTAAGGTATATTTTGTGTTATCTTATTTAGATATAAAAATGAGATTTTTGATCCTCACATTAACTTAATTATTTGATTAGTAATGACAAGGTACGAGGATATAGTCATTTTTTTACAAATACACACTATTTACAATAATTACATAATTAGAACTAAGCTATATACAAATTTTATTCTGTCTGTGTATATATAGACATAATGCATGACATACGTTACAATACTAAATTATGGTGTTGTTTTGCCTATGCATGGACACTAAATTATGATGTTAATCTTATTTTGTTGAAACTCAAATTCACGAGTTCTAAGTTAAAAAAACAAGCACACTACTATTTAGTTAGTTTTACTTTATACAATATTTGTCATTTAATATAATATAGTAAAATAAAATAGAAGTGTACATATATACGCATCTTAGTAGAACAATAGTGATATAAAATACAAACTGTCGTCACATGAAATTTTACATATGTCTATTTGAATATTTTGGTTGGCATCGTTCTTATTCTCGTAATAAGGAGTTTATAGATTCAATCTACGTAAATGTGGTATTGAGCCCTTTGTTTCAATCCACCCGATGGTGATAGATGTGTGTCCACCATTCATAGTGTCAATTGTAATTTACAAATGAAAATGTTGTTACATTGATATATTAATGAAACACTGCTTGTGTTAATACCCTCCTTAGATTAAGGAGGTGTATACATACTACATAGAAGGACTAAGCCATACTGTAATTTGAAGCATCATCGATTATTGATGGCATGCATAATTCAATTATGTCGTGGATTTCCTTTGTCTATAATTATGTCAAATAGAAAAATATTTAGTTAAATACAATTAATCATGCACCAGTCTAATAATGGTTAACTAACAGAATACTTGTAATTAAATGGAAAAATCTATTATACTTATTGATATAAAATCCAGTCCATGATACAATTTGAAGATAACATGATCAACTCACAGGATAATGAAAAAAGTCATGAGATATATTTGAGATATAATTGTAACTCTAATGCATGATGATCCTAAAATTTTAGAAAGAGAAGAAAGACTTGCGGGATTGAAGGAGACACAGTGAAGTACCTAGAGTTTTTGAGAAGAAAATGGAGTAGATGAGAAGGTTGAAAGAAGGTATGGAAAGAATATAAAAATTTTATGTATAAGAGAATATTTTTAAGTAAATCTAATATGTATACCAAGATCTTAAAATTCAACATAATTCATCGATAAATAAAATTATTAGAAGTCATTAAAATTTTGAATAATATTTTAAAATCACTATTAAATACAACGTAATAGATTTTTTAAAATGGTGGAAAATATTGGTGCCCTTAATATTTCTTGAAAACATTTCACTTTACATTCGGTCCTTGACAACCGAGTAAAGTTATGTTATTCGGTGACGAAAAATTGAGTATAAACTTGATAAAATTTGATATTACCTTATTCGATTGTCAAGAATCAAGTATATAAGTTTATACTTGGCTCTTAAAAATCGAGTGAGAGACACTTTACTTGATTGCGAAAGACCAAATAAAAGTGAGAGTGTCACCAAAATTTGTTTGGGTGTCAATATTTTCACCCTTTTCAAAATTTTAATCAAATACTCATAGGCTTTAATTTTGTATTTTTTAAAATTTAAATCTTAAATTAAATAAACCCTCCTAAAATAAATAAATAAAAAAAGAGTTGACGAATTATAGCAATGGGAAAAACAAACGGCGCCTAAAAGAAAGGAAGAGGAGCAGTAGGAAGAAAGGAATATCAAAGGGTTTCATCAAAACCCTCGTTCCCGCAACTCTCCTCCCCTGTTCCGGCGGTTCTCTCTTATTGCATTCCCTCACTCTACTTAACGCATCGCTTTCGCCTTCTTCCTCTGATTATATTTCTTTCGTTAATTGTTCGAGGATTTGAGTTTCTTTTTCTTTCTCTATTTTGGTATTTGGCTGTGAGATATGGTATCTGCTTCGCGGGTTGAGAGCGGGGCACAAATTATCTCTGCTGGAGTCCGCAAAACCATTAAATCAATTAAAGAAATAGTGGGTAATAATCACTCAGAGGCTGATATCTACGTTACCCTTAAAGACACCAACATGGACCCTAACGAAACTGCTCAGAAATTACTTAATCAAGGTGTATTCTCACTCTCTTGAAAGAAATATGTTCCCCACTTCTTTTTGTTTTTAAAGCCTGTTTCTTTTCTTGATGATTGTGGATTTTACTCTTTCTTGCGGGCACTGCTAGAATCTTTAATACCCTGCGTAGAATTTACGGGGCTTTATGATTGCGCTAACGGGCGGATATAAGAAGATTTTATCAGGAACAAAACATTTTAGTAAAACAAGAAAAAGGTGCAATGGATGGGGCAGTGATCCACCAATGTAGAAGAACAAAAGATGAACATAAAGTAAAATGAAAAATACAACTAACCCACCTCTCAACACCCCAGCAGCATATCCTTTCTAATACAGATATAGACATCCCAAGGTATGGGCGTGAATTTAGGAAATTACATCAAGGTTATTAACCTTGAACATGAAACAGATTGAATTAACAGTTGTTTTGTTTATTGTAGGATTGCTTAGAATCGGGCTGTTTATTTATTTTGATAAGCAACCCCAATTTATTAACTAAACTACCTAAAAGAGTACGTGTGGGGAGTTAAAAGGAAGTTCGGATATACGACCCGGCAACCAGTTATGGTCCTGTAGAAGGATGTAACCACTGATTGTGCCCAGATAGAGATCCAGAACAGAACCTAAAAATCCCCTAAAAAACTCCACAGGCTGGAGGATACCAGCTGGGAAATCTTCTTCGCACCAATAAAAGAGAAGGTTTGATGAATTAAACAAGCTGCTACTACCTCCGCATCTTGTGAACCCTACATCTTGTCCTTCATGCCTTGATGAGAAAGGAACGGTCCTAAGACGATACTGCGGTGCTTGCTAGTAATTTCAATTTATTTGCCAATATTGTGTTAGACTTTTAGGTAACAATTTCTATATGCGTGGCAAATTTTTATTTTTTTGTGGAGGTAGTTCCTCTGTTGTTATCTCCCAGTGTCTCGTTGGTACTGTGCAGTCTTTGTCCATCTTTTGAGACTTTTCAAAGGGAGAGGGAGAAAGCATAGACTGCACAAGATAACAAGATTTCTTTTGTTGTTTTGAGCCAATGTGGTGTTGAATTCTTCATTTACTTTCATCAAAGCTGGGCCTTTTGAGACTTGCTCGGTTACTTTCATCAAAGCTGGGCTTTTTTAGACTCACTATAGTACTCCTGATATCTCATATCTCAGGGTTTTAGATAGAATTCTCATATCCAGTAGGAAACATGATTTTGGAAAACCGCGGAAAATTAGAATCTCTTTCGTGTAATTATTAAAATCCTTCCAATGAAATCAGGATGTATAGAAGAGGGCCACATACATAGATTTTCGCACATGGTATATATAGCCTCTATCGATTCAAAGCCCATCTATTGCCATTAGCTGAATATTTGAATTGTTGGATGTCAAACAATTCATTAAAACGTGAATCATCGTAAGTCAAACAAGAACGGCCTTGCTTGTAAATATGAATGTGTATGGGGGATTGGAAGAGCCGAATGTCAAGCTGGAGTATTTTGATGGAAAATGCATATGGCAGGTGGATTATTATGTGGAGTTTAGTCTCTGTTTTCTTCAATGTAATATAATGCCCTTTTCAGTGCTTTGTTTACATGTAAATAATTTCTCATACTGCTCTCTGTTTGTTCATTTAGATCCATTTCACGAGGTGAAGAGAAAAAGAGAGAAAAAGGAGGAGGTATAGTTATGTATAAATAACTTTCAAGTTAATTGCTTATGTTCAAGTACTGCAAAACCTATTTTCCTCCTCTTTCTTACATTGCTTCCCTATTGTTTACACCAATAGTGCTGCCTATTTACTGATTATATGAAGAGATCATATCATATGAAAACCTATGTGGGGTACGGATCTGTTATATGTTGGTACCTCCATTTACAAGAGATGCAGTTTCGTGTAAGCAGACGTGGTTTATTTTTCTGTTTGAAGGTGAAACAGTTTGGTTGTGGGGATAACATATGAATATTGCTGAGATAGGTCTGTTGGGTTCACTCTCCGAGGTGTTTTCTATAGGCCTGGAGAAGGATATTATTTTTGGCGTCTTAATTTTCTTTGTCATGTTACTGGTTAATGTCCATCGCTGCATGTTTAGTAACCTTTGGTTTGTTTGGAAGTTCTTGATTTGTGAAATACATGTTGCATGCTGCTTCTACTATTTTCAGCAAATTGTAATCCTATTGAACGGCTATATCTAATTGGGTTTGTAATTTTATACTAAAGAGTTAATTCAGTACAATGGATGGATTGAATATCCATTGATATTGTCATCTTCCGCAAGTAAGCTATATAATATTCAACTACCAAAATGATCTTATTACTTTACGATTTTGACATATATCTAAATGTATACTTAATATAATCAGAATAAGCAACATATGGAGATGATGTTTGAGATAATAAATAAGCTTGATCTTATCTCTTAAAGGGGTATACTGGTGAGTGGTGACCACCAAGTATATGCAAACAGAAAACTCTGTCCAACTTCTAACCATTTGAAAGACATTTTTCCCACAAAGCAATGTTTTAAAAAGCTGCGTTTTGCTCTGCTCGAGCGAGGCGAGGTGGAATGAGGCATAAGCCTCAGTTTTAGAAAAAATAACCTAGAAAATTATTAATAATAAACCAAAAAAATCTAAACAATAATACCTCCTGATCACAAATAATCACAAATAATATAGCATCAAAGTCATCACAAAAGAAAACGCTAATCCATGTCAAGACTCAAGTGTGAATTGGATTTTTTTTTTTGAAAGGCAAGTGTGAATTGATTCAAGTAATTACACTTGCGTGTTTTACATGTTATGTTTTTTTTTTATATATATATAGAGAAAATTCACCTTGGTTTAGCATTTGATCACTTGATATTAATGCATTTCCCCCCAGGTTGCAGGGTACAAGAGTTCTACAGGTTCAGAGCCAAGACAACATACTGGACATTTAGGTCAGGGGGATCATAATGTTTTTCGAAGAGGAAGCTATTCTCGTAGTCCTTTACATGGTAATCTCATTTTATGATAAAAATTCTTTGCATGGTAATCTCATTTATGACAAAAATCCGTGTCTGTATTTTTTTAAGTTGTATATATCTACCTCTATGTAATACACACATATTTAATGCAAGTTTGTTAACAGTTTAGTAAGTGCACTGTGTCTTGTTTCTGGTTATGAACTTTAATAATATTGTTACGCGTTGAGAACTGTTTGGTTTGATGTACATGTTTTCGGATTTTTCATTTGTTCTATAGGTCTGTCCGATGGTGTAGATTTTTTCACCCTCCATAGGTTCTTGTGATAGTAGAGATTCTGCCATATTTATTCCTGAGTACTTTTCTACTGGCTAATAAGTTGTTGCTCCACCTTGTCGTGACATTCTTAGAGGGTTCTTCAATTGCAACTAAATTATATGTTTGATATTTTATATTCCCTGCTAATTTTGATGGTTTTGGACAGTGTTATCAAAAAAGTACACCTTTTTCTAGTTCATTTTTTTTATCACGTTTCGGGATGCTTATCCTCTACTTCATTCTATAGGTTATAAATTATTTTTTTGTGCCATCAACGTTTGCATCGCGTCTCTTTTTGAATGATGTTGAAGCATTTTATCTGTCATGATCCATACTGTCGATTGAGCGTATATAATTGACATGCTTGTTCATGGATGTAATGTTACTAGATGCAGGAGTCAACAGGGAGTTTCGTGTTGTGAGAGACAACCGAATCAATCCAAATACAAGTTGGGGGATAAGGCCTCCTTTAGCACAAAGTTCAATGTCCAAAAAATTCACAAATAAACCTGCGATCTCAAATGTTTCTGAAATGAGGTACTTCTGTGCTTCTTCTAAATTGATGTGATGCTCTCGTAGTTTCTTTCTCTCTCTCTCTCTCTCTCATATGTTGGGGGTGGGATTACTTTTGGGAGGGTTCTCTGCTAAAGTCCCACTCTGGTTGCAAAATCAAGCATCTTACTGTAAGTAACTTCTATTTGGTTTTAATGCGTGCACAGAGTTTGTATTTTTGGTGAGATACAAAGGGGATGACCCATGGAAACTGTGACCCAGAACCACACACCTAGGCAGCTGAGAAATCCTAAGACAAGAATTGAAATACTTGTTGGTTAAAATACTGATCCACATCAGGGTTGAGATAGGATGGCCAAACTGCAAATATTGGGACCTATCTAGATGATAGCAAGAGCAATTAGAATTTGTGTTTGATGCTTTTTTAGTAACGTGTAGTGTTCCATACTCCTTACAACTTTAGACTTTAGGAAAGAGATTTCCATCCATTTTGAATGAGTGGAAAATTAGGGGGTCTGGTGTATTATATTAATGGGACCCATATTTTGAAAAATAAATATTTATCTCTTTGAATTGAACTTTCCGTGTTAGGTACTTTTGTTTCGTAATTTATGTAATGAAAGCATCGACTAATTTGCATCTTCAACAGTTCAACAGGTACTTCTAGCAACAAAAAACCACTGGGTGGGCGTCATTCAGCTCAATTTTTAAATAGGGTAACCGATTTACAGCCTAGGCAAGCGAGGGATTTTAATTCGAGTGGCAGTGGTAAGAGATATTTATCCGAGGAGGACCAGCTATCAACTCAAAATGCTTCACAAATGCAAACAGTGAAGCCAAATGATTCTCAACCGTATTCTACAGCGTTTCCCTACAATTCTGTAGTGGGGGTATATTCGTCCTTTTCAGATCCTGTTCATGTACCATCTCCAGCTTCTAAGGTTGGGGCAATTAAGTGTGAAGTTGGAGTGGTGGGTGTTCGTTGTCAGTCTGATGAGAACTTTGTCAAGGTTTCGTCTACTATGCAAATGAGCTCCTTTTCTCGTTCACATTTTGGCCATGATTGCCCTTCCTCAAGAGAATCATTTCGATCATATTCTATTAATCAGTATGGTAGCAGATCACGTCAACAGCTTCTAAGTCATGGTAGCAGGATGCATCAGTCACTTGACAGACTTCTAAGTCGATCAGACAAGGTATTTACTGGTTGCCTTACAACATTGTGAACTTCATTTAGGTATAACCCGTTGACATTACCCGGTAGAATCGGGGATTGGGGATGGTTTTTGGTATGGGGATGGTGTAACTTGACGTTGTAATTGACTATGATTTTCCCTCTTTTTGATGCAGCTTCCCGTCCTAATAAGGAGTGGAAACCAAAATCAAGTCAGAAACCAAGTGTTGTTGGGTCTATGGTTCCTGAAGCACGTGATAAATCTGTTTCTCCTCCTACTGATAATCACAAGGACTTGAAAACAGAAGCAGCTCAATTGCAAGATAAATTGTCTCAAGTAAACATATCTGAAAATCAGAATGTTATAATAGCAGCACATATTCGTGTCTCTGAGACTGAAAGGTCTGGGCTCACCTTTGGCAGCTTGGGGACAGAATTTGAGCCTTCGTGGACTTCAGAGTTTCAAGAAGCTGAAGAATCATTCATTGATCGTTCAGCAAGGTTGGTTTCCTCAATGATTTTGTTCACTCTATGCACGAGATTATTGTGAATGAGATCTATCCTCAAAGTTTTGTGGAATTGCACAAACTTTTATGGTAAATTTTACAATAAATCTACGTGTGCTTTAATTGTTCTGGTGATGTGAATGGCAGTATATCAATCTCTCTCCCTGAGTCTTCCAGTGATGAAAGTTCTGGCAGCAAGCAGGTACATTCAATAGATGAATGTGTTCGAAATTCTGGATCCAATTCTCCTGCATCTGGTGCTCTGTCCGAACATCAATTGGCTGATAGAAACGAATCTTCAAGTCCACAGAATTTTGATAACTACGCAAATAAAAGATTGGTTCACAACAGCCCATCCTACATTCCTTCACAATCACAACAGCAGCAGGATCCTCCTGAAGTACTTAGTTTCTCAGTGAGAATACCATCTTTGTATTAAGGTTTTTCTTGTTGTTGGTTGCATTTTTTGTTTGTTTTTCAATTCTTACTTTACCCCTAGACGAAATAAATAGAATTATTTGGTCTTAGATTTTCGTTCGACGTTGACCACCAACCTGCAGGCATATGATCCCCAGACTGGGTATGATATACCATATTTTAGACAGACAATTGATGAGGCGGTCAGGCGGCAGGGTGTACCATCTCCTCAGGAGGTAAAATTATGAAAACCCATAAACATTATTGGATTTTATTATCATGTGAAGTCGTATTTTTGCTTGATATGTGGTCAATAACAATATCCTTAATTTTTTTTTCATGTTCACAGGCAATAGGCTCACACATGGGGAATAGTATCCCTGCATCTGCAATAGCTATGTTACAACAACAGCAGCAACAAGTACAACAAATGGCCCAGATATACCCACAAGTCCATGATCCCCAGTTTACTAACCTCGTGCCATATCGCCAGTTCCTCTCCCACGTGTACGTTCCGCCAATGGCAATGCCTGGATATTCTGGTAATCCTGCTGCCTACCCCCATCCCTCAAATGGCAGTAGTTATGTGCTGATGGCTGGGGGTGATTCCCATCTAACTGGAAATGGGCTCAAGTATGGGATGCAGCAGTTCAAGCCCGTCCCTTCTGGTAGTCTCACTGGCTTTGCAAGTTTTGCTAATCCGACGGGTGGTTATGCTATTAATGCTCCTCCTGGTGTCGTTGGCAATGCAACTGGACTTGAAGATACATCTCGCCTTAAGTACAAAGATGGCAGTCCTTATGTTCCAAATCCTCAGGTGACTTCTGCCTCTGCGTGGCTTTAGTAATTGATTTGTGGTTTTCTGCACTATCCTGTGTCATGTTGGATTGACAAATAATATTGATTTGGGTTGTCGAATAAATCTCATATATATATATCAGGGCACCCTGAAATGGCTGAAAGTGTGCATATATATCTATTTTTCACTCGCTTCTAGATTGCATTTTTTTTGATGAAATTTGGGAGATCATCTTTACCGGATGTCATCAAAAAGTTAAACTATTTACACTTCAAAAGGGGAAGTCTGTAATTAGTTTAAAAGAAGGGCTCACTTTTTAGAGCCGCCCTGTATATAACACGCGCATATATATATAGTATTTTGCCATTGCATCTGAATTGGAGATTAATTGCCGAAGTCTTTACTTGAATGTGACAGGCTGAAACATCTGAAATATGGATTAATCCGAGGGATATGCCTGGTGTGCAATCAAATTCTTACTACAATATGCAGCACCAAACACCTCATCTTGCTGCTGCTTATATGCCATCCCAAACAGGTCATCATGCTTCATTCCATGCAGCAGCAGAGTCTTCTCACATGCAGCAGCAGCAGTTCCCAGGCTTGTACCACCCTCTGCCTCCACAATCACCTTCAATGCCCAATCATCATCATCAATTGGGCAGTAATGTTGGAGTTGGGGTTGCTGCTGCAGTGCCTGGACCCCAACTTGGTGCCTATCAGCAGCAACCTCAACTGGGTCACTTGAGTTGGACAAGCAATTTTTGAGATACTTGGCAAATTGGGTATTTTCTCTTTTTCTTGTAAGGAATTTGAAGTTAGCTAGCTATAGAAATTTTAATGTTCTATGTTTTGTGAAATGATAAACCAAGTAATATATTTCTTGTCAATGCATTAAAGCCTTGTTGAAATTTGCGTGGTGAATGATGTCACAAAGAATGCAGTGAACCCAGGCTTTAGCAAGGATAGAAGAGTCTTTTGTCATTTATTTTTATTATCCTTTTGTTATTTTATATTTTCTTTACTAAGTAATGTCGTTTTGAGTTGTGAAGTTAGAATTCCTATATAGCTTGTAAGTTACTCATTTGATGAGGAAAAATGAATTCATATCAAAATTGGCTCTGTTAAACCAGAGAATTAGACTTCATTGGAGTAAATCCCATTGGAGATAAACTGGATTTTTTCTAATATAAGGGCAGGTTCAGATTTTTTATTCCAGTTGTAACCCTTGTAGACCAAGGTTCACAACAATGTTGCATTTACATTAAAGGATCGAGTCAATTGTGCGCCTCGCACTAGGATTATTATTATTGTTGAGAACGAAAAGAGCAGACTACTACTCAAATGAGTGGTAGAGAAGAAAATGACTGAAGGACCCATTTTGAGACTGACTGTTTAGCTGCATTATCATGACAGTATTATTATTATTACAATCGTTATTGATCTAACAGATTTGAACAAGAGAAGCAAGAGAGGCAATTTTTTTAGTCTTTTTTTGTTTTTTTTTTTTTTTTTGGGGGGGGGGGCTGCTTTGGCCTTCCTTTTGTCAGAGAAGAAAAGCTAAAGCAAGAGAGATGCTTTTGAAGGTCTGTTCTCTCTCTCTTCTCCTCTTCCTACCTCGGGATTGTTGACGCACACTTCTTTTTATGTTACTTATTATTATTCCTTCTGTTTTGTGCCCCATTGCTATCCCCAAATGCCATTATTATTCTATGCTTGCTGCCTCACCCTCCGTGTGCGTGCTGCTGGCTGCATCAGTGGGTCCATTCCTATTTCAATAATACTCTCTGATGAGGTGCGGGCTAATTACACACACCAAAAAATTCTATAACATATCAATATATATGACATAGTATATCCCCAAATGCCATTACCCATATCATCTATGCTAAAGATGTTGCTGCCTCACCCTCCGTGTGCGTGCTGCTGGCTGCATCAGTGGGTCCATTCCTATTTCAATAATACTCTCTGATGAGGTGCGGTGTCTACATTACCAGGGATCTACATATATATACCACAAAAATAAGAAATCTATAACTATTACCTAGCATCAATAGCATGTTAGAAATGTCAAGCTATAGAAGATGAAATTGGAACGACTGAAGTAACGTGCTGACATTACCTTGGTCATATAGAGGTACAACAGGTGGGGTCAGGTGGAGAATGCTGGATTTGGACTTTCTGGTTCCCATACAGACTAGGGAACACACTTGGATTCTGAGAATCATCAGGATAGCCGCGGTAATATGCACATACTCGGTGCAATAAGACCGAGTAAATGTGATAGAGTGTTACTGAGTAGAGTAGTGTGTGTAATTAGTGCCCACCCTTGTGAAACAAGTAATTGCTCCTTTAGCATAGTTTTCCCTTTTCTTGGCTTTTATTTTTGTCAGTTAACATGCTTTATCACTCACACGGGTGTGCATGCTTGCACACGCATTTCCATTTATTCTGATGAATGAAAGTAAAGTGAAGTGTATTGGTTGGATAGTCAGCTAGTGAAAAAAGTAAACATCTCTAGGATAGATGCTACAACAATTAATGCCATGCCATGCCATTGTTAGTAACGAATCATTTGTTGATAGGATGGATGTAGTAAGTATTATTATTTACTATTATGAAAATTAAACGTAGACTGGCTGCAGAGGGATCATCCGAAATGATGTTACTACGTCATAGATGTAAGCTTCACCTGACGTGGTAGCTTAGCAGCCTCCTTGGTGGTGCCTGCATTTTTCATTAATAATTGATTTCTTTGGTGCTTCCTGCAGTTTTCTACCCCCACACGGGAATATTTATTTATATGCATAACGTACTACTGCTTTAAAAAGCTTGGTTTTAGGCCCCCTTTCTCAAACAGACTCCGTACAATGTCGATTCCTACCCTATACAAAATCTTATGACACACAAATAAGTGACTAGCTACTAGTATCTTAATTTTAATTGCATTTTGTTTTATTTTGTGCAAGTGTACCAAATTAACTTTCAGGAAAGTGGCTTCACCATAACTGTGACATTAAAAACACTAATGCATTAGCTTGACTTGTTTCGACATTAAAAAAACACTAATGCATTAACTTGACTAGTTTCCATGAAACCATTTAGTGGAAAAGATAACTAAAAGTACAGAATGCTGTATTCAAATAAAGAATTGGAGAATTCAATCCCCAATTCCCCCTCTATTCCCTCCCTCTTCCACCCATGTGTTGTATGTGAAGTTTGTTTGCAGAAACTAATTTCAAATATAACTTATTTTTTATAATGAGATTTGATATAAGAATTATACGTTAAAAAGAAAGCAAGACTACCGATTTGAGGCCGGAGAGTATTGTATAGCATATGTACCTACCCATGACAGGAATTACTCTAATGGGTAGATTTGAGGTGTCAAATTAATGGTCTTACGAACCAAAAACAAGAACAGGGAAATTTCTTGAACACTAAAATCAATCTTGGCAAGTGGGATGAATGAATGGAATTAATGCTATGTAGCTAAGCTAGCGATGCATTTGTCTCTGTATAGTCCTTTGATAGATGGATATGTCAATTCTTATGGTGGAGATTGACTAAAGTCACTTGTAACAGTATCTAGTCGGAGTTTTTATAGACATTTATTTGACATAAAATAACGATATTTTAATTTGAGGATGAACTCATAGGCTAGAAAGTATTGAGATAAGAATGGATATTATCTAAATTCAACATTCTAATCAATACATGGATGTTAGGGTAGATATGTTCGAGGCTTTCATGTAAAACGCATGCCATTTTGGAATTATTGAACCAATTGGTATGCACATTCATAGGTGGGATGATTGGATACATACGTACTGAGAAATTGACAACACAACTTTTCTCTTATTTCTTTCTTTTAAATCATCAATATCATTCCATGATCTGGAGGTAATCTCTCTGCCTTTCACTCATACGACTTGAAAGGAATCTCTCAACTTGTATGGGACGATCCATTATTTTCTCATGTATATATAATATGGTGGGGCCGTAAAGCCACTTTTGATATGTTAATGCTACGGTGTTTAACATACTTAATATAAATGACCACGATTCAATCATTTCTCTATTCTTTTAAGAACCATTTAAATTTATTATCACTTGTATATAAATATATATATATATATATATATATGTATAGATAAAAACGTGATTCTATACATCTTTGGGGGAGTTTTCGTGAATCGGAATGAAGAAAGAGGGTGGGAGAAATTGTACATGCGGGGAAAGGAAGATATTAGGAGTGTTGTGCACGAGCTACACACAGGCACCATATATTTTTGTTGTTGTCGTCCTTTTGTGTTTTTCAATTAATCTTTATATTTAATATTTTAAGTAGCAGTATATATATATATACAATCTTGCTTTATTTTCCTCTTTATAAAACCCCAATTAATCCTTTGGTTTTAATCCCTTTCTTTCTTTAAATCAATCACATCTCTAATTGTGCGCTTTGCTGCTTCCTTTATTCTTTTGGTTTTCACTTATCTTCTCTTTCTCTCTCCCGGCCCAAAAAAGTTCAAAGACCCACGAGTGCAATCATTGTGCACACATATATACGTATAACCACCTCTCTCTCTCTCTCTCTCTCTCTCTCTCATATATATATATATACACAGGGGGGTTCAAGTGCGGATTACTGTTCACGGACCATCCGTACGGATTGGTCCGTTTGGCACGCTTCCCGATGGAATTTTTTGATGAAATTTTCTGGGGATGTTCTTCGTCATGTGTAGAACATCTCCATCAAATTTCATCAAAAAATTCAACCGGGAAGTGAGTTAACTATATGATTGAAAAATATTGGATTTTATATATCTATTTCTGGACCAATATTTTTCAATCAAGTAGTTAACCCACTTCCCGATTGAATTTTTTGATGAAATTTGGTGGAGATGTTCTACACACGGTGAAGAACATCCCCATAAAATTTCATCAAAAAATTCCATCGGGAAGCGTGCCAAAACGGACCAATCCGTACGGATGGTCCGTGAACAGTAATCCGCACTTGAACCCCCCTGTATATATATATATAATAAGACTCTTGTTTGTTGGTTACTTGGTTTTACCATCTAAGAGAGAAAGACCTTTTATTAAACAAAAGAAACTAAAAAAACATTGAATGTGAATAAAAATTTCAATAAAATGCAAGAAATATGGATAAAAATCCGTAACAGTGTTATAGAGTGCCGTAGTAAACAAGACATATCTCATAGAGCCACGTATTGTTGGAATGTGGAGCACTGAATAAATGTTCTTTTTGTCACAACATATTCTAATCAACACATGATCGTCATTTTAAATTTGTCACTATTTTAATACATTTCATGGTACCTAATTGTAATGCCTTGTTCTTAAAGTATTTTTCTCAAATTAAATTATATTATCTTTATAGGATTTAATTAATGTATTAAATATTGCAATAAAAAAATAATTTATAATATTAAAAATTAATAATTGATTCAATTAGTGATTAATAAAGTGTATTAAATTAATATATGTTCGGAACCATCTTTTTCAAAAGTTTAAGCTACTAGGAGAAATTAGGAAACAGATTCAGGATAGCTTGAATCTTGGACCTCCCAGAAAATCAAAATTTGATATCATATTAGGAATAATTTCTCTAAAAAATTTAAGCTATTAGAAGAAAGAACTGCAACAAATATCATACTTGACAATATATACATATATATAATCTTTGGATATGAAGTCATGTATGAATTATGATCATTGATTATTAACACGTACTATTTCTAGGCTCTAGCCAGTAGCCAGCATCCTGCTTTGTTTAGATGCATGTGTCTTCCTTTTCAATAGGTACGTTGGTAAAAATGTCTATTATATTCTCGCGTAAGAAATACATAAAATTAAGATCATGTGCATGGATTGATTAATTAATTATATATCCCCCACAATGGGGTTTGGTGAAGGATTTCGTAATGAAAAAAATTAAGTCTACTGCTATTGGTGCATATATATGCAAAAATTAACTGTTGCGTCCAAACTTGAAAAAGGAATGTTTCTCATCCATTAATTGAAGGCATGCATGTTACCAACAAGCTAACTCTAGCTAGTTCGTTCAACGGTATCGCTTTCTATTTTTAATTTATATGAGCGGGCATGGACGATTTGTTAACTGAGATGGTGATCCGAGTATTCCACAATCTATAATTTCTTTTTATTTTATTTGATTGATAAAAAAAACTGCAAAAATAAAATAAAAAAAAAATGTAATAGAAGTTGAGGTAGATGTTGGCTTTATATAATCCCATAGATATGCAAGTCCCACTTTATTTTTTTTAAGACACAGTACGTCTTACATTGTTTTTGGAATATTAATTTCACATTGATATATAGTCTATTTCTCTTTTGAGACAATTATCAATGTATATATAAAGTATTACAATAGAAACTAAATTATATTTTTGGTCAATAATTTTTTTTTTTCAAAAAAAGTATTGAAGTTAAAATGAACCTTTCAATTTACAACGGAGGAATGAGTTTCATTTGCATGTAATTTGGACATACCCAGGCCAAAATGGAGAATAATTGGCGTTAAAGGAAAGTTATTTTAATTACTCAATTGTTAACTTGAAAATCAAGCTTGGTACTGTCGTTTTCCTTCACTCCTAATATTTGAGGCAATTAGTGGAACGGGTGGACAAAATGTGGAAAGAAAATATTTTCTTGTTTGGAAACTTGAACGGGAAAAAGCGGATATAAAAGTAAAAGCACAGCGCCTCGATCTCCCACCTTCCGGAGGAAAATAAAATGAAATAAGGCTGCTTCATATAACAAGATAAAAAAATAATAATTAATTTATGCGAGAAGTTGACAAATAAATTAAGAGATATGATATACCATAATTTTTTTTAAAAAAATCTACTTAACAATCACGCGTGTATCCAAAGAATCGAAAATTTTCTATAGAAAAAGCGAAAAAAAATTAGATACCCGAGAATTAATGTTGGTAAGTGGGTGGCCCGAGGGTAAACAGGGCGACCAACTACACATAACCTTAATTATCACGATATATATTGAAAGAGATGAATTGTGAGTGCCAATATTAATGGACGAGTAACCGATCCGATGAAGAAGAAATATATTAAGGTGATCGAGGGAATGAAGAAATGAAAGAATAATTAAGTCATTGCTAATAATAAGATACAATTAAGTTTGGTAGTAATTAATTAATTAATATAGTTATTTGTCAAAATAATTTTATCTTAATTTCAAAATAATAAAAATGAGGAGAATTATTGCTTTGTCTCTCGATCACAAAAATAAAACATACTTATAATATTATTATAAGATTAATTTTATATATGTTTTGGTTATATATACCTCAAATTAAAAACATAATTTGTGAATTAAAGAGGCGAACGAAGATTAAAAAGAGAATGATAATATATATATATATATATATATATGCTTACAATTGAAAAAAAAACAAAAAAAAGAAATCCAGCGCAGATGTGGTTCCAGCACGCGCTGGAGAGTCCTTAATTATAAAGATGGGAGTAAAAGAAAGCGAGAGTTAGATACTCATAATCTCCTCGATCACTCTTTGATCACACCACACAGGCGTGTCCTCTTTGCCTTTCATTACACACTCTCTCTCTCTCTTTGCCATCACCAACGCAGCATAACACCAAAGCTTCAATTCTCTCTAGCTCGATCTTGCTCTTGCTCGATCTCTCTGATTTTCTTCGATCTTTTTGTCTTGCATGTCTTGTCTTGTTGAACGATATATATATATATATATATATATGATGTTTTAATTATTGCATGTACCCCCACCTCTCAATCCCTTCCTTTATTCACAATATGATATTAGTGTTTGCTTGTAGCTTTTGATTCTCTCAGATACTATCGAGCAGACAACAAATTAAAGACGTACGTACCGCGTACAATTCCACACACACATCTTCTTTTGTTCAATTCCCTCCCTCTGTTTCAATTCTTTCTCATCTTAATTGATAATTTCTTTAATTACTTACTTAACTCCGTGGATCGGAATATATATATTCTCAGCTTTTATAATATATATATGGATCATAACTATCGAAATCGAAGTGACAGGGAAAATCCATCCTTCTCATCAACTCTTCTCGATGCTATTTATCGTTCCATCGACCAAGGTGGTGAAGAAGAATTACTACTTTACAGGGAAACCATGATGATGAACAATTGCACCGCAAATGATATGGAAATGATCAAGAAATGGATGGAGAAGAAGGTGACCACCCAAGAAAAGGTTACAACAACAGTTCGTCGAAAATCCGTTACAGATATCGAAAGAACGGTTTTCCTCAATTCAAGCTCGAGCTCTTCAGATTCTGGCTCCGGGGGACTATTTTCCTCCTCAGAGCCTGAATCTATCCATGGACTTCCATCGAGGCAACCGGCTTACACTACGCACAGGCCTAAGCCTATTCGAACAAGCATTTCAGTTAATCAGCCAGAGATCAAACAATCTGAACAACAAAGGGATAGAATTTACATTTCACCCAAGCACGAGGCTGGCGGTTTCGTGAAGACCAAGTCCAAAGCGTCAAAGATCTACAGCGATCTGAAGAAGGCGAAGCAGCCAATCTCGCCTGGCGGTAGACTTGCGAGTTTTCTCAATTCTCTTTTCACCACAACAGGAAATGCAAAGAAGGCCAAGGTTTCCTCTGCTGACAAAGCGAGTTTGGAGAGGAAATTAACAAAGTCAAGTCATGAATCGAGTACGTGTTCATCTGCTTCGTCTTTCTCAAGGTCGTGTTTGAGCAATACTCCATCTTCTAGGGGAAAACTCAGTAGTAATGGTATGAAGAGATCGGTAAGGTTCTATCCTGTGAGCGTTATAGTCGATGAAGATTGTCAGCCGTGCGGACAGAAATCATTATACGAAGATGATGAACGGAATTTACAGGCAGTGAAAAGTACTGTAAGAAATTCGATTAATGAGGATCTTAAAACTCATCTCAAGGAGAAGAACCGCCG
This sequence comes from Lonicera japonica, assembly GCA_021464415.1. NCBI lineage: Eukaryota > Viridiplantae > Streptophyta > Magnoliopsida > Dipsacales > Caprifoliaceae > Lonicera > Lonicera japonica. Next base: position 2,130,958 of record CM038467.1, on the reverse strand, counting down.
TGTTGAAGAAGCTGCGAGGGATTTGTTGAAGAATTATCAAAAGCAAGTCCAAAGTGACCAGTATGGTTTGAGGAATATTGTAAATAATGTCCATAGCAACCGTGAAGAATTTGACGATGATGATAGCGACGCAAGCTCTGATCTCTTCGAACTCGATAATCTTTCTGCCATTGGAATCGATCGGTATGGAGAAGAGTTGCCTGTGTACGAAACAACTTATCTCGATACCAATCGAGCAATTGCTAACGGTTTTATTTTATAAATTAAAAATAGGGTTGCATTAATTTTCTTTATTTACTTATTGGTGTGGGGGTTTACATGAATTAGAGAATTAAATAAATAATTAAGATTTTGGTGGTCCTTCAATTTAATTTACGAGCTGATCGATCTAATTCCTAGCTTGTTTCCATTCTAGCTCCGTCAATCTCCTTGCGATTTTGTAAATATTTTAAGAATTAAAAAAAGGAAAAGAAAAGAAGAAGTGGTAAATGTGTACTGTGATGAAGAACAAATTAACATCCATAGTGGAGAGAAAGCAAGTAAAGATGATCGAAGAAGAAACTGAAGATTCTGAAATCGCACTCACAAGCGAAGCGATGGTGGCAAAAGCAAAGCAAAGCAAAGACAAGTGGTAGAACGTCATGAGAATTGAGTTTAGCCCTCGTTCTTTTTTATGAAAGTGGGAGTTTCTGTTAAGTTTTCTATCTTACGTTACGTTTGATAAAGTACAAAAAGTATTTAAGTAGAAGTATTATTATTTATTTTTTTATAATAAATATTAGTAAATCACAAAAAAAAAGTCAATCTCATAGTTTTGAGGGGAATGATTTTATTTCTATTTTTTCCTATATTAACAAAGTATTTTTAAAATTTTTGCTTATTAAATAAAGATAAAACTTTTCTTTTTAATCTGCAAGCCAAATAAGGTCTCAGGAGATAAAACTTTTCTTTTTAATCTGCGAGCCAAATAAGGTCTTAGGAGAGAGAGAGAGACTTCTGCTTTTCCGTGCTTTGTGGGGCCTACTTTTGCTTCAAGATGGCGCTAGCTACTATCACCATACAACATATATATCATACCTTCTCCTAGGAGTAGGAGTTCTTTTTTTTATTTTTTAAAAGGCTGGAGTTTATTATAGCTGTTGAATGATAACAATATATTGAAATATTGCGAGATTTGCTTTTCAATTCTTATCCCCAATTTGTAATTATTTTTTCTTATTTACAGAAAATATAACATATTGTATTATCTATATTATTTTGAAATGGATACATATATACCCTTTTAACACCAAGAATAATAATTTAAGTGGGTGGGTAGTTTTTAACCGATGGTAAAAGAAAGTGAAAATTGATAATAAGAATAAAAGCGGAGGAAGAATTGAATAAAGATGCATGCTGGTCTCCAAAAGCATTGGACAAGAAGATCTATTATTAGATTTTTGTTGGGTAGGTGAATTAGCCTGCTTTCTTTTACTGAAAGGGAAATAATATTGGTAACATGAAATTTATGATCGAATTGAGGAACCAACCTAGCTAGCTATTACATTTGAACTATATTGCTAGCTAGCTTAATTCGTTTGTTTCCTTGAATTTTAATACAGACTTATATCGGCCCACTCTTTATATATATATATATATATTAGGGTATATCCGTACCATTCGGCACGGTGAAATAATTTTTTTTTGATAATAGGATAAAAAAAATTAACGTGTGACGAATTTAAATCAACAAAATCAATCAATCTATTTTGAGCCCATTGTCTACTCTAATCTAACGTTGTGAACAACTGAAATGTAAATTTAATATATTTTCATACTAAAAAAACTAAAAGTATATCAGATTGGAACGACTTATTTTGTATTTTTTAAAGAGTCTTTTAATCATAATACAACCACGTAACGACAAAATCAATCAGTCTATTTTAAGTCCATTGTCTAGTCTAATCTAATGTTGTGAACAATCGAAACATAAGTTCAATATATTTTTATGTTAAAAAAATTAAAAGTATACCAAATTGGATGACCAATAATATACAAAAACATAACGTATGACCTTAAATGTTACACAATAATTTTTTTTCATTTTTCTTTTCATAATTATATAGTTATGATGGATCTTGTTTAATTGATCTTGATTATTATATTTTAATTATTAAATTTTTATTTAATTTTGAATTTTTTATTTTAAGTTGTGACATTTTTAATGTAGACAATATTATTAGTATCTGAGAGTTTATTGTGTGTATATTATTAGTGTGAGTGTTTTAATTTTGATGTGACATCTTGATGTGTGTATAAAACTCATCCAATAGTATAGAACTAATGCACATCATAACATGTGTATTTTTAATTATTAGATGTATATACTTTTTGAAGAAAATTTTAGTTAAAGATGATGTTTTATAATATAGATACATATACTACACTACTGGGATCCTCCAGCTGCCACGTCAACGTGTCTCTGATTAATTGGTCCTTCTGTACTTTTTCAAATTTTTATTTGAACTCACTGATCGAAATGATTAAGTTTAAGTACACACGTACCAGCTATATATTAATTTCCTTTCAAAGCTATTGTGAGGAAAAACTTGAAAAAAATAAAAAAAAATGAGAAGAAAGAAAGGAATTGTTCAAAAGTAATTGGAGCCTTTTTCTTCTTCCCCCAGTAGGCCAACACATTGTCTGATATGCATGACCATAAATTGTAGCCAGTAAGGAACAAACAACTAATAATAATAAGAGAGAGAAATAGATCATTATATATTAAATAAGAATAATATTTTTCATTACCGTAATTTTAGTACATAAACCTTTGTGTTACCCGTGCGATGTACGGGCGATATTTAATATATTATTGACGAATAATGAAATTTATTGTGAAGTAAAAGAAATACAAATTATAATTATTGAAGATATAAATTAATTTTAAATATTAATCTCAAGCATGCCATATTTATCCGTTTATATCATTACAATATAAAATGATCACAAATCATATATAACTAATTAATCACCCAATAAAGTCTTATTTTCTAATTAAAGGATTGAGGAAAAAAAAGAGCAAATTAAATAATTAAAAATAATAAAAAATTAAAGAATAAATGACGTAATGGAGAACAATTAAAAATAAAGTAATATAAATATACAATTAAATACTAAAATAACAAATGGCACATGGCAAGATTTGAGCAAAAGTTCTACTTCTCCCATTATATATATATATATACTATTAGATTATGTCATGTTTTTGTGCAAACTTATATATATGGTACTAGAGGATTAATCAGAGTCGGCTCTGCGCATAGGCGATTCATGCGATCGTCTAGGACCCTCGATGTAACAAGGCCTCCGATTTTTTTTCCTTTTATATATAAGTTATAGTAGGTAAAATTAAAATAATTTTTGGCTGAATAAAAGAAAACAATGGGACAATTGTTCCAATAGGTGATGCTGCCTATCTTGCAACTCGTGGTCTCGAGTTCGAAATCCTAGTATGGACAAGATTGAGCTTTTTTTTTTCTTTTTTTTTAACAAGTATACAAGCCCAAGTTCCTAATTCAACTAAAATTGAAGAAAAAAATGCAATAAAATAACCCTAAACCCTATACATCGAGTTTATGTGAGGTTTGTTTTTTAATAAAATGCTATCTTTTAATTTTTGTTTTAGCTAAATTCTATATGAATAGGAAATTTAGTTACTCTTTTTGTTACTTTTCAAATCTCATAATTTGTATATGTATATATTTGTTGAAACTTATTGATATAGTTATGTTACATAAATATACAAAAGGGTTCCGAAACTAAAATCGCCTAAAGCCCTTCAAAACTGAAGGCCTGTCCTGGGATTAATTGTTTAATTATGTCAAGTTCATTTATTACACTATATACATCATGCATGGAGTGATAAAAAAAATTTTTGTACAAAATTCAAGTATAAGTAGTACGATTAAGAGACGAAAAGGATAATACACCCGTCTAATTAGTTTTCATAATATTAGGAGAACATGCGAGGCCATGCAGTAAAAAGTAGGCCCTTGTTTACAAAAATAAATAAAAAATATTTAATTCCTAGCTAGTGGCTTTGATTGGATTTGGTGTTCTTCTTTTTATCCTTTATTTAGTTTATCCATTCGAGAATTCAGAGAGGAAGTAGTTATATAGATATATATTTCATATATAGCAAACAAAAATATTTAATTTAAGTGTATGTATGTAATAATTGAATACCATACAAGATATTTAGGGTGAGGTCATACCATATATATGGCAGAGCAAAAGATTGACACTAATTAATAAATAGGTGACCCTGGCTATCTATGTAATAAAGGGTTACTGTTTTTGAATTTTAAAATATATAAGGAGATAAAAAAAAATACTATTATAATAAAAGTTATTTTTTTTAAATGAATAATAATACTTTTGTCATGAATTATAAATTGGTATACGTGTATATATATGTTGGCATTCGCGTGCATTATTATGATGAATTGTTTAACAATAAGTTGTACGTCCTGATTAGTTAATTAGATCCAAAAATGACTTTGTTTCCATATCGATCCGGCAATACTAATATATATATATATATATATATTGTGGGCTAAGCTTTGGCTGTATTTTTGTTACGTACCAACCATGCACAATTCACTGGCATTACTACATACAACACTACACTACGTACAACTAATATAAATATATATATATATATATATATATAATATGTACTCCAATCCATCCATCAACTTCAGTGTGTACGTGTCTCTATAATAATATATATATATATATACCACAAATGCCTAATTATTAATAAGAAATTTGCCATTATATTTTTTTCACTTAATTGTCTTCCTAAAAGGACGCATGCTGGGTCAAGTACACTACTATCATATATAAAATACAAAATCATCCCTTAACTAACCTAAAGAAGAAGACAACGACGACAATAACGACGAGCTGGAGACCGTAGGATAAATTAATTAAACTTGTAAATAATATCTGTCATTGTTTCTAAATGCTCTACACACGTGTGTCTGTGTGTGTATATATATATAGACAATGAGTAGCTAATTAAGGTAATAGCAATATTACTAGACGATTAAGATAAAACAACTGACTTAAACTATATAAGCCAAGCCAGCGCATGAGAAAAGCTGATTATATATTCTATAGATTTTTATATATTATATATATATATATATTTTTAATAATCCAACTTGATCATAAGAAAAAGTGGGGCCAGTGAATAATGATCTGGCAGCGTGACTTAATAAGAAGTGGGTCATACAATATATGTACGACTTTTTGGAGTTCACGTGATTGTAGGGGATGGTGGGCATCCGTGGTCCCCGAAACAGTACCACACGCACACGTGTGTGATCGATCCTTCTCCTTCATTTCCATTCCATTCGCTAACATTATTCAAATCTATATATATATATATATATATTTACAACATTTGATTGATTAATTACAAATTAATATTTTTTCAATTGCAGTAAACAATCTATACATATATATTTATATTTACAATATCTTCATTCATTCTTCAAGAGAAAGTAGCTAGCTAGCTGATCTCTTCGGTGGTTCATCACTCTCTGTAAAATACAAAAACAAAATGCATATATATATATATATGCATGGCTCGTTACATCTGGTCAGCCCAATTAGATAACGTACTATTCTTAATTATTTTTTTAATAAAAAATGGCAATGATATTAGTTTGAGTCTCAACTGTCACTTCAATTTGCTGTTTCATCATCTTCCCCTTTGCAATGCCTACTTTTTACGTAAGTAATATAATCAAATAAAAGAATACCATACTCTACAAAAAACAAAAAAAAAACAACATAGTAACCATATGTTATGTTCCACATCAAAATTTATATTTAGTTTTAATGTCTTCTTAAGAATGTATTAATTTCAACATACTCAAGTAATAACAAAAACATTTATCAACTATATATCATAAGCTAGCTAGATAAAGTACATTAATTTTCTTCCAAAAGTATAATAAATTGGTAAATTTTTGAACGTCAGAGTGATAAAGCACTTTTAATTTAAGATGGAGAAATTATATAAGTTTGACTTGGTGCAAGGAACTGAGCAGAAAAATAAAATAGCCAGAGTGAGAAATTTTTCACAAATACAAATGATTTATAATTTATAAAATAGCCAGTTTCATTAATTAATAATGTGAAAATTGGTCACAAAAAGCAACATTTTTCATTACTTCTTGTCTCATGCTCGTATTTGTTCGATTGGCTACATTTAAGTATTACTTAATTGGCTACATTAATTTAGAATTGGGTGGCGAATAATTAAAGAGCAATTATATATAACACAATAATCACCAATGAAATAATACATTTAATTTAGAGAGTATTGTTGGAGTTAGTCTTATAAAAAGACTCTACTTTATAATTAAGATGCTTTCTATTATAGAGATAATGTTCTTTAAAATAGCTAGAGAATATTGTTAGAGATGTTAATCCATGCCACACTCGGTATATGTATATATAAAATAATATTTAATAATATTTTATATTATATAATCGTGGGTTTAATTCTTACTGACTATAAATATAAGGAATTATATATAATAAAGTAATGCCATGAGCTTAGAAATAATTTATCATTTTGAGTGTATTACACAAATATAATATTGTATGTTATGTATACTGAATTTTCTCAATTGTGATTGTGCCCGGCAACTCATTCACTGTTCATCTTTTCTCCCCATTTATCATTTTAAAATATAACTCTAAACAAATTAAAAAGAAGAAACATCACTACATGCATGCAATCACAAACGCAAGTAAAAAATATGGAGAACAATAGGCACTCACCAACACACAACACAAGGTATAGGGTGGCATTGGCCATCGCCAATAGCCCACCGTATGTGATAGTTTCTGTTGATAATTGAAACAATGGAGTACAAACCCTTGATAAACAATCTCCCTCACTCGAGCTCTTTATATTCTCTCTAACACTCAATTGGGAAATTGCAACTTCTTTAAATAAATAAATGAGTGCACTATATATTTTTACATAGTTAGGGGTTTGCCACGTCACTGGTGCATCAATAATGCACTATTGGTGCATCGATGAGCTCACTTAGACTCTGTTTGATAACAACATGAAAAATGAAAATAAAAAAAGTTGGTTTTTGTGAGAAGTTGAAAATTAAGTTGACACCTATGGGGAGATGCCTTCTTACTTTGTAGCTTTTTCCATGAATTTTTTTTTGGTGGTTGAGGAAGAAAAAATTTTCACAAAAATTTATTAAAGATGGAGGACATCTACTTATAAAATGAGTATAAAATAGAAAGCATCTTATCATATGCCTCAACTTATTTTCCTACTTCTTACCATATCAAGTATTTTTATTTTCTTTTTCGATCTATGTTGTTAACAATCGGAGACTTAGATTTAGAAGGCTCTCAGAAGGTACGCAGCATCGATGCATACACTTGTACGCTGCAAGCCTGCAACAATCCACATACATGCACCCATTTTGTTTGAATCTACTTCGTCTCTTAATTATTTTATATGTGGAACGTACGTATACGTTTATTTTAGATAGACACTAACAAAGAAGCTCTTATTAATTATAATATATACATATATAAGATCTGCGCCTAGCTATACATGCATTTCATCTCACTCCCGTTTATTCGATTCATATATATATATATATATCAAAATGAACCTCTTGTTACCATGACTAACATATAAGGTGGTGATTGTAGTTGGTCTCCCTCATTTTTCAAAAGGGTATAGGGAGGAAGGTTGCGCGCAGCTTTAGCAAAAAGCAAAGAAGCTGAGTTTTGAGGAGAAAAGGAAAAGGCAAGAGAATATTTTGGCGATCCCAAGAAGAAGAAGACTGTCATCCAAATTGTTAAAAATGGTTTGTCTCTACCCGTCACCACAAAAATAGTGAATTTGAAAAAAAAAAAAAAAAAAGCAACAAACGACAATTTGTCAAGACAGATTTTCAGCAAAAAGCTTTAAAGCAGCAAAATTAGGTGTATGATGATAGCAACTGGTTTCGAATTGGTTCATATCACTCCCAATTCGACCGACTTTTATGCATAATTCCCTTGCATTTTCAACCGCATAATCTCACACAAAGACTGGGAATAGTTTCTACTTCGTCTTAAATCAGTTTTGAAATTAATATAATCGATCAATGTATCAAAATTTCAAAATTTCAAAATAAATTGTATCCCTAGCTTGATCATTAATTATATATGGAGTGTTATTAACTTTGAAGACAGTTCCACTTTGGCCATCAAATTTTAAAACGAACCAGTTCGGTCATTAAATTTTGGAGTGAATACCACTTTAGATATCAAAGTTCAAAACAAACAGGTGTGGCCATTAAATTTTGGATGTGCTCACTCTGTCCAATTTAACTGTTAGACGTAACCGAATGAATTTAACATACCCGCTCCATCCAACTTGGTTTTTAAATTTAACAGAAGGAAGCCATAAGCGAGACGCGTGCCCCCCCTTTTTCCTCACTTTTCCCTTTTTTTTTGTTCTAATATGTTTGTTGGGCATGTAGCTCTATTTTTTTTGTGTTTGATACATAGTATATGAAGCATTTTGGTAGAAATAGTTGGAAGGAAATAGTGTGTTGTTGCACGGAAAGAGTGTTTTGTTGTATTTTGACCAAAAAAACAAAACCCTTAAATGAAGTCATATGTCTCACAGTTGTCTTCACATGTTCCGTTTAATAACCAAATTAGAGGGAGTGAGCACATTAAAACTCTCTCCAAAGTTTGATAGTTAAATTATTTCGTTTTAAAGTTTGATCGCCAAAGTAGTACTCACTCTAAATTTTAATGATCATTTAAATTGTTTACTCTAAAATTAGTGTATTTTTAAAAAATACTAAAATTAAAATGAGAATATTTATCCGAGACGCAGAGAATACGTAATTCTACAAGTATTGATAAAATTAAGACCACCATAGTCAGAAGTATCACCCAAAACCTCGCCTAAGGGGGCAGTTTTCATGTGCTCCCATTAAAAATTGTGCAATGCCCATTGACTTGGAGGGAAGACTAGGGCAGCAAGAATTCACATGAACAATATTGTTACAAATTGGATCTAATCTTGGTGGGTTCCATTATATATATGTACGTACACAGCGGATAGTCGAGAACATACTAATCTGTGGCTGACATTCATCCTTTTGGCACATTCACACAATTCCACCCCCGCATTTGAAATTGGAGAGATGAACATACTAATCTGTGGCTGAAATTCATCCTTTTGGCACATTCACACAATTCCACCCCCGCATTTGAAATTGGAGAGATTTGGTAATAATTTTCCTAGGCCAGGTGAGAAGCATTTTCGGTATATATGCAGCGTTTCTTTAAGTTTCTTTTTTGCGAATTAAATAGAGATTTTCTAATTTGTATGTGTAAAGTAACTTTAATTTGATTTCTCTTTTGTCCATATTGTAAATAACTAATCGGATTATTAATTAAGACAGGACATGGAATGATTGTATGAGGAGGAAAGCACCCACTTTAAGCCTAATCAAAAGATTCTTTCAACGAGGTGGGTTGAGGAGGCCGCCACTTGAATTTCACGTTGAATTTTAGGAACAAGTCTTAATCACTAAGATTGCTTAATTGATTCATTTTTGCCTCTTGCTACTTATCATCGGAAATTTTTTTTGATAAGGTCAAAATTGAATAAGGTCTTGGGGTTTCAATGATAAAACGCTGTGTCTACTTTTATCTATTTAAATCAAAAGAAAAAATGAAAAAAAAAAAAATTAAATAAAAGTGGACATGTGTTGTCTTATCATTAAAAATCCCATGACCCCATCCAATTTTGCCCCCATAAAAAATGGACTCTCATCCCTTATCATCCGTCTATTCCAACCATTCTCTTTGGCTTTTATGCTGCAAATTAATTCCTAAGTACACCTTTGCATAAATTAATCACCTTTTCAACTTCAACTCCATCTTCTTCTAATTTTTTTTTTTGGGTGGCTATAATATTATTGTCATCACCTTGCTTTTCTTTTTCCTTATGAGATGCTTTAAAATTTTATTGAATTTATTTTAGTTGCTATCATTCCAATAAATAAATGAGTGCTGTTAACAGCCAAATATTAAACTGAGTATGCATGACGACACACACTGATTAAGAAACATCAAAAAGGTCACACACAAAGTTACACCAAAAAGTAAATTCCACAAAAAGATGTGTATGTCCACGACTAGGTTTGTAAATTATTTTAAGTGAATTCAACTTGCTAGCTACTTGATCTTTTGGTTCTTAACCATTTAACTGTGTGAATTCCACAAAATTAAAGAACCAACAGGTGGCCAGCACGTTCGATTTTGTAATTCTTGTTCTTAGAATTGGTCCCTTAATTGTGTCTTTCAAGCTATTTCTTTCCTTTGTTCTTTAATTCAGGGAAGGTTTTATGCTCCACAAGTGTATTGAACTGAACCAATTAATTAACTAATTATTAATGTATGTATCTCAAAAGACGCAACCTACATTCATCCTCACATGCAACCCATTTGATCGAGTGCAACCACTAAGGAAAATCAGGTGAAAGTTTTTTGAATTGGCAAGGAATTTTCTAATGACAGGCCATAATCCGTGTAAACAGTTTCTATTGGATCGATGAGAACCGCCACCAATTTGTCAGTCGTTGGCTGGCTGGTACACCAATGCCTGCTGCATTAAACTAAAATAAATAAGACTCGTACTTTGAAATTAGGTTTATTCGATCTATTCAATTAAGTCGGACCGAAGGTGTGGATATCCCTGATAAATTTGGAGAAGGAGAGAAAGAATTTTATATTCTATATATTGTTGTGTATTTCTTACAAGAATGCATCACCTATATGTACAAGAATAAAAAGGGAAAAACCTAGATCTAAGGGGACAAGAAAACATAATAAACATAATTACATAAATAAAGAGAATAAAGAACATAGAAAGGGCATTAAAGGAGACAAGAACATAGAGAAGAATAATCTTTTAACACCCCCCTCAAGCTCAGGATGACTTGGAAAGCATGCGGAGCTTGGACACCAGAAATCGGACTAGAAGTGACAAGGTGTGTAGAGTCAAAAGTCATATGGTTTGAAACTCCAGAATTGAGAAACCATGGAGAGGCGGGTTTGCCAGTAGGAGCAGAGAATGCAGATGCAACAGTATGACTGAGGTGAGGAGAGTTGGAGGAGTCCTCAGGAGTGGTGGGCGGACAAAAACAGGTGGAGATGGATAGTTGATACTTGATGGATCAAGTGATGTGAAGGCAGCAGCAGAGTGGGAGGAGTTTTGTAGGCCTCGCATGTAACGAGAAGTAGGAGAGGGGCAGTACTTAACTGTGTGACCAAGTTCCTTGCAGTAGTTACATTTGATATGTGATAAACCTCTAGGTGTCCTAGGGGAAGGTTGTTGGGGATATGTTGAGGTATGAGGGGGCGTGGAGAAGGGTGGTATGTAGGGGGTCTGTAAGATTGTTGCTGAGGGCGAAAGGTCGCAAAGAATACTGAAGACAGAGGTGAAGAGATGCCTCGGCGGGTTTCTTCAGTAATTAATTCAGTTAAAGCAACTTCTACGGTAGGCAGAGGTTTAGGGTGGAACATGGCAGCCCGTAGTGGTTCAAATTCTTCTCTGAAAGCCATAAGAAACTGGACAAGGCGAGTCTCTTCACGAAAGGTTTCCCACAATTGCATATCAGTAGTCCACTGTGGTTCCATAAGTTCTAACTTATCCCAGATAAGAAACATGCTAGAGTGAAAGTCGGAAACAGATTGTCCCGCTTGTTGCTGTATATCCTGTTCAAGCTTGTACTTTTTGACAAAATTAGTTTGAACAAATCGGTTTGCCAAAAAATTCCAAGCTTTCTGTGCAGTATCACATTTGCCAAGTTGTATACTAATGGATGGTATTACGGTATTAGCAATCCAGGTCAAGATTTTGTTATTATTTATATCTCATTCAGAAAATTTGGGATCAGTATCAGGAGGACATTTTGCTTTGCCAGAAACATAATCCAAGAGACCTTTACCTTTCAGAAAGTTTCGAAATAGCATTGACTAATGACTATAATTGTTCCCATCTAGTTTAATGGTGATAGGAATTTCAGAATTGGAGGACATGATGAAATAAATGAAGTGAAAGATTAATAGAGATGGAACCTAAAATCGATATGTTGGAGATAATTTGGCAGAAACGGATGTCGCAGTTGAGTCCGGAATGCTGAAAAACCTTGAGAATAATGTTTTTTTTGTAACGGTGAGTTGGCACGTGCAACTCACGCGCGTGTGGAGCGTGCAGAGCGTGGGACTTGTGCGTGGACTTAGCATGACGGAGCAGATCTCACGCGCCGGCGTGTGTGGGCGCGTCTGTTGGTGTTTTCCGATGGTTTTTCTAACGTTGAGTTCGTCTCTTCATGACGAAGATAATGGTGGTGAGATATGAGGATTTGGCACTGGTTTGATGGTTTTTCCGAAAGAGAGAAAGTTATTTATGTATTGTTAAAGAAGTTTGGTGAGATGGATTGAGAAGAAGAAAAGCATAACGGAAAATGGCTTAGAAGCAGTGGGTATGCTCCGATACCATGATAAATTTGGAGAATGAGAGAAAGAATTTTATATTCTATATATTGTTGTGTATTTCTTACAAGAATGCATCACCTATATATATAAGAATAAAAAGGGAAAAACCTAGATCTAAGGGGACAAGAAAACATAATAAACATAATTACATAAATAAGGAGAATAAAGAACATAGAAAGGGCATTAAAGGAGACAAGAACATAGAAAAGAATAATCTTTTAACAATCCCGAAGCATGGTAAAAAAAAAGTTTCAGCTTCCAATACGTTTACACTGTTAGACATGTCATCCGAATGAAAAGCTGAGGTAGGTTAGGTATGGTTTGTTCCAGAAGGCTTTGTTTGATGCAACTTTTGAGCAATTCAATTAAGGAGTATTTGCACCGAGCTTTTGAAAGAGTAGGACCTTTTATTTCATCTTTTGATAAGGAAGAGTATAAGACTGTATGTGTGTATAATTACATATACACGAAGGTCCACGCAAACCTTGAAATTGAAGACTTTGAAGTTGAAGAGGCAGCAGTACGTACTTTGGATTGAAATAGCATCTGAGTCCTTAGGATTGAAATAGCATCTGAGTCCTTATATCTATTAGTAATATTCTATAACGACGCGACTCGATTGGGTTTGAAATGCAGAAAAATAAATAAAATTTAACTCCATTTTATATATTAAAGTAATTTGTAAAAATACAATCTTTACAATCTTTTCACTATACAAATTAAAATACAACGCTCTTCACTATCTATATACAAAAATAATATTTTACATTGCGCCCGACTCGCTAGTCAAAAACCGAATATGTCTCGAGACACCTGCTGTATATAAAAAAAAGGGGATAGTATATAACACACATGAGTGAAAAGCATCTCTACAGAATATTTTATCAAATAACAATTTCGGTAATTCAACGATACTAAAAAAATTCAACAAATCATCAACGGGTCCCTCTTAGTAACATGTTAAAAACTACCCGCCTCACCCATCTCACCACGTCAAAACTTATCTCTAAGCCTTACACGATTGGCTTATTAGGACTAATTGACGAGTAAACTTAACCATGCACCAATTGGTTCTACCGTAATTTAACCAACATCAATAAATAACACTAATTAATGAGGCCAAATAAATTCACCGAATTCAATCAACTTAAAGAATTCAATAAGAATACAGTAAATAAATATTCTAGAGATTTAGATGCATGTTAAATACAACCCCTTACTTCAAAAATAGCACTAATATACTAAACTAATTTTTATAACCCTCACTTAATAACCCACAGCCATCATCTCTATTTCCTCTGTGCATGCAATTTTTTAAACCTTAAATAAAGCCATATATATATATATATATATATATATATATATATATATCGGAAACTAACAAATGGGTTCCAGTAAAACAAAGCCACCCACCAAACAAATTTGGTGGCCACGTTGCTAAATTGATGACTTATCTCTATATATTTTCACAAAATGCCACATAAATTACCATCTCATGAATCACCAAAAATGACCCTAATTCTCACGTGAACCCACATCTCAAATATTCACTAGAAATATACTATTAATTTTATTTTTATAAAAAAAATAGAGGATGTCACAATTCAAATTGTAATATCTTGTAATGTGATTAGTGTAAAATTAGACACGTATTAACCTCAATTAAATGAAATTTTTTTAAGAGTTTAAGAATCTTGATTAATCATAGACCAAATTATAAAACTTCATAAGTTTTGTAAGTACTAAAATATAAAGTTGTAAAAGTTCAAGGTTAAAATAATAATGTTATAAAACTTTAGAGTAAATTACCGTAATTAAGCCAAAACTTAGATTTTGCTTAGACCACCGACTTGATCACTTTCTTCATTCTTCTTCCATTCTCATAATTGTTGCCGAGAAACATAAAGGAAAAAAAAGGTACACAAACTTATTTTTTATAAATTGGTCATCAAAACTCTGCCGAATCGAGTCGAGCCTTAAGGAAAAGTCATTCTATATGTCGAGAGCTACACCAGAGTATAAGAATTTCATAGTTGTGCCGGTCGGGGTTCAGGTTATCATCTCAAATTTCATCCTTTGTGACTAAATATTTTGAGGTAATGATTTAATTGTTTCTAAAACCTGATAATATGATTTTGTTCTATGTAAATCATCATGTTTTAGTTGTCTTTATTTTAAGAATTATTACATGATAAGGATGATGATGTTTTATGATTTATAAAGTCATAAGCATGTGATTTGAAACAAAATAAACTATTATATTTGATATACATGTGTTGTTTTATATACATGAGATATTCTTTTGATATATAAAGGTTATATATTAACGAAATTAGTTAATTGATGAATTATATACATCAAGTGACATATATAGAGATTTGTTATGGTTATATGGCATAAGTTACTTCAAATGTTCATTTGTTAGCATGTTATGCATACTGTGCATCGTTATTGTGTCAACCGGATTCTTGGAGATCTTTCAGCAAGCTTGGACTATTCTTATAGCCTATCATGTATCTATGGTGCTGAATGCTTCTTATGTCTGTTGTTTTATTCTGGATATGATATGATTCCGTGATAGATCTGATTATAATTATATCGTAGCCCTTCAATGATAAAGGGAATATGTATTGATTGATACTTGTCGGTGTGACAAAAAAGTGGGGTTCGGTGCCCTTGGGTTGAAAATTTCTAAACCCCATGGGATAGAAATGAGGTCGGTTATCTAGAGCCACCGTTGAGTAACCCGAAAATCTAAACCTCGGCAAAACACTTGTGATTCTGTTGATTTGATATAGATGGATATGTGGTCAAATTATATCATTATATCATGACGATGGTATTTTATGGGCCGGATGATTTTATATCGTAATTATATTTGGTTTATTCTCTGAAGTGATCAGGCCCGTTCTTATTCTTGTGATTATGGGCTCAACTTCGGTATCACTTGGGGGTGGTTAGGCCCATTGTTATTATTATTATTATGATTCGGTTCGGCTTCGATATCTCTTAGTGACGTGGTATAATGGTTGACACAAGAGATGTAACCTGCATATACATAAGCATGCATTGTTCTATAAGATGATGGTTTTGAATTGAATCATTGGTTAAAGTATAATTTATTATTAAACTGCAAATTATGTTTTAAACTTATTATCCCCTATTATTCCCATACTGAGCTGTGAGCTCACCTCGTTTTATGTTAACAATTCAGGCATCCCGGGGGTCAAATGAGACTAAGAAAGCGACTGGGTCAGAGTCCGAGCTTGTCGAAAGATCTCAAAGAATTCGGTTGACATAATAACAATGCACAGTATACATAACAAGCTAACAAATAAACATTTAAAACAACTTATGCCATATAACTACAACAAATCTCTATAAATGTCCATTGATGTATATAATTCATCAATATACAACCTCTATACATTTAAAGAATATTTCATGTATATTAAACAACACATGTATATTAAGTATAATGGCATATCTTGCTTCAAATCACATGCTTATGGCTTTATAAATCGTAAAACATCATCATCCTCATTATGTAATATTCTTAAAATAAAGACAATTAAAACATGATGATTTACACAAAATAAAACCATATTATCGGGTTTTTAAAATAATTAAACCATTACCTCAAAATATTTAGCCACAAAGGATATAATGTGAGATGATAACCCGAATCCCGACTAGCACAACTCAGAAATTTTTATATCCTCACGTAGCCCTCGACGTATAAAATGACTTTCCCTTATGGCCTGACTCGATTCGGCGGAGTGTGGATACTCAATTTATAAAAAGTAAGCTTGCGTACTTATGTTATTTTTTATTTTTTTTGTCTCTCGACAACAATTATGAGAATGGAAGAAGAATGAAGAAGGTGACCAAGTCGGTGGTCTAAGAAAAATCTAAGTTTTGGCTTAATTACGGTAATTAACCCTGAAGTTTCATAACTTTATTATTTTAACTCTGAACTTTTGCAACTTTACATTTAGTCCATACTAAACTTATGAAATTTTATAATTTGATCCAATTCTATTATGATATGATGATGATCATTTATGGGCCGAATGATGTTATATCGTGATTATGTTTGGTTTATTCACTGAGGCGGTCAGACTCGTTCTTATCTTATGATTATAGTTTGACCCAACTTCGGTATCTCTTGGGGGTAGTCAGGCCCATTGTTATTATTATTATGATTTGGTTCGACTTCGAAATTTCTTAGTGGCATGGTATAATAGTTGACACAAGGGAGGTAACATGCATATACATAAGCATGCATTTTTCTATAAGATGATGGTTTTGAATTGAATCATTGGTTAAAATATGATTTGTTATTAAATTGCAAACTATGTTTTAAACATATTATCCCCTATTATCCTCTCTATTGAGCTGTGAGCTCACCTCGTTTTATGTTAACAATTCAGGCACCCTAAGGTTGAATGAGACTAAGGAAGCAACTAGGTCAGGAACGAAGTAGAGAATGATACCGACTCATTTTTGTTATACATATGTGTCAATGGCAAGCCGCGAAGTTGTCGTATATTTTGTAATACACATTGATAGAGTTTGTATATCTTTTGGATCACATGTAGAGTGTAGAAGTATATTGCACTCTTGTTTTACATTATTATCTATAGCATGAGTGTCATGTTTACTTGTCCCATGTTATATGATTTACTTGAACTTATTGATTCATTATTATCTTAGACTCATTTTAACTAGTCTAAAGTGGATTAGTAACGCTCCAGACCTTAATTACGGGTGTTATCTTTTTAATTAATGCGAGGGTGCTACATATTTAGTAAAATGGTTCTATTCTACTTTAAATTATTAAGTTTAGGTAGAAAAACAACTATTGTACGTTAGATTGTTCTGATTCACTTAACTAGTATTGTTCACTCGTAAATTTCTAATACATTCACCCCACCCCGTAAAACAAGGCAACAACATAACACAATTAAAATTACATATTATGAATTTCATAATAATAAATTAATTAAACACATAACTGGGCAATCACTAAATCATTATATATGGTTCAAACACAATTGAATAAATGACAAATATATTTATTCTATTACGTAAAAAAGAGACCGGACTGATTGAAAACACAACAGAACAAAGAGAGTACTATAATAACTTACAGTAGTAGTTCAATGGATGGATTGTTGAGTCCATTCGTAGGTTTCTGAAAAAAAAAATGTATCCAATTCGAGATTGGTGAATAAGTTGTCATGCACATCCGGCCTCCATTAAAGTAAACAAGAGAAGAGAGGGCGAAGGGGGTGTTCAATTGGTGCCGTGACTAGGGTTTGGATGTAATGGATGGTGATAAATTGGCGATTATTTGCGAGGGACATTTGTTAGTTTCGAGAGAGGAGTAGGACAATGGGACCAGACTACTACTGTATGCATACAACAAGTTTCATATTTCATTGGAAGTAGGACGAGAGCAATAAAATCATTTACTAGTTAGCCAAAAATAAAATCTTAGCCCACGGTCCAACTTTGTTAAGCAAATATCGAACTCCCAATAAAAGCTATAACAATAAAACCACCATAACACACTGAAACCTATTAATAACAAAGAATTTTCATCATCATTCTAAGGCCTTTACTCTTGTAGGTCAGTACAGGGTTTCATGCACGCCGAGCTTTTGTTTCTCAACTGGCGGGGGCTCTCTATGCACTTACACTGCAAATTGTGAGAAATTGTTTGGAGTTTCAAATAAAATCACTTTATATTTGGAAAAGTAAGGGGAAGAAATCACCTTTCGCAAGGAATTGCAGAATAATCAATCTCAGCAACTACTGTGGTCTCCTCATGACCAGTGGTCATGATAATTTTCCCAGTCTGATTAAATACGCAAAATAAGGATTTTACAAACAAAGAAAATCAAAATATTTTACGTGATTTATGTCTCAAATTATAAGTAGAAGATTTGGTTAATTTTGAGAATGTTTTGATAGTGTAGTACTGGTCTAACAATAGTAGAATGGCGCCATATCATATAAGAACCAGCGGAATTGTGAGCAAGTAGCAACATATTATAACTACAACCACCATAGAGAGAGAGAGAGAGAGAGAGAAGCATATCTTGATTTTGTTATCAGGTCATAAAAACATATTTAGAAGATGAAAGTGTTTACAATGTACCTGGTTGTCAGCTGCCCTGAAATTTTGAAAGTAAACAAGGCATCCCTAAATGGAAATGTAGCATCAAACAATAAACTATTGGCTTCCGATTGTAAATCATATGTTAAGTTCTCCTTTCATGAGATTCCAAATTAAAAATCCACTTTGATTTTCTAAGGACTATGCTGATTTCAAATAAATCAATATTGGGAGAACATAACTTGTTTAATATTGTGAAAAAGGAAATTAACTCTTAATTCAGAAGATCCCATAAAAAAATATTAGAAGCTTGATTTAGGGCGGAGCTGAGAGAATAGATGAAGTTATTTAATATTTGGCATGTCATTTTCTAGCATTATTTAATTTCTCTTGTGTCATGTACGTACGTGTTCTTATTGCTACAATTAATTCGAGACGCTCATAAATTAGTTCTTATTGCTGCTTCTGACAAGAGATCCGCATATACTACTTAATTGCCTTGCTCTTTGTTCGAGCTCCCACAGCGTTTCACCAGTAGTCATATATATATATATGTTGAATGCCCCAGGGTAGCATATTTTTTTTATATATATATATATGAGCACCTGATCGATTATGATAAACATCAATTAATCTCTGCACTTAATTTATGTACATGCACGTACAAAAACATTTAATGTTATATTAGATAATGCATGAGTTGTTAACAGTCTCTTTCTCTATATAACATAGCAAGTTCGGGAAAGCGTAAATCGTGACAAATTCCGATTCCAATGCAGCGCGCCCACTTCTGCATTAATTAATTTTGTATTTGCACCATTAAATTTCTAATCAAGATTTAATTTGTATTTCCTTTCAAATATAATAATCAAGTCCCACTTAGACTTTAATTAGGACATGCATGCATGCATGCATTTTAATTAAAACACTCATTTGAATCTAATCAAAATAAGAAACGTAACTAGCTTATTTTTAAAATTCAGTACATTAATTATGTTGGATCTATATATAAGAGAATTGAAGTGATGCGTCTGAACAAAGGTAATTGGAATGTCTCCGGCTGTGAAGGTGTCGAATTCTTTGAATGAAACAACCCCACCGTTGTTTAATTCGGGTATGAACCCACCTAGCTACATTTGTGATCCTGTGGCAATTAAGAGGCAGCTTCCGATAGCATAGATAATGAAGGCGAGAGATCTCCACCGTCCAATTCCTCATCTAATATAATTTTGCCAAGTAATCAGTAGAATAAGGGCAGTTCCACGTTTCCTATATCAAACAACTAATTTAATTTGACTTGCCTTGCCTATAGTCACATAAAACTAATTTAATTTGATTTTAATAGTTAATTGGTGACTAACAAGTCTCACTCACGATTTTTTTTTTCAAACTAAATACTTAAATTAAGCCTTTTTTTCAATCTATTAACTAAAATAGTACACTTGTGATTCAGAATAATTAATAATATTAAAAGAAAAATAGTCATTTGGAATCACTATGTTTTGTTGATCTCAATTTTGTAAAAAAAAAAAAAAATGTTTAAAATATTAATTTGATATCACTATTTATCAACAAAAATAATAATCTAAATCACGTTTTTATCTTTAAAATAATTATTTCGAATCGCTATTTTTAAAGTGTATTATTTTAGTTTATAAGTTAAAATGTAGGTTAGTTAGAATGATAAATTTGCTTAAAAAATGATCTAGTTTGGAAGGAAAACAAAAGGTCCTCACTCACAGGTAAAAGGAGGAGGATTGTGCCTTGTTTGGCAGCGGAGTCAGTAGCCAGATTTATGAGCGACGGTCAGATTAGTATTCTTGTCTGAAGTAACTGGTATCTGACAAAGACCAATCTTAACCGCCCTGGAAATATATAATACACACCAAATGTAAAATCAGCTTACCGCAATGCACCAAAGTTGATTTCATTATATGTGCGATGTTTAAAAGCAGATAATTTTTGTTTTAGTTTTGACGGTAAAAATTTAACTGTTGAAAAAGAATTAATAAATTATTAAAATCAACAATCATTTATGAATATTTTTTTATTTTATGTTTATATTTGAAATTTAATGTTAAAATTGCAAGAAATTGACCCATCTAGTTATCTAAAAACTTTTTTAAAAAAAATTCAAAGCCTTTTAAACCAACTTAATGGACGTCATTATGAAAAATAAAATATTATTTTGAAGTATTTAAAAAAATATATTTTTTAATTTGAATTAGGATTAGTTTGTTGGATCCTTAATCCAACATTGGACTTATATGTAAAATAATTATATGTTGTGAACTGTCGAATAGTTAAACTCACTTTAAAAGGTGATCAAATAATGTTTAAGTTATTTGTGCTTACATGTATTTAATAGAGTGTGAGACTTTTATGTGTAGATACTTAAGGGTAATTTCTATTCTTATGATGGATTAAAATAGAAATATTAAATAGATTGTAGGGTTTACTATCTATATATATTGTGGTTATAGTCACCAGATCACACGTACGTATTGTATCCATCTATGCATTTTCTATGCTATCTGTGATGATGGGGGCTCAATAGGGACATAATACATACGTGTAATATGGGGACCATAACCACAATATATATATATATATAGTAAATCCTACTATCTATTTAGTATTTCTATTTTAGCCCATCATAAAAATAAAAATTACCCTTAAGTATCTATACATTAAAGGCCCACACCCTATTAGATACATTTAAGCTCATATAACTTAAATCTTATTTGATCACCTTTTAAAGTGTGCTTAATCATTCGACAATCCACAACATATAATTATTTCACATATAAGTCCAATGTTGGATTAAGGATCCAACATAATTAGCATAGGACAACGCTTTTAAACGTTTTTGTATACTTTTAAACATTGCACTGTGTTATCCGATACATGTAACACCTAATTTCGAAATAAATTAAGGTGATGCAATGTACTGTGGAGTAAACTAATGCATGCACTTTCTTTTTTGATAGGGCTCTATTCTTTCACAGACTAATGCACACACTTTTTTTTATGCAATTTTTTTTACTGTGGAGTAAACTAATGCATGCACTCTGGAGTTGTTATACTTTCTTATAATTCAATGTTTATACTTGGAGCAAACTAATGCACATACTTCCCTATGATTCAATGTTTATACTTTGTAATTTATACACGAAGGGAGATAAATTAGAATAAAAAAGGCTCTATTTTTGGGATAATAAATACAAACAAAAATAGTGCCCCTCTCTTCTGCTCTAAAAATGGTATCAAAACCCAAACACACCACAAATTACATAAAGAGTATTATATCATCAACTAATTACATTATTTCATCAACTAAATACACATGTCATAAAAGTGACTTAAAAAATATCACCCATGCATACATTCTTTAAAAAAGTATAAAACCTATATACATAAATTCGTCAAAAAATTAAACAAAAGAGTATATTCTTCAAAAGAGTAAATAGCAAAAAAAAAGAGTAGAGGATTGGGGATGGAACTTTAGCTGCCTGTTTGAATTACCACTTTATACCACTTGCACTATAATGCAAATCTTATTATTCATAAATAGTTGTTTATCTTTAAGAGTTACAATCTCTTTTCAACTGTCAACTTTTTATCGTCAAGTATTAAAAAATATCTGTCTACTTTTAAACGTTTCACCGTGCCGTACAGCACGGGTAATACTTAGTATGTTTTAAATAAAATTGCAACTTAACTCTTCCTTTAGAAAATTTCTCTTATAAGATTTGACAAATTTTCCTTATAAGTTTCGCCTATTGTAGTGTGACTTAGGTTGCACACTGTTTAGATATTGGGTAACAAAAAAAAATGTTTTATTTTGTATGGTCTGAAATGGATATTTTCATTCATCAAGTTGGAATTTTTTCATTATTTTTTTTTTCAAGTCACTGCAACTTAATTTTCTACATCTATATTTAATTTGACGTTGAACCCAAAGAATATAACTCATATATATTTAACATTAATTTTGAACACAAATTAAATAAAATGCACTTAAGGTTGGATTTTTTCAAAAAAAAAATTATAACATCTATGTGTAAAGTCAAATTCCATCTCATCATAAAGTTATTTATTTATTTATTATTATTAATCTAATGAAAAGGTGTTTTTCCAAAAAAAAATTCATCATGTTAACATTAAAACCCATATATATTTAACATTCATTTTGAACCCAAATTTGATAAGTTTTTATTTAGTCTCGAATTTCATATTTCAAGTTTTTATTTAGATTTTTTAATCCACTGCATCTTGGATTTTTTTTAACATTCATTTTGAACCCAAATTAGTTTTTTTGAACCCAAATTTTAGATTTTTGAACCTAAAGTCCCCAAAACTATATTAGAATAAAAAAAATTTAAAACACACATACTCATGGGTGAATTTTTTCTTGTTTTTTTTTTAATCCAAATTTGATAAGTTTTTATTTAGTTTCAAATTTCAGATTCCAAGTTTTTATTTACACTATTCACTGCATCTTAATTTTCTACATCTACATTTAATTTAACATTAAACCCACGTTTTCAAAAAAAATAAATATAACATCTATATGTGAAGTCAAATTCCATCTCATTAAAACCCATATATATTTAACATTCAAAATAGTAATGTTAACATCTACAATGCACTCACGGTTGGTTTTTTTTTCAAGTTTTTCAAAAAAAAATCCTCATGTTAATATTAACATTCAAAATATTACATGTGCACTCACGGTTGGATTTTTTTCTGGGTTTTTTTCATCTTTTTTTTTTAACCCAAATTTCAGACTTTTGAACCCAAAGTCCCCAAAACTATTATTATAATAAAAAAATAAAACATACATACATGAATAGAGAGAGAGAGTATTGAAGAAGAAAAATTTAAAACATATATGAATAGTAGCCCAAAACTATATTAAAATAAAAATTGGTGGACAATATTAATTGAAGAAGAATAAAACTCACATGCATACATGAAAAAAAAAATACATGGAATAACATGCATACATATTCTTCAAAAAATGAAACAAAATAGTATATTCTTCAAAAGAGTAAATAACAAAAAAAAGTAGAAGATCGGAAGTCTTAATGAAAGAAAGTATTTTTTTTTGTGAGGGAGAAAGAGAGTATTTATAAAAAAAATTGTGAGAGGGAAAAAGTTTGAAATTTGAAGTTTGAAATTTGAAATTTGAAATTCAAATTATATTTTTTTATCATTAAATTAAGGTGGAAAAAAATAAAGTAAAAAAATATGATTTGATTGGGTAATTTGATATCTTAAAAACACATCTAAGAGTTCACATCTCTTTTTGTAATTTGTAAATAAATTTAAACTATTGATTAAATAAAGAAAAAACTGTATCTTATAATATAAATATGCTTGTACATACTTCTCATTATAAAAAAAGGGATATTATATTTCTTTATTGATAAAGATCTAATTATTTTAGCAAGTGGTCGATCAGATAATCATATTAAGAAAGAAGCAAGAGAAATAAAAAAAAAATGGATTAAAATTACGAACCTGGGTAAGTGTGAGAGATTTAAATTTGGGATTCAAAGTGTTGGTTGATATTGATAAACGCGCCACGATCACTCTTGACACTACTACAAAATTGATGGTGTTTCACTATGTCTTTGTTTTGCTTTTACACATTTGACTTGTCCCGTCCCATTCCCATATTTGCACACTACGTTATAACCCGCGTAAATGCAATATCAATCATTTAAGATTTATTCAATAGTAACTTGAAAAATAATAATAAAAATAATTAATTTTGGTAAGAATATGAAAAATAAATTTAAAGATGTAGTTGGATTAATTCTTATGTTTTAGTTTATTTCATGAAAAAAATTTCTTTGGGCGGTAATCAAATTTTTTTTTCACAAAACATAAAGGATGGTAGAAAACATGTACTCACAAAAATAAATATGAGATAAATAACATTTTACTGCGTCCCACAATTTATTTTCTATCTTCTCATCTAAATTAATTGTTTTTCTCGTCATTTTTCATGTTACTATCAAACAAAGTTTTAAAAAATATTTTAAACTTCAACCACACAATTCTTTTTCATGACTAGAGCTCGGCAATGGGCCGAGCCGGGCTTTATCGGGTCGGACCAGCCCACAAGTTGGCCTAAACACCTCAGCCCACGGTCCAACTTTATTGAGTCAAGCCACCCAAAAGCCCATTGACTAGTCAAACAAGCTAGGCTGGGTCGGGTTTCGGGCCTCTGGACCATTTGATGAGGCTTAATCATGACCATTATTACATAGATATGGACAGTAAGTTATAATTCATGCCAAAAACATTATCAACTATTCAAAAAGTATCTTTTATACAATTACTTATGTGACGCCCTGAGAGCAAGGAGTACTCCCCTGTGAGGAGGAATTGTAATTCAAAGGGGGCATCCCACATCGGAAGATGGGGGATCCTTAGAGACCCATATAAGTAAGAAATGGTCGCTAATTAAGTATGAGGCCTTTTGGGGGCTCATTGGCTTCAGATCCCATAAGAACTCTGAAGTTAAGCGAGTAGTGGAACAGAGCAATCCCAGAATGGGTGACTCCCTAGGAAACTGGTCGTGAGCTCCCAGAAACAAATCCGTGAAGGGGGTAGATGGACTCGCACTCGCCCAAAACAGACAATATCGTACTGAGGTGGGACCGAGTCGTTACAACTTATCCCTTTTACATTTTTCAAAAATTACTCAAATTGCCAAATCAATTACATCTTTGCTAGAGCATAAACTATTTGAGAAGTTATATTATATGCTTCTAAAGTTATACGTTATTCTAACAATATAAGTATAATTATTTTGACAATAATATCACTCTTTTAAAATTTTAAAAACTATTGCACTTTATTACATATATCATATGTAAGCCCTAACCAATGACTCAATGAGCTGGCATCCTCGATGCTAAAGTTTTGCTTCTTTAGAGCCATTCGCACCGGTGAAGATTTTGCAATAATAACTACTTTGCAGTTTGTGCGTCGCGCAATCGACTTATATATACATTTACAACTATGGTAAATAATTAAATGAAAAAAATCTAAAGGGTGAATTTTGAAAATAATAGAAAGTGATAGATTTATGGTCGATTCTTATTTTAAGAAAAAAAATTAAATTTTCTAATACACTAATGATGTCTCAACAAAGAAAATTGATTCACACCTTAAAAAATATCTTATAATTTTTTGTTTTAAAAGTACAATGTTTGAGTTCCCCAACCCATATTTTCTTCCTCTTAAACCATCTGATTCTTATTCACCACTTGTATGAAAAAAAAAATCTCACAATTTAGATCATAGACAAATGCAATATATATTCTAGAAAGTAACATATGTATAATTTTATATATATATTTTATAGGTATGAGAACCTATTTTGAAATGGAATATATTTATGATGGCTTAATGCAAATAGTAAGTATAAATTTGCATTTGTTGCTATATGTTTTGTGAAAAAATAAAGGGAATAATCTAATTACTAATACTCATATGCTCACATCTTTGGTAATTCATTCAAATTGAACAAAGAATTACATTGTACTTTCACTCATTTTTCTTTGTATATTAATCTTTTGCTCAAGCTAATAATAATAAAATTGTCAAAAAGAATTCTTTTGAGAGGCAAAATGTAAGAATATACAACTAACAATTATGTGAACTTAGTGCAACCATCATACATTATAAATTTATGTGCAAACATAAGTGAATGGTACCGCATACATATAAGAATGTTAAAAACTCGAAAATGAAAAAATTAATTTGGATCAAAACATCTACATATACTACCATAAGACCAATAAGATGTAAATACTGAAAATTACAAGAAAATAAAGAAAAAAATGCAAATTTGAGCTTTTCATCTCATTTACATGCACATCTAGAAGACCATGTACAATAGTAACTATACCAATCACTTTGCCCAAAAAACTTGTAAAATATGCATAAAATTCATGATATTTACAAAGAAAATGTAAAAAAAATCAAGAGTAAAACAATTATTCGATAATTTTTTTCCATCATTAAGACTCTTTATATAGTAGAAAAAATTCTAAGGCACATTTAACTATCATAAATCCTATAATTAATCTCATAAAGTTTCATAAAATTTTATGTTACAAAATAATTAATTATCATAAATCTTTTCATAAATATACACCCTTAACTTTATAATTCATAACCTAATATATTTATTAAAATTTTGAATATAAAATAACTTTTTGTATACTATGAGAAAGAGAGTAATTGGAGACCGTTTGAAAGGGGAGAGAGAGTAATTAGAATGAACTTATAGGAGAGAAATTTTGAATCTACTATTATATAAAGTTAAAGCCATTTTGGTGGCATTGAACTCCTGTCAGGTTAATCTTACGATCTTACCCCTTCATACTTTAATTTCACAAAAAAAAAAAAAAAATACCAACTCAAGTAGTGGAGATCAAAACATTGAGCATTACAAGAATTATATAAGACCTTCAACTGCTGGGATGAAGAAAGAAACAGTCGAGAGAGAGAGACAGACTAAGCGGGGCTAATTTATGAAAACGTGTTAATAGCATACCACGTGTATAATGTAGTTATCCATTTTATTAACTATATAATAAGATAAATGAAATTAAATAAAAGATATTATATTATTAGAAAATTGTGAAAAAAAATTAGATAAATTAAAGCATATATATTATGTGTCACATGTCACACTCTCATCAAAAGAGAGCATTTTACTTTATATTATTATTATATATAATATAATTGTACTAAATCCAAATTTAACAATTAGCTTTTGATTAGAAGGCCTTTGCACAGTTCTCTAACGAACCATATAAGAGTGTCACAGGTCACACTCTTAGCATTTTACTTTATATTATTATTATATATGATATAACCCTACTAAATCCAAATTTAACAATTACATTTTGGTTAAAAGCTCTTTACACGGTTGTCTGAGGACCATATAAGAGTATCAACATTCAACTTCAGTATTTATATTTCAATATTACCTGATCTTATTAAAACTTTTTTTCTTTTTAATTTTAAAGACAAATAAACTCTTCACAGTTGAGAAAATCTTTGTTTTCAGATATTGCATTATCAATGCCCAAACGCCCACCACTCTTTATATTGGTTTTAAATTTGCCAACTGAACATAATTAGGGTTTTATGTATTAAGTATTTAGTATCAGGATTAGCACACAAGCGTATAAATTATAAAGCACCTACAACCCGGTAACCGTAGGGAACACCAATTTCATCAGGTCTAATAATTATACAAGACCAGAACCATGCATCTATATATTGCACAACCTTGCATTAACTGTTCCGACTGTCCCTTACCTCAACTTTTTTTCCCACCTCAGAAAGTCTGTTCAAAAAAGATCAACAATGAATTCAGAACTAAGAGTACAATACAGCAACATAACGATTTCTAGGAAAATTGCAGGTCGAATATTCTCTCCAAAATGTAATGTCTATTGGCGGTATAATTATAAAACCAGTCATTCTTCAGTGTGACTTGATGCCCACTCACAACAGATTTTGCAATTACGTCTTCAAAGGAGCTTTCTTCTCTCTGTCAGATATTCGAGAAGGGGCTGTTGAGTGCGATTTAAACCGACCTCTTCCTTCCCCTGCTTCCTTTTCCTGTACAAACCAAGTATAAAAACAATGTTTATTTGCTTTACGCGTATTTATTTGCGCTTTAACTTGGTTGCAAAAAGACACAGAACCATCACCAAATTTTGGAACTTTTGGTGAACAAATAGCATATAAGAGAATCCTCTATCCCCAAATGGAGCACATTTTAAAATGATTTAAAAAGCAATATCTTTTATAAGCAAACACAATTAATTTTATCTAAAAATGACTAAATTGCCGTCTGCCCTTCTCTCCTTTCCCCCTTTCATCTCTATAAACCAAACTAATCTTTTGTTGCTATCAGTGTTAAGTTTGGTAAGTTAACCTTGGCACTGAAAATGCTTGTATAATTTACGACAACAGGGCTCCCAGGGTTTCCATTCACAGTTTGTTAGAGAAAATCAGGAAAACCAAGAGTTGCTGCACATTTTGAGAATCTAGTTTTATCAACTCGGAAAGATATAACCGTGCTAGCATGAAGACAGCTACTACTAACATCCAAGAAACTGCCTATGGCATGAACCTAAGTACCTGACGGTATATACATGTACACGTGCACACACATATCTAAAGAAAGGGGGACATGTTCCAATGTTTTCCACACCTTTTTCTTGACAATCTGAACAACATCTTCATCCTGAAGAACATGAGCAAGGCCGCAATGCTGTGGGTAGTGCCTTGCACTTGTGCCCCACACCAACACATATTTCACATCCTTCACAAGGCTTCTGTGTATGTGATTACAGAAGTCCTCAACCGTGCAGCCTCCTCTATCCTAATTCATAAACCAAGAAACATAATTGTGTTAAAAGGAAAATGGGGAGAGGAGAGGGGTAAACAGAACAAAACTTCCATTCATAGGAGTTAGGACAGTTATTGCCTATGTATATTTAACATACAGCGGAGAGAACCACAGGATCTGAGAAATCAGGTTGCTGGCCCTGCGGCTTTGTATAAACTCTGACAAGACCCATTGCCTCCCACATCCTTGCAAGCAGTCTGTCTAAATTCAGCTGTTAAAACAACCGAACCATATAAAGTTAATTTTATCAGAAAACAACTCTTGAACAAATAAAGGATATGGTGATATGATTATAATATGTTGGCATCCATACTGATGCTTGGATGGGATTATAAAACTCAGATAAATACATCAAAAAGAAGAAACAGTCAATACAATTTCAGCCGGTAGTTGGCCAAGTCCAATGGAAGATAACCAATTTTGGCTGTAATATGCATGGAACACCAGCGGCAGAGGCAGGAGTTATTGGAAATGTGATGTCATAAAAAATTTATTAAAGGGGGAGTTTTAGTGCTGGTGTGTGATGAATGACAGTCTACAGAATAAACATTTCTTAAATTTTCAATGCTGCCACAGAATACCATAAGATTGGAAAATGAATTACAACATCAAAATAGTAAATTGACCAAAACCATTTTATCTTCTGGTAACACTTACTGATACGCACATCCAACATGAAAGATCCATTATTGTTTTTCAGCCAAATGAGGCACTATATTAAACCCACAATAAGATATGGATGACATATATGCCAAGTCTGAATAAAGGTAGGGATGTATCCACTATGTAGTTTCCATGTTAGAAACCAGAAACAACAGTTATTTTCGGGTGTCTAACTTGAATATTGCACATCGACCAAAAAGCCTGAACAATTGAAATTTAGGCCAGGTTGGCCGGGGTGAAACTTAAAAATAAAGATGACAAAGCCACCCATCCACTTCCAATCTAAACCAAATAGCTTAAAAAAATGAAATTTAGGCCCACATCGGGTTAGGCTGAAATTTATGCCAAGTCTGCATGACCGCATTACCGCATTACCATGTTGGATACCCAAACCAAAATTAAAGAGAGCAAAACCTGCCTTTAAGTTGCAGCTAATGACAATGGAATTCGGTTGACGGGCTAATTTGTCCACATCATCAATACCAACAACATCTATCTTGTTGTAGACATATAAACACTTCATGTATTTGCGGTTTCCCTCGATAACATCTATAAGATCATCCACTGTTGCATCCTCACGGAATAAAACCTTCAAAGACAACAGCAACAAAGCACCATTAGTTGGTTAGCTGGTAATTGAGTTGGTAAACCTCAAATATTTAAATGAAAAAAAAAATTGTAGAAAGTGTACACAATTTATCAAGAAGGTGCCATGCATATTTTGGATCTCCAAAACATATTTGAAATGAGTATATGCATCACAACTTGCAAAGCATAAGTTTCCATGATATTGATTTATCAGTTGAAAACAAGATATCCCGAAGAGAATTTCCTAATGAAGACATAAAAGCACCTGCTGAACACATGCCCACTGTAGGCACAATCATCACATTACATACCTGACTGTCTTTTGCCGACAGCAGTACTTGGTACATTTTAAAAGGCATACAATGCCACGTACAACAGCCTTATTAACTAGTCAGCACAATAATTCATTTTACAATATAACTATATGTAAACGGCTAGAAATTTTAAAATAAAACAGTTCAATTTATGCCACATAAATCAGCAGGTCCACAGTATATGGGACAAGAACAATAGATATACTGGAAATTGCAGAAATTGAGCATCAGATGCAAATTCAACCCAAATACGACACGACATATTTGATTGTTTGACCACATATCAATAAAAAATATATATTCGTGCATTTATAAAGCCAACTTCTACTTTTTCAGAAATCGGATTCTCAATCAGCTCTGCATGAGATGAATATTGTCAACATGCTTTGACTGATACCTCTGCGTTGTGAATTTTGTATTCGTGGAGAATTTGATAGCAAAGCTTCTCATCCACATGAGTCAATTGTAAGGTGCTATTGAAAGAGATACCCCCAGTTTTTTTCTTCTTGAAGTATATCTGCCAGGAACAAAAACAAAAGTCAAAATGAGACAACCAAACCACATTACTCGCAATCGGTGTAAAAATTTCTGGAATTTAAGTATTTAACCCAGAGAGCTCTAAGCTCGACTAATGGGACATTCTCCAGAACTCAAAAGGTTGCAGGTAGATAACATATAAGATTTGAACGGAAAATTAACATTTCATATTTTCAATAGAACAATTTCCATGGAACTTGGAGTACAAGTTCCAATCCAACTACGAATGTCATGAAGGAAAAATTGCACTGCAAATCTCCTGGAAGAATCATTCCTCATCCTAAATAAATGGAAATTAGATAAATTTTGACAGAAAAAATTCTATAGGGAAGAAGTAGAGCTTTGGAATACAAAGGCATGTAGTGTCCTGGAATTATTAGAATGATTTCAACAGTTACAATAAAATTCGAAAAGAGACAGAATATTAGAATTGGAAAGCATCATTGTTTAATTTAACAACCAAATTAAAAGAAGAGTTGAACTTTCTATTACAATATAAAGCAGCTAAGATTAAAGATGATGATGACGATGATGATGAATCTCGCCACGCACAAGGCAATGCAAGCCTGAATTATTAAAACCAAAACAAAGAAGAGCCCAATTTATTGATGGGACTCATTGACAAAATAAAAACCTGACGTGTGAAAACTCTTTCAGAAGAAGGAATTTAATGGCAAGAGATATTACTTGAGGTGGTCTCTTGTTTAAGCGCAAGCCCACAGCTTCCAGCTCTTTTGTCAATATCTGTCGATGTCCTTCACTCTGAAAATTTTCTTAAATATTTAGTCAAGCAAGAACAGCTTTGTAGAAAATATCAAAATGAGATATTAGCATTATATAATAAATGAAAAATGCAAGCAAGTCACAAGGGTAGAGCAAAATCTAAATGATGAATAGTTGAAGGTTAAAGAAGCAGACAAAAGTACCATCAACAAAATCCAGAAATGCAATGAAAACGTTTTTGCCGCACACGGCACACATAATGTTGATGTCATGCATTGATTATGACTGAATAAAATTTGTAAGAGAAACTCGCATGAATAGCAGAAAGACAGCTGCAAGACAGTGTGCATCATTGGTAACCACTTTTTTGAGTTTTTCCCTAGTAAAAGGAAACTCTTTAATGAGAATGGGAGGGGAGTCACTAAACAAAGACAACTACGGATAGTTATTTCCCCTTTTAAAGAGCAACCTGCAACCCAATATTTTAAAAAGGCATTAGGCGGGTTTGAGGCGTTTTAAAAAGCCTCATTTTTTTTTCCTAATAAAATCCATAAAAAATAATATCTACATTATTACTAGAAGAGCAAATATCAACACTCCAAAATCATCTCAAATCATCACACTAAAATAGGAAATATTAATGTCAAAAACAATGCATCACCATAAAAACTAGTTAAACTAGTGCATCCCATAGATTAAAAATAAATTATTTTTACTAATAGTTTAATCCCAAACAATTTATATATATAAATACAAACATATATATATATACTAGTTTTTGTGCACGTGCATTGCACGTGGTTTTCGTGCAAAATAAAGAATCAAATAAACAAAACAATTGAAAAATTAGTATGAAATAAAAATAATAACAAATAAACAAAACATAGTATCAAATATATAATTCAATTGATTTTATTTTTTACCGATCTAAAAGCCTTGTTTAAGTATTTCAGCCAAATAAAGTAGAGTTTAAATTTATTTGGAATACTAATACTAATATAAAAATATATAGAGTTATACACTTGTAGTCTTATACTATTTTATTTAATGTAAATCTAGCTTAAAATATTTGTTTAATTATTTTGACAAAATAAAGTAGAGTTTGAATTTGTTTGGAATACTAATACTAATATAAAATATATATGGAGTTATACAGTTTTCTCTAATGCAAATTTTAAAATCTTTTGTTTAAAATCAAGGGGCATATTTGTCTTCACAAAAAAAGGGAAAAACACTTAAATTATTCGTACTTTTATTTATAGTATATATATATATATATAGTGTATAGATATAGATATATTATACCCCATAAATTATAAATATCAGTTTTTTTATAAAGTAGAAAAAAAGGTAGTTTCTAGTTATATAAAAATTTATGATATATACTATACACCATAAATTATAAAAATCTGATTTTTTTAACAGTGGAGTCATGAAAAGAAGGAAAAACAGAGTAAAATTTTGTTTTTATAAAGCATGAGAAAAATGAACAAAATATAACTTAGAAGTCCAAGTAAACAAGGAAAAGAGTAATTATAAAACCAAATAGAAACAGGAAAAGGTTTTGCGTCTCTTACTTCTTTTCATTTTTTTTTTAATTATAAGTGTCAAGAAACCCTATTCAACCGCACACGCCTCGCACGCCTTTAGGCGCAACGCCGCAAAGAGGCTTAAACTTTGGATTAGGGTTACAAACCAAACGCCTTGGAGCGCCCCATCACCACCTTGCCTCGAATGCCTTTTAAAACATTGGAGCAACCAATGGGAAGAAATAAAGACACAGGACAACCAAGGCCACAACCTAGAGGCTGTGACTATAACATCACCGAGAGGAAACATACTTAAATATTCAAGCCAAGCAGGTGTTTAATTGCAAAAAGGGAAAAGCAAAGGTATGCCGCACGGTTGTAACTACTTTTGGTGAAATAACATTGGAATCAGTAATAAACTAAGAATCAATAACTAACACGAGTACAATTATGACCTATACAAACTAATCATGAACTGATGTGCTTAACCAATTAGTGATTCACGCAGTAAAAGTAGCAGAAAAAAGGTGAAACTTTCGCTTCAGAATTGATTATTACCTTTGATGCATCAAGAACCATTAATACAATGTCTGATGACTTTGAAACAGCAATCACCTAATATTGAAAAGAAGAGATTTCGTTAGGTTCCATGCAACTCCTACGAGATCCAGATCGCAGCGCAAATCAATTCAGAAATTTGAGACAAGGAATTCTAACTTCTAAGAGGTCTGAAACATCTTTTCACAAAGAGACAATTTAAGAATCATAACCCCATGAATGGGTAAAGAACAATTACAAGACAAAACATTTCAGCTCTAACCTGCCTACCACGACCCTTGCCTTCAGAAGCACCTTCAATAATTCCAGGAAGATCGAGCAGTTGGATTTTAGTATCATTGTAGTGAATAATCCCAGGGATGCAGGTAAGAGTTGTGAACTCATATGATGCAGCTTCTGAATGTGTTCCCGTCAGTAGTGTTAGAAGTGTTGACTTTCCCACACTGTATACAAAGAGAAAACACTAAGAAAGTAGTGTCTGGCAGTAAACCCACATAATAGGGTAAGACACATCTACTACATGTAGACTAGACTGCCCTTTTTTCGCAAAGCTTAAGCTAGAATGGTCCAATCAATGAATATCAGGTTGTTCAAGCCATAGCTTGAACAAGAAGCACCTATGCCATATATATAATTTATTAGCAATATTGTTTTAACTCGCGTAAACGCATGAAGTCCCCAAGTAACATAAACAACACAACAGTGTGAAATCCTCTTATCTTGACACTCACAAAAATAAAGATAGAACGGCAAATGGAAACAAGCATGCAGTAGGAAGAAATCAATATGAAAGTACACGAAGATGTTTAAGTGGTTCAAATTAATAAGCCAACAAACCACAGAGACAAAGAGCTCAGCTTCGTTACAGACATAGTAGACGTACAAACAATGGATTATAAGACTAAACAGCTTGTGTAATTTGGGCGGGTATCTTGCCTTATCTTAACGATGGGAATATTCATCAAAAGGGGGCCAGATTTTTCCAAAATTTATTCCTTTAATAATTATCCACCGCATCGCTGGTAAAGTACCAATGGGGTAATTCATCAAAATTAGCCTGGAATTATAAATCCACCACCACCCCTCTCTCTCTGTCACTCACACACATTCCATTTCTTCTTTTAGAAAGAGTCATTAGACACATATCAAGGTGATAGACAGCAAACCTTGGAAATCCTATTAGCGCAACACGTCCGTGACCATATTTCGTGACTTCAAAACCCTCTCCAGCTCCACTAGAACCCTAGTTCATTGTAGAAAACATTCAGTCAGAGACATAATTATACACTATAGCACAAACAGACTCGGACAAATGTGCTTATCACAAAAGAGTCAGAAAAATGTACTTATCAAAAACAGAACAAGTTCCGGACAAACGTGACTACACAAAACATGATGCAAGTGGACTGAGAATCCACAAACAAACTAAAATTAATATAACTAAATTGAAAATACATAGATTGCATACCTTTGGAGGCTCCAATAGTTGTGTTCTTAGCTTTGCTATCTTAGCCTTGAGCTGACCCAGATGATACTCTGTACATGGAAAAACAAAACGAATTTCCCAATTTCATAAAGCAACTTTTAGATGACATAGAAGAACTATGTACAAGAATTAAGTGCATTAGACATGTAGAGGGGGGATATTATAGAAAATATTATGACAGTAACAAAGTAAATACAAAATTAAAAGAGAGAGAAAAAAAAGGGAGAGCATGGGCGGAGAGGAGAACCACAGGTAATGTTCGAAAAACTCCTGGTTCCTTATTATTAGCTGCACATACAGACAAATGGGAAATGGATTAGGAAAATAACCTGTGGCTTTATTTTTCTGGGTTCGAGCCATCTCGGCTTCAATTTCTTTTATCCTTTCTACGATCCCCATGTTTCCTTTTTAACTGCTGCACACAAAGACAAGTTTTACAACTATAAATCCAATTTGATACAGCAATCAAATTGATGCTTTAGAAAGAGAGAATATATTTTTCGAAAGAGAAGTTCTACACATTTACCATGAAACGTACCAAGTAAGGTATGTGATCCAAAGTGAAGAGTGATATTGAAAATTTTAGTGATTTAAAGTAAATAAATAAAAAAAGAGAAGAAGAAGAAGAATAAGCAGCAAACACAAGACACGGGTACTGAGAAACTATAATAGGCGTAGTGTGAATGATAATTATCACTAAATTTATTTATAAACAAAGAAAGTCACTGAAAATTTTAAGGTGCTGTTCAAGCGAGAACTGTTTTGCATATAACTGACGTTGCTCCAGAAGCACGGAAGAAAAGCAAAAGTAACATTACCTGAATTGGCCTCTATAACACAGATAATCAAGAGCCAGGGCATTGATGATTAAATTATTCGAAAGAAACCTTTCAAGGTAATACATGAATAATAAGTACCTGAGACAATAGCTAGGGATTTATTCAACGGAACCAAATGCCTTATATAGGCACTAACTAATCAATCAAATCAGGTTGATAAAAGAGGTATTATATCTCAAATATAGGAAAACACGTAATTGTATGACGCGAAGTAGCATCGCGTTCCGCTCCTGTAATTTCGACGCTATTATTAATAGGTTTACGCAAAGTGAGTGGATTTTTGACGTGCGGAAATCAAAACTAACAGCTGGAGGGTGGAAGTTGAAGTTCCTCACAAAATTGATTCATAAATCAACAGAACAGAAGCTCAAATATGGGTGAACAATTGAAATAGTGAGCAATAAAAGCAGGAATCCATCCCTAGCCTCTAATTATCTAACGTCAATAAAATTAAATTACAAAGAGAGAGAGAGAGAGAGAGAGAGAGAGAGAGAGAGATTACTTTGACTGATTCCCGTTTATGGTGAGAAAGACGAAGGGGTTGAGGAGTTGGAAAGAGTGACTGACGCCACTGGCACTACTAGGGCTTCGAATTGAAGGAATTCCTTAACTAGCTCTGTGGTTTTTGCCCTTTTACTGTACAACAACCGATATGAACAGCAACGGAACGGGTGCCTCGGATTTTTCTTTTTCTTTTTTTCACGATAAATTGTAGTAACTAGTAAATAACCCCCCCCCCCCCCCCCCCCGTTGCCCTCCCAAAACGCCAAAAAAAAAAAAAAAAAAAAACCCCACCCTAAATCACATAAAAAAAATTATTTAATAACATTGTTATCAGGATACATTATCGCTTATTTAATTAAATTATAAAAAATTAATGATACATATAATTAATTAAAGAGAAAAATATATATTATTTTATAATTTAAGAGTGTTGCTATTGACACACACCTATTTAATCTGTAACACTCATTTAAAAAAAATGTTGATTAGTCTATTGATACACACTATTTTTTTTAATTTTTAATTAATGATTAAAATACTAAACACTCCCTTAAACTTCTTCTTCCTTTTTATCATCATCACCACCACCATTAGCACATCTTCTTCTTTTTCTTCTTTTTTATCATCATCACCACCACCATTGACACCTCTTCTTATTCTTCTTCTTCTTCTTCTTCTTTTCACCACCACCATTGCCGCCTTTTATCATCATCATCATCATCATCATCATCATCACTATCACCACCACCATTGCTTCTTCTTATTCTTCATCATCATCACCACCACCTCCACCATTGTTGCTACCACCACCATCCAAATCATCATTCATTTCCAAAAAAAGTAAGATACTTATACTTTTGTTGTTCCTTTACGTTTTCTTTCATTTATAAATCATTGGATACAAATAAACGAAAAAAAAGTTAAAAAACATAAATAAAACACGAAAAATATTTACTCAGTCCCTATGAACCTAGTGTTGTTCATTATACTCGGTCGAAGTAAAGTACAACTTACTCAGTCCTAAGGAACTGAGTTAGGCTTTGGGTCATTTTTTCAATTCCACTCGGTTCCTTAGAACCGAGTGACTTGTACTTTACTCGGTTCCTTTCGGCCGATGATGAACAATACTCGGTTCTTAAGAACCGTATAAACCTTCATCCATGGCAGAACTTTCTTTTGACGTGGTGTGTGCACCGGTGAAATTCTTTTTAACCAATAACGAAAAAGTTTAAGAGAAAAAAAAAGATTGAATGCTTAATTACAACCGGAACTTTTGAAAAATGCTTAATGGCAATGTTTTGATTTGTGGAAGAAGAAGATTGAAGATGAGAAATAGTGGAGTGGTAAAAAGAGTGGAGTGGTGAGAGTGGAGTATTTTTTAGATGAATGCTAATTAATCCTAAAATTAAACGTGGAGTGTTGGAGTGTTGGATTGTTAAGAATAGCGAAAGTGTACTTATGAAGTATTATAGAGTTAAATTGTAACATCCTGTATTTTAATTAATGTTAATTATATCTTATTAACTCTTTTATATATATGAGAATGATCGTTTGATGATTTGGGTGGTCCAAATCAATTTCGGTTGGTAAATAGGAAGTTTTGGGTTCTTTGTGATTTGTTAATTTGAGCTAACTTTGGGTTATCGCAATTCCTCCATTACTTATCCGATTGAAGTTTCACTCACGCTTGTGTCTATATTTGCATCATTCTACAACTTTTGTATTTTCGCCGAAAGCTAATTCGCACTTCTCGTGGGTTAAAACAGGGCGCGAAGTAGGCCCATCGCTAAATTCTAATGGTTTGATAGCATTTCGGCAAAGCGCTGTCTTCGGTGAATTTTTGGAAAAAATGCGTCCATAATTTGGGAAAACTTCTTCTTAGGAAGTTGTAGTTCTTTGAATTACTTTTTTGTGCATATAAAGAACACCTCAATCGAAGTTCCGAGTCAAAAGTTATGGCAAAAACAAAAACAGTGCTTTAAAACTAAAAAATCTGCGCGCAGTTACTGTAGCAACCGACTTAAAGTCGGTTGAAGCTCGTTTTAAGGTATTTTTCACCCATTTTCGAACCAACCCCTTCCACTAAACTCTAGAGAGTTCTAGAGAGAGAAAAATAGGTATTTTTTAGCGACTCTTACCTATTTTCACTTTCGATCGAATGATTACACATCGAAAAACATCCAAAACACCTCCTAACTTACTATTCATCATCTTCTACCTTGAGGATTCTTTGGGGAAAGCTTGGAGCATC
Organism: Lonicera japonica; assembly: GCA_021464415.1. NCBI lineage: Eukaryota > Viridiplantae > Streptophyta > Magnoliopsida > Dipsacales > Caprifoliaceae > Lonicera > Lonicera japonica. The sequence goes on along the minus strand of CM038467.1, from coordinate 2,091,777 downwards.
AATTTTCTTTCTTCTTTCTCACTCATAAGTTGAGTTAGGGGTTTTCTTACTTTCTAAACCCGATAAAATGAGTTTATTATTTGACAATTCATGCGTTTGATTTATATAAAGTTAGAAAGTTGAAGGTATACATATATTTATGATGTTGTATGATATGTGTGGTATTGGATATATGATTGGAGGCACAATATGCCATGTATACTTTATATAAAGAGTTGTTTGAACTAAATAAGATACCCTTGGCTATATATCTACGACATGGTTGATGAAAGTGATTTATTTGTGAACTTTTGATGCCAAGGGATATGTGGTTGAACTTGGTAAAGTATATATGGCATAATTTACTTCATGTGGATAATTAACATCATATTATGCATATTGTATGTTACTATGGTGTCAACCAGAAGCTCGGCAATTTTCAATGGCATGGAGGCTCTATTATGGCTTATGACTCTTGTTCAAGTATCTGTTATGGCTTATGACTCTTGTTCAAGTATCTGTTTCTCATAGGATTGTATCATTTATATATGTATTGAAGAGCTGGTGGTTCTTGAAAACCGAAAAAATAATTGAATGTATAGTGCTTGTCGGGATGAAAAAATAGGCAGGGCCCAGTGCCCTTGGGTTGAAAAGCCCTAAACTCCTGGGGGAGCAACGTTTGGCTGCCTATAAGCTACCGGTGTGGAGCCCGGGAACCTAGGCAAATTGGCAAGGCACTGTGGTTTTGCGATTATTTGTATTTGTATGGGATCGGGGTGAATGATCCTAGGGCTATTGTTCTCTATACTTGTGTGGGATCGGGACAATTGATCGTAGGTTATGATATCTTGGCAGCAGTGGAATCTATTCATCATTCAGGCTTTCTATTATACGGTAATCGGTTGACACGGAAGGTAACCTGCATTAGCACGTTCATGCATGATCACTTGATAAATTTTGGATTTTCTGTTGATATTATTGATATTACCATTGTCTAAAAGATATATTTACAAACTTGTTTTTGAACATATGCCTGGTACTCCCTACTGAGCAAATGGCTCACCTCGGTTTTTCTTTAAAAATATTTCAGGTACTCACGAGTCCCATGAGGACAAGGACATGACCGGGCCAGGGACGATATAGAGGCTCTGATACTACGTGTATATTTTGGTTTTCTGCGATGCATGTATATTTTTCCGGGAAGCCACAGCTAGCCCGAGGAGTTTATATAGTTTGGTTATTCGTATGGTTTGGATTATGTGTACTTGATACATGCTGGAATATATAATATGTTTGATACCTTATGCATTGTAATACTTGTTATATTTGTTGTTGTTGACTTATTTCTTTCTATATACATATCTTAGTCTTACTAAGATAGGTTAATAATGCTCCAGGCCTTAATTATAGGCGTTATCATGTGCATTAAGGAGGGGGTGTTACATAAATGGTGTGTGTTAATAGTACCCCCCTAATTTAATTGGCAAGTGATAACATGCGTCATTAATCGTTATTGTTGGTGCTAAGAACTAGAAGATTGTTTTCAGCACCGTGCGAGCAATTCATTATAACAAATAATTAGAGTACTAAAGGTGAAGGTACTGAATTTAAAAGAGTCAATGATTTATAAAGGATGTTGGCCTCGTATGAAGATACGGGTTAATCTTTCCCTGTGGAATGGAGCTAGGAGCTCGATTTGCCTTATATTAATAATAGATTAACAAGTGTTACAAATTCACAAAGGTCTTTATAGTTGTTCTATTTCTTAATATTATAGTTGGATGGGGGGCTGAGCTAACAATAGTTTAGTCTCTCGAACAGAGGAACTTTGAAGTTGACTATCGAGACTAACCTATGCATTTTTTGCTTGTTAATGGTATGTTTTTGTTTCTATCCGATTATTCTTAATTGAAACTTGACGATTACTTGATCGGTGGGAGAAGTAAATGCTTCCTTTATATATATGACTGGAGGAAACGTGTGACCAGGGTTCTTATAGTAGGTCTGGAGCCATGCTTCTATCAGTACCGACTCTGACCTTGCTTCTCCATTAATTTCAGTGCATTAAATGCGGTTGGTGTACATTTAATGAAAGTAAGGGAAACTCTGTGCGCTCTGCAGAGCAGGTGACAATCGCACATGATCTCGCTAACCACTCTGGCATAGTGGTCGGGCGATGGAAGGAAAGAGACAACTTCGGAGCTCGGGCCTCCCAATACGTCGTCCGCAATTAACCCTTTAGTGAATACCCAGACCTTGAGGGAATCCATTCTTCTTACAAGGTCATAGTAGTTCTTCTCTGAGCTCCTTGAATTATTAATTTGCACCATCAGTTATATTACATATTTTTTCAACAAACATCTTTCTTTCTTTTAAAAGTTGTCATGAAAAAATAATAATATATCTATCTATACAATAAATATTGAATAATGGGGTGTTCATATAATGAAATGCAACAAAATAGGCACGTTCATAAATTTTTGAAATCTCAAATATTTTTATAATTTTAATTTTAAAATTTTTGGAAATTCAAAAAAAAATGAAAATTTTGGAATTAAAAAGGGATTATACCATCTATTGGAATACTTTTATGTTCGATTTGGGTTGTGTCCTTATGCAAGAGGAACATGTAATGGCCTATGCCTCTTATCAACTCAAGCAATATGATTTTATTAATATTTAGTTATTATATTCTAAAATAAGAAAACAATCAACATACTTAAAACACTCTAAAAATGATACTCTCGATAATGCTACTTCAAGAACATGTTCAAAGCATAAAAATGAAGTCTTTGATAATGTTACTTTGGGAGCAAAATACTAAAAATATAAAAGTTATACTCCGTCATTGTCTTACAATATTGGAATCATATATAGATTTAACCCTTCATTACGAGTGTTGGCAAGATAAGCATCTTTTGGTAGTAATATTTGTCGTTTAGGGATTGTTAAAAACGTAATAATTTTTCTTATGTTATGTATAAATCAATGATATAGAAATATGAGAGCTGATAATTTGTCTTATAAGACTTCGGGCACAAAAGAGCTTTATGTTATTGATTAAAAAAAGTATGAAATTTTGGGTTCATAAAAAAACTATAGAACTCAAGTTCTTGAATAAAAAAAAAATGAGATTTTGTGCTCATAAGAATTTCATATTATTGATCAAAACAAATATGAAATTTCAAGCTCGTAAGAAATTATAAAATTTCAAGCTCATAAAGAAACTATAGAATTTCAAGTTCTTACTTAAAATAAAGATTAAATAATTTAAATTGGCCACTAAACATCCGATCAAATAAAATTTTGGCCATCAAACTTTAAAACGAACCACTTTGGTAATCTAATTTTGGAACGAGTACCACTTTAATCATTCAGTCCAATTTAGATGTTAAATTTGATACATTTGTGTGGCATATGATTTTATGTAAAGTCAATTTGATCATATTACAACAAAACGCCCTTTTCCTCTGATAATTTTCACTAAAATGAAAACACAAATAGTGTATAAAACGTATTAATATTTTTAGCAAACAGAAAACCTTGGGCTATTTTATAACTAAAATTATCAAAATAAGTTTAAATAAAGTCATGCGCCTTACACATGATTTTGTTCCATTTAATTTAATAGTAAAATTGAAATAAATGATCAAAGTCCCACTCACGTACTCCAAAATTATATAGGCAAAGCGGTTTGTTTTAAAATTTTATGGCCAAAGTGGTACTGAATATAAAATTTAAAGGCCATTTGATATGTTTAATCTAATATAAATATGAGAATTCGGGCTCATAATAAACTATTGGTCAAAAATTAACCCTAGAGGGGGGTGAATATGGTTTATGAAACTAAATATTGGATTAAAAAAAAAGTTTTAATAATAAAATAAATGTTTAAGTAATTTAACTAGCTAAACAAATATATCAAGGAATGCAAGCAATTAACCCAAGCATTCTCAATCACAAGCAATCATATAGTAATAAAATAAATAACTTGAGTTAAAAAGATTAAACAGATTGAAGCCCGTGACGTTTTGTTCACACGGTTCGGTTTCCTAAACCATACGTCCGCGTTCAGATAGTTCCCCGAGAATTTTCACTAAAATCGATTTTCTTCCGAGTGAAAATCAAACCGCTGCAAGTGTTGTTGTCTCAATATACTCCACAAGTATTGCTCTACCACAATACTCACATAAGAAACACTCTTACTAACTTGTGAGATTTACCTCTCATAACAGTCAACAAGAATTTACCTTCTTGTTATCCTACGAGATTAACTTCTTTCTCACAAATGAATATAGATTGTTTGGTGATTCACACTAATTAATAGCAACTCTCAAGTGTTTGATATATACAATTGAAGCTCACACTAGAGTTATCAAGATTGATCAATTAGATATAGCTCAAAGATGAATGATTATAATCAATACTAAAGCTTTAATCTTTGAATGATTCAGATAGATGAAATATGAGTTTGTATAAGTGTTCATGCTAGTCAAGATGTGTCTTAGATAGTGTATATATAGTCCCAAAAGTGATATAACCGTTTTAGAGGTTTAGTACAAAAAATAATAATAAAAAAAATCCAACGGCTATATTTTGAAGTATCAGTCCACTGAGTAAGGCTCATCAGTCAACTGATGGACCCTTAGTCGACGGAGCAAAGCTGCTTAGTCTACTGATAGGCTTTATCCATCAAGCCAAAATTCTAATTTTTTGACTTTTGCAATTTAGTTCCAAAATTAATTCTAATGCGTTAGGAATCTCAAAAATATGTTCCTAAGACACTTATTTTCGAAAAAACTCAAAATATGATAATTTGAATTTAATATGAATTTATTTGAAAATAGATTTTTGTAAGAATAATATTTTCAAAGGAAATTTAATTCAAGCTTTTTTCAATCAATCTAACAATGATGCATGCACATGATTGAGCTATAAAAATGATCAATTAATGAACTTTACATAAATCCTAAGCATTCACTCAATTGTCGACTAATCAAGTATTTTAATGCTTCGATTTGTTTATTCAATTTAATCTTCACTTTAAGCTTTTGCCCTGAAGTTTTTGCATAACTCTTTGATATTTGTTCTCCATGGATTTACATTGATGAAATTGATATCCTTGACTTGTCCAATGCAATGTTGACTTGATCATATATGGACTGAATGATATTTGTCATACTTCCTTTGAACAACCATGCTTTTCTTGATTTTCCAAGTAAATGAACTATAAACTTATATCAAGAAACGTGTTAAATTACACATGATTTATTTACTATTATTATCAAAATAAGATTAAGACCTTTAGGTCAACATAAACTATATAACTTTAGGTTCTGTCAAAACTTTGGACTTTAAAATATTGGACTTGTAATGATTCATTATATTTGCAATCATTTATTCTGCTATTTAGAACAATTATAAAGAATGAGTGGAATAATAAGATATATATCTTAATTAGATTCATAAATAAAATAATGTAACAACAGTATGTTTAAATATAAAATTACTTGTTGTTTTTATTAAAATAAGAATATTATAGTGATACAGGGGAGTTCAGAACCAAATTTATGTCATCAATCTATTAACTTCAAGTTTGATTATTAAGGTATGTTTTTATTGGAACTTTAGCTCCAAAATAATTATTATGGAACTTATTGTCCAAAATAATATTTATGGAACTTTAGGTCCAAAATTATGAATAATGAACTTTAAGTCTCTAAATAAAATATAAGTATTTATTAACTTCATACCCCAAATATTAATTATGGAATTTTTTTGGTCCAAAATAATGAATAATGAATTTCAGGTCCCAAAAATATAAATCTTATAACTTTGGGTAAAAAATAATGATTATGAACTTCAAGTCCCAAAAGTATAAATAATGAAAATTTAGGTTCAGATTATTGATGAAATAAAATATTTAAGATTTATAACAATAATAATAAAAGATAAGATAAAACAAAATAATATAAATCATAGTATTATAAAAAAAAAGAAAATCATAAATCTGACATGTATAAAAAAAATGAAAAAACTGCAATACCTGCTTTTAAACTGGCCTCAAAGAATAAGGAAAAAACTTTAACTATAATGGCCTGCTTTTGCAATGGCCGACCTCCAAGAAAAATGATTATTCTTTAGCTATGGTGGTTTACTTTTGCAATGGCCTCCAATTGAATAACAGTCATGCTGATAATGTGTTAAAATAATAAAGAGATATAAATAAGGCTGCGTTTGATACGACGAATAAAATGGTGGGATATAATAGCTTTATCATATCTTATGTTCGGTGTTTGTTGGAATTGGATAGTGGGGCAGATTATTTATCCCATTAAAGTTTTTTATCACGCCGAGAGAAAAAATAACAAATCCCACATAAGTTATGAGATTGTTTTATCATATTCGGATATAATTAAATAATTAAGTCAGACTCTTTAATCCGATGCGTCAAACATAACCTAAGAGAATAAGTGAGATCTTATTCAAATGATATGAAATATGAGTATATGTAAGCTCTCTCTCTATATTAAAAGCTAACCCCTTACTTATATACAAAACCAATGTTCGATAAGTTATACTACATATAGTATGAGATAATCTCTTTATTTATACTACAAATCTAGTGCGACACATATTATATCAGTAAACATTACATATGGACATCCATATATCGATATTTTACAACAACTTTAATATTTTCTCGAACTTCATATGTAACAAATAGCTCCTGGTATGGTTTAATTGTCATCATACAAAAAATTTAGAATAGCTTGAACTTGTGAGTGGTTAAAAGTTGTCAAGTCCAATAAGATAAGAATCATAAACTTGTGAGTGGTTTAATTCTTAACTTGGTAGTGCATATATATTTTTTTCATTTTTTTTTAGTAAATGACTTATTTGCACCCCAAATTTTTATTTCGCTTTGCACTCTAAACTTAAAAAAGTTATTTTAAATACCCATTCCATTAACATTTCATCAATTTTGTAACATAAGTTATCAAATGAGGGGCATAATGGTAAATGTACTTTATTCTTTTTCGTCTTCCTCCTCATTTTCTTCAATCACTGCTGAACTGAGCGACCACCGCGTTAATTGTCCGTCTTTTTTCCGATCACACATATTCATGTATATATACATTTACATATAATCATATATATATATATATATATATATATTCTGGCAATGGCAAGGTATAATGATTTTAAAGAAGTAAGAATTACTCTTTTTATTATTAAAAGATGCAGAGCGGTAACTATTTTTACTCATACTGTGAGGTTTAACCATTGCATAGAGTGGAGCATACTATAATTCAAAATCATATTATAATCAATAGTTAAGCTTCCGTATAAATTTTGAATTAAACCTTTTTGAACCAAATATTTAGATTTTTAACGCGTGAGCGCCAAATTCTTTAATTTGCTCAAACCTTAACTCATCACATTGAGTGAAAAAATGGCGGATGAATTTATAAAATCCGTTGAGGACGGGCCGAGCTTGTTGAAGAGAATTTACTTCGAAAATTACCAATCGGTGGTGTCGCCGAAGCCGATGATGGTGATGGAGAAGTCGATTAATGCTGCTACCTCCAACACATAAGTTAGAGAGTATCATAAACACTGAAATTACCGGTCGGTGGCGCCGTTTAAGCCAATAATGGCGATGAAGAAGTCGACCATTTCACTGTTACCTCCGGCACAGAAGTTGGAGAGTACCATAAACACTGTGTGTTTCTCTTTATAAAAGAAGAAGAATAATAATATAAGAAGAAATAACATTCACCCGTATACCCCTCAGTTGATTACTTCTGTTACAAAAATGGACAGAATGTTGATGGCGTGGGCATTTAAAATCACTTTTTGAAGTTTAAAGTGAAAGGTGGAACAAATTAAAGTTTTGAGTGCAACTTGAAATCGAGTAAAAATTTCAGGGTGCAAATGAGTCATTTACTCATTTTTTTTTGTATGGTCCACTCGAAGTAAGTATAAATACATAAGTAAATGAAATTGAACTTATAATTTCAAGATGATTTAAATTAATTATAACCATTGAGTTAACATTATGTTTATATTTAGATTTATGGCTGTACATATTATTTACACTTGTACATACATTGAGTGTACTGTATGCCTAGTAAAACAAAAGGAAATAATGCAATTACAAAATATCATTTTGAGCATTTATAATTATGTAAAATTTATTTTGTGTGAATTTTACACAACTTATAAAAGTTTTAATCTCTAACAGTTTTTTAAATTAGAATTTTGTATAACAAACACCTCCGGTCTACACTATGACATCATTTTTCTCCTTCCTTGATTATTTTTATAATTTTTTTAAATTTAATAACTTTTAAAACAAAATAGATTTTAGTAAAATTGATATATATATTTTTTTTCATCAAGACCAATAAATTAAGATTCTTTATTATTATAAATTATGTAACAAAAAAAATCAAGAATAATCATCAATTGCTATATAGTAAAATAGAAGACGTAACACAATTAATGTAATTTTTTAATAATTTTTATGAATCTATTAAATATAGAATAAGTGAAAGTTATTAATACAAGTCATAATGTCAACTAAAAAAGTACATATGGATCTTCCTCTCATATCTTTCCACTTTTGGATTTCTTTAAATTGAAAAATGGTCATTTGATAACCTCAATGCATGTAAAAAAATAAAAAAACCAATGGCTTGGCTTTCCATTTCCTTCACTTTAATTAACGCAGCTCAATAAAAGTGCCATGATTAAGCTATATATAATGGAAAATCCAACAATGTTATTCCCATCACAATTAAAAAAGTTATGTATAATTCTACAAGCACGTTTTTTCAACATTGTTGTTGGCAAGTCTTTCTGAAAGTTTACGGCATTGATTTCTCAAGCATGTATTACGTTTGGGAGTATACTGATTTTACCAGGTCCAAATTGTATTATTACAATGTGTTATAACTTCATTTGTAGTTAAATACTTTTCGTAACTTTGACTTTATATAATAAGATTTGGGAGGATATAAACCAACAGTTTGATAACATTTACGTACTAATTATTAGTTCTATTATTAATATTTTTTGGTACCAATAACTTTTTGCTTACTAATTTATACATTACACGTGTTAATTGTTTTTCACCAAGGGTTCAATTTGTCACATAAAAGGGTTCGATTCCTTTTATTTTATTATTTGCTAAGTAATGTCTACAATTTGTATTCAAGTGGAAATAAATAACTCATTTTTTATTAGTTACTTTATATTATTTTTTAGACCCGATTTTGTACGTGATATAGTACTCCATTACATGAATTGAGCTCAGTTTTAATGATAGTATTACAATTTTAATGTGGCTAAAAAAAATAATCTGTGTTAGATTACGGATGATCATTGGTAATTTGAGTGTGTACCGTTCACCATTATCTGAGTGGGATAGTGTCACGCCCCGTTGTTCAAGGGTGAAAGTTACAAGTAATAAAAAAAAGAAAAAGAAAAATTTATTAATAAGATAAGTTGTCTTTTCAAACTATTACAAATATACTACTAATTTACTATAGTAAATGGAGACGAGTCCTTCTTCCTTCCCAAGTATATGCGTGTATTTCCTTCCAGCGATTCTCCTCCTTATTTTGGCAAAATATTCTCTATAGTTATAAGTTTTTCCCATTCTAATGATATATATCTGAAAGGATAAAAAATGATAAACAAACGGTGAGCAAAAAAAAATATGCCCAATAGGTGTTATTAGATGGAGGTGGTGGTAGGGTATCAATATTGTATTGACTTAGTGAATAGCGAGTCACGATACTTTTTCTATGAGTATGTGCAAAATTGGGTGTAATAGAACAATATATATATATATATATGTATGTATTAACATAAGTCACTAATACACCGTTATCCAGCTAGTTTTTAACAAACTATCTGATCAACCAAGCTTAACCCAAACCCGGGCATCTACGCGTAGTATAGCAATGGTCATCAAGGCACTCAACCTTCTAAGCCCTTACGGGTAGTTAATTTCACGAGTCCCCTAGGTGGGTATCAATTAATTAACTCACCCTCTCCCAAAGTCATATGTGTATAGTAATCGATGTAATAAATATAATATAACTAATAGTAATTGCAATGGAATGGGTACATCGCAAAGATTCAATACGAGAAATGAAGTACAATTAAAACAATAATTGTACAACAATGTTTAAAAAAAAATTGTAGTCACAAAGATATCAAAGATGAAATGAAAAGAATGTATTTGAATTCAAGAAGAGGTAAAAATAACGATAAAGAATTAAGGAGTAGTGGGAAAACACCTACTTTCGCTAGGTGGGTTGTTTTCGAAACTTGACTGGATCCTGGCGGTTACTGTGACAATTGTATATAAATTAGTACCCAATATAGAATTTTAAAAAGTAAAATGTTATAAATATTTGATTAATTTTATTTAAATCTTTACAAGCAACTTTTGTAAATTTTGTGAACTAATGTCCCGAAGATATAGTTATAATATACCAAATTTATTTTTTTAAAAATTTATATAAATAAATCTTATTTATGAATTTAATTAAATCTAGGTTATTTGATACATTTATATATAATAATAAGACATATTTTGGGGAGCAAATTTATTATATATATATAGTGCATAACAATAGTATTTTAAAAACAACATTAAATTTTATATAACTTGAATTATTTGCCTTATATTCTCTGTAAACCTCTCGTTCGGGATTCAAAATATATCAAATAATATATCAAATCGAAGCTCTCGATGAGAGGAAGAGAATGAAAAAAACTAGAGCTCCATTGGATCTCTCACGCGCTTTCATGCGCCTCCTAAAGGTGGCCACGCGCCACCACTCTCGGCCACGCGCTGGCGCGTGAGTCGTCTTCCTTGCACAGCACGACCTTGGCTATTTGTTTTGGACTTTTCTCACTCATTTTTTAACATTTTTTAGTGATTCAAAAGCCTATTTTGAGTATTTTTTCGAGAAGAATCCAAATATATAAATATAATTGTCTAATTCAAAGTATTGAGAAAGTTATTGTATTATGTTTTAAAGTTATCAAAACTACCGATTTAAAAATCAAAAATTGAACATGCTAGAGTTTATATTAATGAAATACAACCTTATATAACTCTTATTTGGGTATGAAAACGTAGTTTTGTGTTTTTGTTTTAATCAATTTCGTTCAAAAATGAGTAATTTACGAATTTGAAAACGGTGTAGTTTTAATTTCTACGAAAGTTGGTGTATCAAACTTCAACCATTTTCAAATTAAACTTCCAGATCCTTTATTCAAACCATATTGAAGTGTTTTGTGTTGCCAATTTTAGAATAATATTAGTATTAAAAGATCTACCATTACTAAGTAAAACTTCAAAAAAATGCTTCTTAATTTTACAAAATTAGAGAAGTATATGAACTAAAAATTGGGGAAAGTAACTAAAGATAAGATTTAAAACCTTTATGGAGTTCTTCCAATGTTCAATTTGCAGTAGAAACCTCTTAGTAGCAAATACCCAAATGTAGCTTAAACTAATTTTTATAAAATTCTCTCTTGTGGTGATTCAATTATGCTGGGGGAAGGCCTGTATTTATAGGGTTTAAAGTGCTGAATCAGGAGGTTAAAGAAGCTGGAGGTGTCTCATGCCCATGCAAAGTTTATTGCATGCTTTACACATATGCCTCTTACTAATCAATTTAAGCACCTTACTCACCTAAGCTATTTTTGTGACAATGCAAAGCTAATGGGTGACTATGCAAAGCTATATATAGGCCCTTATCAATAATTATAAGAATTTGAGGGACTAAAATGAAAGTATAATTAAAAAAAATAATTATAATTTGACCCCCTTTATGTTCTTAAATTTGCATTTTAAGTCCTATATATATACATATTGTAGAATTTAGGCCACTCTCTTAGAATTTAATTTTATGCAATGTAAATAATGTGTACAAATATTATGGGTAGAAAATATTTTCTTGGACAAGCTTTTTCTAAAACCGTATGGCCTAAAATAAATTTTTACAAAGTTTGGGAAAAATGAAAATTAACAATAGGTGTCATATATATATTTCAATGGTTAAACCTAGACATACATATATATATATATATATACATCTCTTAAAAATAGAGTAGGGTACTAATTTTTAAAAGTCCATTATGTAATTTTTTATTTATTTATGTATTTGTTATAATTTTTTTTAAGAGTATCTAGGTTTAATATAAATGCTATTTCATTTTTATCTATTAAAACAATAACAATTATAAACTATAAAAGTAAGAGGGCAAATGTGTAAATAAAAAAATCTTATTATAATTTAAACTATTACAGATAATTTTGTTATTTACTATTTAGAACTAGATATATCAAAAAAAAATTTAAGTTGAAAACAACCGACATCAGTGCATCTCACGGGTTGATATTTAATACGGAATAAAATTGCAAAGGATGATAATAAATGGAGGCTTTTTCGATGTATTTATGAAAGGGTATTATTGTCAATTGGGAAGATGAGTTGATGCTGAGATAATCGCAGCCGACTAGTTCGACTTCTTTCGTACTCGGTCCAGAACAACCCACTGGCGCCGCGCAAGTAATCTATCCGGAATCGACGCTCACTTTAAATCCCATTTGAAGTTATTTTGGATTCCGGAAACTCTCTGTGATAATGATGAATGATAGACCCGGCGTAGACTGAATTAGAACACAAGTAAACCGATACTCCCCCACCCATCTTCTCAATCTTCCGTAAATTCGTTGGAAAAGTTAGGTTTTGATTGTTCATACTCGTTTCGAAGGTATTCAAAACGTCAATTCCCGTTGATTCAACTGCATATTAATTTCACCCCGTGATTGAGTTTCAAACTGTCACGCCGCAGAGAATGTCAGTTGCAGAGTCCAATCACTAACAGCTTCTAGAATCCTATGGTGGGTAATTGTCTTTGTTTTGCTATTAATTTAATATTAGGGCATCTAAATTAGTTCAATTCAAGTGTCTACTATTCCATAGTGAGTTATCGTCGTTGCTAGGGCTTGTAAATTAATTCAATTCATGTACATGAAGCGCGTGCACATACTTCACGCTTGTAGGTATACACAAGTATAACGAGAATGGACTTTTTTTTTTGGAAGGGATATTCATCTGTGAGTTGGTGGTATTATGTTCCAATTGAGTGAAACTAGAAATTATGTTCCAATTGAGTGAAACTAGAAGTCCGTCTGGTTCAGTTTTAGACGTGAGTTCATTTTATTGAATGTGAAATCAGGGGTTTTTGTTCAGCGGTGGATGTTGATTCTGCACCAATAAACTTACACAAGTAAAATATTGAAGGTAAACACCCCCTTAATATTGTTTGATTTACTTTCTGCCCTTTTCAGTTTGTATATTTGAGTTGCGTGTGGTGGATTTTCCATGGAAACAGTGGTTGGAGTCGAGGAAGGCAACAAAGTCAAAATTGAGGATACTGCTGTCACAAAAATTATCTCTGTTACGTCCTTACCAACAGTTATTGCCGATCCTGTTGTGTACAAGCTTGTTCGGGTACAGCATATCTTTCTCTATTACTGTATTTTGGCAAGTGAGTTTATTTCTAAAAGGTGCATTATGCATATGTAATTATGTATTGTTCCTACTGCAACTATCTTGCCTGATTTGGAATTCAACAATTTCACCCATTTATTTCACATTTGGAAATCTGGTTTCCAAAAACAATAGCTACTTTTTTTTTTTTTAATTAGGATACGACATACTCCCTCATTCTCAAATTGATAGCCCCAGTTTGAGGTTTGGTGTTTTTTAAGAAAACACTAATTTCAACCTAATCAATGGTTATGAACACACCTTAGTTTCTATTGCAATGTGTGCTATATTGATTATGTCCTTTAAAGGAAAAGGGACTATCACTTTGAGACATCTTGAAATGGAAAGTGAAACTATCAATTTGAGACACGAGGAGTATTTTAAAGCTTTTGAAGCATATAACATTGTTGGTTAATTAAAACAGGAAGGTTGCAAAGGAAGTTCCTAATGCATTTATGATTTTATGCCATGTTAATTTTTTTAAGGGAGGTCTAAGTCTCTCCCTTTAACTACTATACAACCTTGGTGAGACTCGAACTTGGGATCTCTCACAAGTCCGAGTGGCCAAGTGGGTTCATCCCCAACTAGGGACTAGGGTAGCGCACTTTCTCACACGTGTACCTAAGATGTAACACTAATGAATTGTGAAAATGGTAATTTAGTGATCAGAGCTGATTATGTTTAATTTGGACCTAGGACTTAGAAGTCTCTGTAATATTAACATTCATTATTGTTTATTGATGTTCCGTACACTTCTATATATATATCCTAATGAAATCCCAATATTTCCACATTTAAGCATGCCTAAATTAATATGCCCTCACATGCACGTAACTTATATTTTGCGTGCTAGACGTGTTTGCTTATGTGTGTCAAAAGTTTGGACACTTTAGTTGGATCCTATTCTCATGTATCTGGGATTCCTTCCATAGGAGACACCTGTATGCATAGGAGACATTTCATATACTCATAAATGACCGAAAAAGCTCAGCAGGGGAGCATTTATGAACATAGATTTGTGGTTTTTGGAGTTCTTATTATAAAACCTATGCATTCAATTATTACATTGGCCCACACATACATTTCATCACTGGGTTTCATGCTTTTAATATGGATCATATACTGTTCAGGTTGGAGGTGATGGGAGATTAGTGCCTGCAACAGATGAAGAAGTTATGGAGGTTGAGGATTTGATTGAAGATGACAAGTGTGAAATACAATTTATTGCAGATGCCAAGCAACAAGCAGAATGCGTTTCTGACAATGTTTTTTCTTCTGGGAAGTCTCAGTCAAATGGCCCAGAAGGTCAGTTCTAGTGCAAATAATATTTCCTCAGCTCTCTGTAAAATCACCCTCATTGTCTGAAAAAAAATAAAAAATAAAATAAAATAAACAAATAGATCCTCACCATGAATATCATTAGTAGGGTTGTTTCATCATCAATGTTATTGTTGTTAATCTTTAAATGAAATTTTGTTTCTTCCAGAAATGCCTTCAATTTGATTATATCCTGTATTATGGACTAGAAGTATAACAAAGTGCTCCATTTTCTTTTTAGTTGTTATGTTAGTGGTGTATGGCATGCTTCATCTTGCTGGAGCCTTTTCATTCTCAACTCCCTCTAGTAGAGGCCTTATTTGATCGTTTTTTTTGGAACGCGAACACACACATAAGAAGGCATGCATGCACTTTCCAAGTTTGTGCATCCAACGCTTTCACACAAGTTTCTGCCCAAGATGAACTGCCTTTTTTGGGATACTATGTGGTATCTGTGGCACCATATGTGTCCTTGTTATGGCGAATTTTACCCATGTCCGCAGCTCTATTCAAGTCTGTGCCTATAGCAAATGTCTTGACTCTTGAGCCTTTGACACTTTCCAAACCGATTCCAACTTAAATTTAGTAAAATAGCATTATATTTTTTTATAGTTTTTATGGAATTAAGTTAGAATGTTGAATTGAAAAATAGGTTTTCTAAAACTTGGTTAGCCAATCCATGCTTGGCAAAAGAGTGTTCTCCAAAACCCCGTAGAACACTGTTAACATTTCTTTGGCTACTGTTTGTATTGATTGTAATATTTTTACACATAGATCTTACTCCTTCCTTCCCCTCCCTTCCTTCCCCTCCCCCCCTTCTCTCCTTAAATGCCCAAGTTTATACATTTATTCGAAGTCCAAGGCTTTGATATTAATTATGTTATCTTTAAGATGATCTCTGGCTTGAATGTGAGAACCTTGAAGAAGTTAATGCGGAAGAGTCAAATCCCTTACATGACACAACCGCCGTTTTGGGGAAATTAGATGCTCAATCCGAGGTATTGTTTGGCTTTCTTCCACTATGTATTACTCATTTATTTAGTTATATACATGTGTGTGTTGTTCTTACCTATGTCTCGTGCCAGAAATGAAGATCTAGATAACAGTGCTTTATTCTGAAATTATCTTTCAGGAAGTTGTTCCCTCAACAGTACCGAGTTTGAATGTTAGCCATATTGACCATTTTGAGGATGTGGAATGCTCAAATATTCCTGGTGGATTGGTTGGAAGCATATCGACAACTTCTACAGTCAGTACTAGTTGGAAGCCTGATTTTTCTAAGCTGAAGGGGGAAATATGCTTGGACAACCTATCTGTTAAAGAACTTCATGAAACTTTTAAAGCAACATTTGGGCGGGAAACTTCTGTTAAGGACAAACAGTGGCTTAAGAGGAGGATTTCCATGGGATTGACCAACTCTTGTGATGTTTCAACTACTACTTTTATTATTGAAGATTATAAAGTGGTGAAGAAAGGTAAAGAAGAAAGCTGTAAGAGCATGGATGGTTCTCATGCAGAAGATCCATTAGTTGACGCCATAAATGAGAATGGTGGTGGTTCAGCTGATCAAGATAATCAAATAGAAGAATGTTCGAATGTTTTTGTGAAGAGATTGCAAAATCCCAACTTGGATTGTAGTTCTGTTAATGAAGATCTTTGTGTGGAACAGAGAACAGCCAAAAGAGTTCGGAAACCCACAAGGCGATATATTGAAGAAGTTTCAGAGGTAGAATCCCGAGAATATATGGGGAAGCCAATGTCTTCTGTAAAAAGTTCTGGACATGGCCAGTCATCTCCACAAGCTCGTGTCAGGCCTGTTCAACATGTCCGATCAGATGGGAGACTGGTTGTCACCAGGCAGGATTCCCTTGGAGGTTCTGGAGTTCAGGTACCATATGTATCTCGAGTTCGAAGAGGCCGTCCAAGGGAAAACTATATGGCTCTTATGGTAATTTAGTTAAATTTGAGTTATGTGGGTTCTGTTTTTCTGGATCTATGCCTTTCCATTTTCTGTATGTCACCTTGAAACCATTCCTATACGAGACATATAAACTTGGTGGAGAGTGTAAACAAGATACCGCCCATGCCTAATAATTAAGTTTCAATAACTTAATAAAATCTATCACTGCGTGATCCATGATGGATAAATATAATATAATAAAATTCGAAAAAAAAACGTGTGCATTACACAAAATTATTTACGAAGTTTAATTTGTTAAGAAACTGCAGAAACATTAATTTATTTGTAATTAAGAGGGCTAGTAGAAATGTTCTTGCGAATTAGATTAGATACATAAAAGAAATCCATTACCGTTCGAAATGCGTTTCTGTCCTATTTAAATAAAAAAAGTCCCTGTTTAACAGTGAGAAAGCTTTTCATTTAAAAAAAAAATGAGGAACTTAATCCTTATTATTTAATAATGTTTCAAGTTCCCAAATATTATATTTTGAGATCTTGTAGATCTTTAGGCTAACGAACCTTGTCTATGCATAACAAATTAACAAGAACGGAAAAAGGGTGAGAAGGAGGAGTAATGTTTGAAACAGCGTCACATATGCCAATAAGCTCACAAGCTTCAATTAAATTCGTAATTCAACTCTGATTACAAAGATAATTGATGCGGCATGCGTGAAGGCAATTTTAATTTATTATTTATGTGATTTTTTATTATTATTTTGGGGCAATATTTTTCTTATTTTAGTTATTAGGGTTTTGGTAAAGTCTAGAGTATTAGTTTTAGTATGTAAGTTTTAGGTAATTTGGTTTCCTTATAGTTAAAGGATTTGATTTGGAGTAGCCTCTAAGCAATCCTAGTTATTATAGGTTTAGGATTGGAGTAGTATAAATAAATCATGCCCCATATGTATTAGAATACAATCTTTTATCAATATATCAAATATTTCGAGAATTTTCTCTCTTTTCTTGTGGATTCAAGAAGTTAGGTAGAAGACGATGATCTTTTCCCTTTAAACCTGCTTCCGTCATGCATCAATAATAAAACCCATTTATAATCTTAAGATGTGATTTTGACGTCAACACTTTTTTAAGGATACACTTTTTCGCGAGGTTTATTACATTGATTATGTCCCATAGAGGATTTGGAATCCTAATTTTGGACATCGAAAAAGTAATAACGGACTCTTCACTTGGAAGGAGGAGTAAAAAATATTATATTATTTAATACCGTAAATATCCATATTTATTTCATCATATCTAAACCTAGTATCTCATAATAAATTTCTATTATAATCATATAATAGGTATTAGTTTTTTACTTTTAGAAAGAAGCACATCACACTCCGCAGCATTGAGATTAACACGCCGTAGAGTTTTGTAGTGGAATAACGAGAATGCTAGTAACCTAGTTGAACTAAGACTTGAATTTCCAAAGTTGGTAGGATTTGACTAGCTCCCTTGTAGAAAGTAAGGTTACTAGAAGTCTAGAAGAAGACTCATATTTGTGGCTATTGCGAAAATTATTAGGAACGAAAAATCAATGATGTTATTGACTGTGCAATAATGTTCATATCCTCTGCAACAGCTTTCTTAATTGCTATGTTAAATTTCACTTTCAACTTTACTTTTCTCCTTGTCATCTTCAATTTCTTCGCATGCCTCAATATCAGCCTTTATTTTGAAAGGACTAGCTCTCTGTCTCTACATAGAATATTTTCTTATCATCATAGGAATGTTGTTTTACATTAAATATATTCAAGGAGAAAACGTTCCATTCTTGCTTCATCAAACTCGATCAGAAAGAAAAGGCTTATTTTCTATTTTTAGGCCCCAAAAGTAGTGGCGTGGTTGCAATTCATTTTTTATTTTTTAAGATGGGCTACATTTCAGGAACTTTTTCTACATTACTGTTGTGATTGTTTATGCTTTATTCTCATTTATAGAAACTCCAACCCAGTGGCATGGGCACAGCTGCAAGACTTGTCAAGAAGGCCTTTGGCGTACGTGGTCCTCGATCCAATAAGGAAAGAGGGAACAAAGTTTTCAAAGCCAGACTGGCCCCGTTATGGGTTCAACAGCCTGTAAGCAACTCTTTTTCGCAACCATCTATGTTTTGACTCCTTTTGATTCCAAGACTCATCACTTATGGACAATTTGATTTATTTACTTGAATATGCTTTATATGTTGGCTATTAGGTGACAGTAAGTGACAATAGTGACCTATATTATTGCTTTATTTACTTGATGCATGTTTTAGGTGCATGCCATTTGTAAAAAAATTGCATGTCATTTGATGATTGTATCTGTAAGCAAATCCCATGAAGCACAATATAGGTCACTATAGACAGAAACAAAATGTTTTGTGAGGCGGATGGAATCCCTGAACAGATGAGGTTTTTATCACTCCATCTGCTTTCTACTTTTCTGCATTTAGATCTGCATATAAAAGCAGTACATTTTTCTATCTAAAACACTAGATTTTGTCTATCTATTATTGTTCTTTTTTAGTTTTATCCAAAAAATAAAATAAAATATTGTTCTTTATTACTGTAGGATTTCGTCTGTTGTATGCAGTCTACCACATTCAAGTTTTGTTGTTTTATGGTCTCTATGTCATTGTGAATTTGTGATTGGAATGTATCATTTTGCATTTACTTACATATCTCGAACGACCATCTCGAGAATTATATGGTTTGCCAGTGGGTTAAATTATGTTCAGTAGCTCGTTTCTTTGATGGGTTTGGTTTCTCAGTATGGTTTTGCAGGTTGAATTTCAATAAATACTGATAAATATGTATCAGGTAATGTTGCTAATGTAAACTCTTTATCCTTGTAGCTTATTAGTGAACCAGAGAAAGAAGAGCAGTACTTGGAACGAGAAAAAGTGGAGTTAGAGAAAGATGTGGAGCTGAAAGACACAGATTCATCCGGGAATAATTCAGACGACAATGTGGTAACTGTGCCTACAGCTAAAGGTGGAATGAGAAGGAAACATCATCGACCTTGGACTCTCAGTGAGGTTTTAAAGCTAGTCGAAGGTGTAGGTAGGTATGGTGCTGGTCGGTGGTCAGAGATTAAACGGATTGCCTTTGCATCATATTCATACCGAACTTCAGTTGACCTCAAGGTATGTATCAACTCTTGTAACCCCTCAACCAGCAGATCCGAAATTAAGAGCCATGTTTTCCTTTTCGGATGTCTTATGTTTGGATTCATGTTCTAGACTCAATGCCCAAATTTTATTGTAGATAAAAAAAGTTTTAATCTTGACAATTGATTACATTGAAAGTAGTTTCTTGAGATGTGGTCAAATACGGACTTTCAATGTGGGATGAGGGAGTGCCATTGCATGGGGCTGACACAGTTTCATATGGAAGTAAATAAATATGTGTAGGGATTGTTGACGGTTTGATAAAAGACTGGTTTTGCATTCACTATCACCTAAAAGCAAGTTATCAACTTATCATTTCGCAGGACAAGTGGAGGAATCTGCTGAGAGCTAGTTTTGCACAACTGCCAGAGGAGAAAGGGGTGAGCAGCTTTTTAATCTTTCTTCTATCTGTTTATTGTGTTCTGAGTTTTTTTGGCTATGCACGTAGTTTGTCTTCATGTTTCTTTCACTGGATGTAAAGCACACAGAGTTGTAGAGAAAGATCATTGTGTTCAAGGTGCATGTCCATTCATGGGGTAAAAAACGAAAGAGATGTTGTAGCTCCTCCTTGTGGTGAACTGCACTCCAATGAAACAAGCATTCCCTTTCAGTATTGAAGTTAAACCCCACCGCCCCACAAAAAAATAAAAATAAAGAGTTGGGTGGCTGAAGAAGAAAAAAAGTGCTTAATAAATAGATTAAAAATTGAAAAATTTCATTGTGGTGATGATCCTTGGAACAAGGACAAGGTATTATTACCGTACATATCAATATGACAAATATGATCTCCCTGAAGTTTGATTTGGATCACGTGCACCTCCCTTCCCTTGATGGACTGCCACAGGACCTATTGAAGTCATCTAATATTTTCTAGATCTTGTCATTAGGCTTACTTTTGTAAGTGATGTAGTTTCATGAATTTAATAAATTTGCTAAAATCACTTTATAGTTGATGAAGTCAACCAACAGGGAGGCTAGTATCTTGGCCAATGGGTTGCTTAGTAATTTTTTTTTTGATAAATAGTCATTTGGGCATATATTATTAATTCATGGGACCTTCTCTATAATCAATCTAGAGGAAAACACACTCCCCCCCCCACACAGAAAAAAAAAGAAAGGAATAATTTTATTTTTTTTGGAATTTAAGGAGATGGATTGCATTAGCAATATCCCCCTATTGTGAACCCGTTGGCCTTAATGACACTGAAGTTTTAGTTTGTCAACTATGTTATTCAAACCTTAGACAAATGCGAAGTATGCATCAGGCTTGCATATATTTAACCTACTAATCTCGCTGCCTATTCTGAAGAAAACCATTGTCCAAATACCACAAACTCCTGGAGGTGAGCGGCATAAAAATTTGGTGGTAAAATAACATTGACAGCTAAACTGAAAAGCATGCCATTGAAGGCAACTTTAGAACTTAATCTCAGTTTTCTTTGCAAATATGTGATTTGCTTCTTTCTTACATCTCATTTATCTATGGTGACTGATAAGCAGATGCAGAATTCCCGGAAACATGCATCAATTCCGATACCTGCTTCAATTTTGGTAAGAGTGAGGGAGCTAGCTGAAATGCAGTCACAGGTTCCGCCAGAGTTCAGCTTAAGCAGCAGGTTTGCCGGACATGGTGGTAGAAGTGTACAGGAAACGAGACCCGGGTACTTGTAGCATTGTAAATGATTACCCTAGAGTAGAAATAATAGGGATTCTAGAGATATGTATTTATGTTTTTCAGTGTACTAATTATCCCTGTTAAGCACCATGTTTGACGTGGATTGTGAACATAATTGGTTGTTACAAGTAATCATGTTGATGTTATAATGGAATAATGACCACGGAACCAAATCATTACAATCCCCCCACCCGGAAAAAAAGAAAAAAAAACCTGCCACGCCATAAAATGAAATGAAATATATTGCAACACAAAAGTCGTTTGTCATGCACGAGGCAACCATTTGTTAGCGAAGAGTAGTGATAAGCATCATAAGGGTAGTGCTCTAGTCTTTAATTTTTCCCAGCACTTTCTGATGTATTTATTCATTGTTAAAATTTTTTTTTACAATTTTTTTGTCAAAATCCATATTAAAGAAAGAGCTTTGTATTTTATAAGGGTCAACTTCATTTAACAAGTGAACAAATTGACACCATATCCCATGGCATGTATTAGACAATCCGTACTGTTTTAGATATCCCATGGCCGGTGTGTATTAGTAAATCAACTAAGTTTTTGGTGCTAAGAATATATGTGGTATTTGTGATAAAAAACAAAGAGTGCTCTTATTAGGGCCTCTTGTGATATATGTAGTCTAGGAATTATAGAAATTTTCAAATATAAGAGAAACTTGTGTGATAGAGATCTACATTTTTATGTTTTTGAACAACTCATTATAATGAAAATTGTTTTTAATGTGAAAATATTTTTGCAAAAAACAGTTTGTGCTTCTTTGATTATTGTCGTATCATAAATGATAAAATCCAAATGCATCTTTCAGTGATTTTGCATTAAAATATGAAAACACTAAAATCACAATATTTTTATTTACCTTGTCAATCAATTGTAGAGCAAACAAAACAAAACAAAATAATTGTCTTATGTTTTCTTTACAAATTAAAGTCTTTTGCAACAGTTGATCATCTCCAATGCAAATAAACAAAATATAAAAATTATTTTCAAATGCAACCATTAATAACGAACATAAACATGATGTCTGAAAATGAGAATAAATATTCGGAAAGAGTACTCTTTCTAGATGGGCTCTCAACCAATAAAAGAAAGATTCATATTGCATAAAAAATATAGGATCATATTACAACATCTATGTATGGAAGGAACCAGATTTTCATGCATAATGTTATTTTTTCTATTCATATTATATTTATCATGTGGTCCAAAGGCAATTGTTAACATTTTCTTAAGGGTGCGTTTGATAACTCATATGGAAAATTTGTTACATGGAAAAAATTTCCTTCAAAAAATTTTGCTATGAAAAATTTTCCATTGAAAAAATTATCTTTGAGTTGTTTGATTGCATTTATTTTCCATGTGGAAAATTTTGTATTTTTCGGCTAAAGTTGTTTGATTGCATTTATTTTCCAACTAGAAAAAATTGTATTTTCTATCCTAACTTGTTTGATTAGCTAAAAAAAATAACATTTTCTAACACCAAAGGTAAAAGTGATATTTAATCAAAAAAGAAAAATCCACACACTATTTCAAAATGTCTCCATATCAAGAGTCAAATAGAACTAGTACCATTGCTTCATCCAAAAACATAACTAGTCTAGTCTAAATAAGCAATGCATAATATCAAACAAATAACAAATAATAATAGGTGGTCTACTAATAAAAAAAGTAAGCACACGAACTCAAAAGAATAAACTAACGAGGGACATCCGGAGGAACTCGACCAAGTTTGTTGTAAACCCAAGAACGCCGAAATCTCTCATTTGTGATACCAAGAAACACGTCAGCCAAGTCTTTGTCCTTCTCCAATAATTCCATGACCTTTATCACATCACTATCGCTTATACCCACATCTTGTAACTTCTCAATTACGCTTTGCCAGTTAATCTTTTTTTGACTTGTATAAGTCTTAATTGCTTCAGCAATTTCCTTTGACGATTCAGCTATGACAGAAAAGGCAATATCTTCTTCTGTTAAGTGCCCACGTTTACGACGAGATGTTGAGCCTCCCCCTCTTGTGGCACGCTTGGAAGTCACCGAAGGATTTGGGATGATTTCATCCTCTTCGAGCTCATTTTCATCAAGAGAAATGTCATCATTCACATTTGAACCTATTAAAGCAAGCAAAATAATAATAAATTAAAAAAATAAGCTTCAACACGTAAAAAATTTGCTAATTAAACAATGTTTAAAACGTCAAAATAAGTTTTTCCTCCCTTCTCATAAGAAATCAAAAAAAATGTATATAGTTATAAAATGAAATCTTAATGGAACATTAAAGCAAAACAATGAAATCTTTACAAAAAATATACCACTCATTTGAGGAATGTCATGACCCGATACTGCTCGATCTCCTGTAGCCGTGTCACTGCCAAAAAGAATCTCCAACTCCGGGTAATAAGGACACACCTTACCCCTCAACTTAGAAAGACTGGGATTATCCTACAACAAAAGAGAAACAAAGCTTCGATAAATGATGAAAAGAAATAAAACTTTACTTTACCTAAAACATATAAAAAATGAAGGATATACTTTAATATTTGAGTTACCTTAGTGTACTTATCCCACACCGATGGGTCTGCCGTAATTCGACCCGTATTTTCATCCCACCCAAATCCGCTAATTTGGAAAAGCGTATGCAACTCTACCCATTCCTTTCTAAGCGTCTTCAAACGAAATCTTACATTTTTTTCAGCAACGGCCACATCACATTTCTCATGCACTTGAGTAATAAGCGGTGCTAACTCTTCAGATTTAAATGCATTGTCGACTTTCCTACCCTTAGAAAGCACATGATCAACAAGCGTTGTAATCAAAACATCATCCATATCTTTTCGCCAACGTATTTGACCTTTTTTCGAATCTCCCTCAGCTTCAGAAGACGTTGGAACCGGTTGAACAACAGCAGGTACGTTAATGGGCACATTTGTGCCTGTTCTTAGGGCACGAAAATGTTCCAAACTTCTTTTCCGTATAAATGACATTGTACCTGTTTCACACATTAAAATTAAGAAGGAAAAAAAATATTTAATCAAAAACACCAATAACAACTCAAATTTAATAAAAGACTACAAGAAAGGAAGATAAATTGTTGGTTGTATTATTAATTTAGGATAAATACTTTAGAGAGATCAAACATTCACACAACAACGGAATTTTCAAAGTACCCTTCAATGTAACTAATTAGAACGAAAAAAAGTAGCCTTACATATAATTCATTAATAGAATCTCAAAGTAGCCTTACATATAACTAATTAGAATTAACGAAAGGAATTTCAATGTCTCTCAAGCCACACTCTTACTCTAAAAATAAACTAAAAAAAGTCAAGGTTTAAAAAAGATTAAACCACAATTATTCAATCAAAATCATCGTCCATGTCATTGGTTTGGTCAAATTCGTCCCACATTATATTTGCCATGGAATCTCTTCTTGTAGTCCATGTAACTTCTGGGGTTAAAGTAATGTGGGCGTTAAGGGGCGCAACTTCGAGTACATTTGGTGCAATTTCAGGTACGTCGAGAGGGGGAGGGTTAATTTCATCATCACCACTCACATCATCATCGCTACAATGGTCATTTATGTCATCAATTCGAAGGAAGTTGTGCAATGCAGAACATGCAAGGACTATCTTTGCTTGTGTTTCAATGTTGTGGAAGGGTTGATGCCTAAGATACGCAAACCTCTTTTTCAACAACCCTATTGTCCTCTCCACCACATTTCGAAAAGATGAATGACGAAAATTAAATAGCTCGTTCTTATTTTGGGGAAGTTGACCAACAATGTCTCTCCGATGATAGCGAGTCCTATGATATGGTGCGAGGAAGCCTGGAACTAATGGAAATCCAGCATCGGCAAGATAATATTTACCGGTCGGAACTGTTAACCTATGGCCTTGCCGTAAGATAGCACTCTTTAACAATCTCCCATCATGTGCAGATCCCTCCCAACCAGCAAGAACGTACGTAAACTTCATATCAAATGTGCACGCCACTAACACATTTTGAGAAATGACTTGTTTTTTATTGCAATACCTAGATTGTTCCTCCAACGGAACATGTGCAGCAATGTGTGTACCATCAATGGCACCAACAGCATCCTAAAAGATAGAAAATTTACTACTTAGATAGAGAAAAAAAAAGTTGTAGCCGAACTAATAAACATAAGCTAAAAACACCTTACCTCAAAGTAATGGTACCATTCACGACCGTTGCTTTTATCATAAGGAGAGTTATTTGCAGTGGCATTAGTAACAACATCTTTGTAGAGTGCAAGACATGAATTCAACACTCTATGAAAATAATAACTCACTGTTTGGCCAGACCTAAAAAACAGAAAACTTCCGACTCGATTCTGATGATCATGACCCACCATTGTTAAAAAAATAGCCACTTGTTCTGCAACTAGCACATCTCGACTATCAACCAACCCATATGTTTGTAAACGAGCGCACAACCTTTGAAATGAACCCATTTTCATCCTAAGTTGCTCATGACAAATTCTATCATTTGAGTTGAACATTCAATATAATATCAACTTCCTCTCAGCACTCCAATTTCTATGAGGAGCCCTAGGAAGTTGACGGTTAAGATTAGAATGACGCCGCATGACTGCTTGCATAACCATCATCCAAAAAATACTCAATAACACATGTAGCTTTGGTTCTTTTGCCATTAGTCCTGGGAAATATTTGATAAGTATAAGATATCAAAGAATGCATATAAACACCGGATATTAATCTCCCTCAATCAAAGTGTTGGTACGTAAGGGTGATTCCCATGAAAATGAGAATTTCCCTTTGGTGAAAATGATTTCTATGATGAGTAGACCATTTCGAAGATAATAATCACATCAATAATTTTAATTTATATTATAGATTAATTAATAATACGCAAATCGATATATTTCACAATGGACCACCTTCGGAAAGTGATAAACCCAATTTCAGTTTCAAAAGTTCAATAATTAATTAGTTGATTTACATGCCTCCTTAATATTTAAAGAGATAAAAAAAATTATTGTTTAAAGAGAGACTAAATAAAGTAAAAAAAGATGCGTAGATAATTGAGAAAAAGAAAGTTACTTTTCACCTAACATAATGATTACATGAATAATTTTAATTTGTATTATAGATTTAAGATTAATGCCTTTACATAAATTATATATATATATATTGAGTATTCTGTGATTGTATTTAATGGGCCTAGTCTTGAAACTGAGGAAAGAAGCAACTCATTGGGCTAAAAACTTGAGTTTGCTTTTCACCAAGAAGCAAGAGGAAATTTCAGCATAGCCAGAATTTCACCAAGCAGCAACCAGAATTTCAAAATCTTTAGACTAATTGAGATTAGCCTTAATGTTCAATTAATTAGTTATACTTTGCTTCTTAATTACCAAGGTGGCAGTAGGTGGTCACTAGGTCTCGCTGAGACACTGACTGCCAGAATTTCGGCTATTGCACCTCCGGTGCAGATGAAAACTAGACCATTGAGTTCAATACATACTCTAGCTAAGAGAACAAAAACCTATGAAACACTGGTAAGTATCATGTATCATTCCTACTATAAACACTTTACCTAATTTTCTTTTTCATAGCTTTGTCCTTTTTTTGTGTGTTAAAAAATATATATTTAATTTATTAACGTAATTGTTAAAAATAGTTGAAAGTCAAATAAGCATACTGTGTAAACAAATAAAACAATTATATCACTGCCAAACTACACAATCTTTCATCATTATGTAAGTTCTAGTCGATCTGGAAATCCTATGATCGGACACTATTATTTATTTACAATGCAACACTACAACTTCCATGAAATCTTCATCCATCCAAGACTATAAGCGCGTAAATCTTCCCAAAGCCTTAAATCATTTTGCATATAACTCTTGGAAGTGCAGATACATTATCCAATACAATACAAAATGGATATGGCGATACAACAAATCTAATAAGGACCATGATATACAGTATGTAATAGCTATTCAACTTCAACTGCACAAAACATATCAGACATCCCATTGTGATAAATCAAAGCCTTGCTTAATATACGCAATCAAACATTGGTCAAGCGACCCATGAGCCATGAGCCATGTTTGGTGCAGAGTGGGTCTGGTGGGCGATGGGACAGGGTTTCACCCAAACCCAACTTCTGTCGCATCAAGGAGGTCGGACTTTTGGCGCTAATCTCATCAGGGTCCAGCCTAGCTCAGGTCAGTTCGACTGATCCCAAAAAGGATAACCAAACACCAGTGCATCTTGCATTGGTTCATAAAGCCTAGGGGTTCCATAAAAAGAAGCACAACTATCAATTTAAGATAAGGGGAGTATCATAAAGGGATTAATGTTCATTCAAAATCGGTACAATACTAATTGACAACATTTCTATTTGTTCTAGCACATTCTAAGAATGTACATCCACAATCAAATCAACTTCAACAATGAACTATTTGACATCAGCCCTTCTACCTACCACAATCAAATCAAATCAAATTGACAACATTTCTCTTTGTTCTGCTTCTTCATTATCATGCCAAAAGGTGAAAACTGAATGAATAACCTAAAGATTTACAGATTCAGTTCTTTGGGGCAATATATCGAGCAATTGGTGGGTAGTAAACAACCCCAACATACATAGATACACATAGAACAAATTGAAAAATCAATCAACAAACATAAAAAACCCTAGATGTGAGATAAATCTATAGAAGAGAGGGAGAGGGAGAGAGAGAGCGAGAGAAATAGAGATGGAGGGATGGAGGGGAAAGAAATACCTTTGTGCGTGAGTGATGGCTTGAGATCGAGTATGAAAGAGAGAGACGACTGAGCCCGACGACGAGCGAGACGAATGACCACGAAATTTTCCTCGCAAAATAAAAACCTGGGGCGAAGGTGGAAGATTTTTTCCGTAAAAAGATGGAAAAAATGGGTCACGTGACCTTTTTAAAGAAAATTTTTGTCTGGAAAATTTTTGCTATCAAACAGACTAAAACATGGAAAATAACTCCTTAAAAGGTATTTTCTATGGAAAATAAGCCCTATCAAACACACCCTAAAATGTATTATT
This sequence comes from Lonicera japonica, assembly GCA_021464415.1. Taxonomy (NCBI): domain Eukaryota; kingdom Viridiplantae; phylum Streptophyta; class Magnoliopsida; order Dipsacales; family Caprifoliaceae; genus Lonicera; species Lonicera japonica. The sequence continues at coordinate 2,063,035 of CM038467.1, read as the reverse complement.
TTTCCTTTGCAACTTTTAGAATGTAAAAAAATTGGGTGGGGGGGGGGGGTGCTAAGTGTGGGAAAAGGTACTTGAGAGAGATTTGATACAATTTTTTGAAAAAAAATGAGAACGAAGGGAAATAAAAAATTTGAGGCGAATATCATGTCAGTAGCCAACTAGTGAGATAGCATAATTCACAAGATATTCATTTATATTTTTTGAATTTAAGAAAGGTTATAAATTCAACTCGCGTCATGGGAAGTTAGATATTTAAAGGAACATAACTAGACTTTTATAATTTTTTTAAAGAAAAAGAGAAAGGGCAAAGATCCATATAGCTAGTTAACAGCCTTTTATTTTTTAATAAAAGAGAAGAATAACTAAAGGGTCGTCTCTAAGGAACTCCTTTAATTCAAAGCAGTAGTAGTGTCAGCGTTGTCCGTCATTCTTTACCTCTCCTTAACCCATTCATTTCAAGGCTTCAAACAGCAATTAGCCACTCTCTCTATAATTTAATTTTGTTGATGTTAGATTATCAGGGGTTACACATGGATTCACAATTTTACTGCTCACTATTTCAATGGTATTTTTAATTGAAAAATCAAAAATCGACAAAAAAACAATAAAGCTGATTTTAAAAAATTTGAATAGAGTTTAAATTTGTAACCAAAAGTCACTTATCGAATTTAGTACGGTATAAAAGTAATATTTATTTTTAGGGTGTCGGTAAACGCACCCTTAATTTCTTGTTTTAATACCCATTTTTTAAGCATCTAAATTTAATTTTTAATTTTGAAAAAGCACCCTAATTATTTGAGTACCCTACTAAAATAAAAATAATAATAAAAAAATTCTCTTTACAACAACCGGGACAAAAATCCATAGCTTTGTTGTTGTTGTTGTTGTTGTTCTTCTTCTCCTCCTCTTTGTGTTCATTGAAAAAATGTATCCCTTTGCTTCAAATTTTTAAAATTAGATAAATGAGAAAAAAATCATTAATTTGCCAAGAAAAGAAGAAGAAAAATTATAAACCCCAAAATTGAGACCACGATGATGCCGCTGAGAACATCGCCATTGACAACGAAGATAGTCGATTTGCTCTGCGGTTTATTCGTTGCCGGTGGTTTAAGAGTGCTAATTAATTCAATATAAAGATTCTGTTTTGGATGTCTTGCATGAATTTAAAAAAGAAAATGGATTTAAATGATGAGGATAAATCAATGCATTATAAATCAAACGGATTATGTTTTGGTTTTGAGTGAATTTTTAGGTTGGGTTTGTGTTTGGATACCATGTTTATAACAAGAGGGTAAGTTATGTTTTTTTTATTAGAGTGCTTAAATTAGCGGTCTATTTTCAAAATTAAAAATTAATTTAAATATTTGAGTGTTGAAATTATAAATTAAGGATGCCTTTACTAGCATCCTTATTTTTAGATGGTTCAGTTTTACTAACCAACATACTGTATTTGATATGCATTATAAGAAGTATGAAATTATCCTATTTTATATTTAATATTTGTTAAAATTATATAAACTTTTTATCTAACCAAAAATAAATAATATTATTTTATAAAATTAAAGTTAAAGTTAAAACACGCCTTAAAACGCTCAAGTGAACCCCCCTCTGCTACTGCTACAGCTCAAGTCAGACGGAACTCCTCTTTCTATTGTTTCTCACTCGTCTCTCTCGTTCGTCGTCCACCTACCGGTAACCAGTCCACAAACCGGCCACAACTCCTCCACCAGTCCACACTCGCCTCTTTCTTCTCAAATCTCAATCTTGCCCTAGCATTCAACCTTGAGGCTTCGAAGGTGAGGATTGGGAGGCAACAAAGGTATCAGTAAGTCCATGGATGGCGCAATGTCCTGAAAAAGGAAAACCGATCTCCGCCAAAATTAGGCAAATTCAATCAACAACGATGGATCTAAAACTAAAAGCAGAATAACTTTCGAGGAGAAAGGAAAAGCCCAGGTACAATCTTTTTCTCAATCTCGTTTTTTTATTTTTAATTTTTTTGTATATTTGATTGAGTTGTTTGTGTATTATAGAGTATATACTTTGATTTTGGACTTCTGGTATGCTTCAATTTGATTTTTGGTCTTCTGTGTGTAATGTGTATTTTGCTCTTTTGGAGAATTTCGGTTTTACCGAAATTAAACCAAAACCAAACCGATTTTTCGGTTACCGAATACTACTTGGTTCGGCATCGGTTTACATTTTGGTGATACCGAAATTTTCGGATCGGTAGAGTCCAGCCCTTTTCAATTGTTCACCAATATTTGAGCTTCTGTTCTATTGATTTGCGAATCAATTTTGTAAGGACCGTCCAACTGCTAGTTTTGATTTCCGCGCGTCAAAAATCCATTCACTTTGCGTAAACCTATTAATAATAGCGTCGAGATTGGAGGAACTACGTGTCATACAATTACGTGTTTTCCAATAACAACAACAACAACAAACCAGCCTTTATCCCACTAAGTGGGGTCGGCTACATGGATCAAACGACGCCATAGTGGCCTGTCATGAATCATATCTATAGTGAAACCATTTGCCTCTAAATCCTTCTTAATAGTTTCACCTATAGTTTTTCTCGGTCTTCCTCTACCTCTAACAACTAGGCTTCCCGCCATATGATCAACTCTCCTAACCACGGCATCCACCGGTCTCCTCCATACATGCCCAAACCATCTAAGTCGAGATTCAACCATCTTTTCTGTAATAGGTGCCACCCCAACTCCCTCTCTGATGGTATCATTCCTGATCCTATCTTTCCTATTCTTGCCACTCATCCATCTCAACATTCTCATCTCTGTTACATTTAGTTTATTCTTGTGTTGGCTTTTGACCGCCCAACATTCAGTCCCATACAACATCACTGGTCTAACCGCAGTACGATAGAATTTTCCTTTTAACTTGAGTGGTACCTTTTTATCACATAACACACCCGGAGCTTTCCTCCATTTCAACCACCCTGCTTGAATCCGGTGGTTTACATCCCCCTCTATCTCCCCATCTTCTTGTATAATGGATCCAAGATACTTAAATCGAGTGACTTGTGGTATGCCAATGTCCCCAACTTTTACCTCTAAGTTAGGAGTGCTCCGCCTTTTACTGAACTTGCATTCCATATATTCTGTCTTACTTCTGCTTAAACGAAAGCCATGCGCTTCTAAAGTTTGTCTCCAAATTTCCACCTTCCCATTTAGCTCTTCTCTGGACTCACCCACTAGGATAATATCATCTGCAAATAGCATACATCGCGGTGCAAATAGGATAATTACGCGTTTTCCAATATTTAAGATATAATCCCTATTTCATCAACCTGATTTGATTGATTAGTTAGTGCTTATAGAAGGCATTTGCTTCCGTTGTATAAATCCCTAGCTATTGTGTCAAGTACTTATTATTCATGTATGACCTTGAAAGCTTTTTTGGAATAATTTCATCATCAATGCCCTGGCTCTTGATAGATTGATTATCTATCTTATAGAGGCCAGTTCAAGTAATTTTAGTTTTACTTTTCTTCAGTGCTTCTGAAGCAACAGCAGTTATTCACAAAATAGTTCTCACTTGAACAGCATCTTAAAAATTTTCAATGACTTTCTTTGTTTATAAATAAATTTAGTGATAATTATCATGCAATCGTCATTCACTCGATGCCTATTATAGTTTCTCAGTAATGGTGTCTTGTGTTTGCTTCTTCTTCTTTTATTTATTTATTTATTTATTTTTAATCACTAAAATTTTCAATATCACTCCGCTTAAAAGAACAAAAATACTACTGTCCATTATCAACAACCACGGTCAGATGCTTGTTTCTCCGGCCAATGGATTCCATTGTACATGTGGCCCTCGAGGAGATCTGCTCTGAAGGTGTTAATGGACTCACACTTCCTGACCTGTGGCCCAAGCTTCAGTCTTCTCTCTCTTCCAATGGTCTCCACCTCTGCACCAATGTTAAGAAGGCTATATGGACCAACCTCCTCAACATCCCTGGCCTCCAATTCAAGTCCAGAAGTATTTCATATTCTGCTCAAGGCTCCTCAATTCAGTCGTTTGAAAATTCTGAGGAGCTAAGTTTGAAGATTGTGGCCGCCGAACAACTACGCAACAGCTTCATTGGCATTTATGATATTAAGGCCTCAAATGCTGGCATTTCTCAGCCCCAGCGTCGTGCACTTGAGCGCCTTGCCATTGCTAGGTTTGTTTCTTGCTCGTGTATATGCATATACTATCACTTTGGTTGCATTTGTTAAAGAAGTTGGAATATGAAAACACTACTAATATTTATTAAAAGCTGGAAAAAAAGATGGGTGATTTGGTGAAATGTTCTATTACTTTTTGGTTCTTTCGTAGAATAACATTCTTTGTGCAGTGGGTAATAAAATTTTTCCGTGGAAAAATAAAGGAAAAACGGGGGAATATTCACAGGTTCCTACTTTCTATGGTATCATGTTTATCGGATATATAAAACTGACCTTTCCAAATTATATCTTTTAATTATTTAATATTGGACTGTTCAGTAGAATGTGACTGTAATTGTAAACATATATTTTACTGATCAGAAGATTATGAACATTGAATTGAATGAACTGTTGACATTTTGTGCATTTGCAGAACAAATGGAATCACCCAAAGTGAACTTGCCAAGGAGTTTGGCATGAAAGGCAACAACATTTTCTACGTATTAAGGAAACTTGAATGCAGAGGATTGATTGTGAGGCAGTCGACAGTTCTAAGGAAGAAAGAGATTTGCAATGAAGGGGAAGCTAAAAATAGTTCGATTGTAAACACCAATATGCTCCATTTGTACCGTTATACAAAGCACTTAGGTTGTCAACAGAGAATGGAAATTACTAAGGAGGATAAAACTTCAATCACTAACGAAAATGCAGATGCTGCAAGTGGTGCTGGTGTTGCTGAAGAATGTGTCAGAGAGGATGTGATCATAAAAGACTTTTTACCGGCATTGAAAGCTATATGCGATAAGCTTGAAAAGGCTGATGGCAAGGTTGGATGAATTCAAGTCCTCTATAAATCTATCTGGTTTTCTATCTACCTCTGTGTTAATCTTGGTCTTATGTCAAAGTTTCCCTTTGTATGTTCTTGTTGTTTCAGATATAAAGCAAGAACTTGGTTACCGAGGAAATTCAGGGCATAGAGCGTGGAGAAATGTACAATTTTTTTGAATATACTCTTCTTTCTTAGATCTTTTAATTAGTTAAACTGTAATATCCACTGCACAGCTTTCCTGTTAGATCTGTAACAGGTTGAAAGATGCTCGCGTAGTGGAGGAGTTTCTTGCTAAAGTGAACAATAAGGTTCGTAAAAAGCGTATCTTTCTTTATCTAGGCCTGTTTGATTTCACCTTTTGCTTGTCTTTCCAGGTTGTAACTTTTGACGTGAATAGCATATTCTCGGCATTTATTTTGCTTCAAAATCCCACTTTGGTGTATAAAAATAAAAATATGTACCAAAACAAGACATAAAAGGCTTTTACTGAAAAGAAGATAAAAAGTGTCTTTGAAGGTCAAACCCCTTCCTCTTTTCAGAAAACACCTACATTTCAATGCACCAAATTGCAAATATTCCAATTGCATTGCCAATGTGTCATGGGTCGATGCACACTAAAATATTCATATCCGCAGAATTATCTGTTTTTTCCCAACTGAATGAAGGCATTCCTCCTAATGGATCTTCATGAAGTTCTTCGCTCAATCTTTTTGCATTTGTCACAGGAGGTAAGCTGTCTACGTTTGCTGAAGAAGTTTTCTCCAAAAAATTTTGAGCCAAAAACTCATGGATGTCAGTCTGACGATCATGACACAGAACCACCTGTGAAATTGGGAAAGCGCGGTCTGTTGGAAGATATTACTTTGTTTTTGTTTACATCTTTTTATGTTATTATGAATCAAGTCATGCTAGCTAGAAGATTTCTGTTAGTTTATGAGTTTTTGCCCCACATTGGGAATTTTATTGAATATGTGCACCTTGTTTTATATATATAGAGTGCTTCCGGCTCTCAGTTTGTGCGAAGTCATTAAGCAATTACAAAATTCTTCCAGGTCAAATCAATGACCAGCTTGTAGACCTTCCTATTGAGCATCAAATCTATGACATGATAGACGCTGAAGGATCCAAAGGGTTGAAAATTACTGAGGTGTGCTCATTTCTTTCTTTGCTGTTATTTCTGTTTTGAACTGCTAATTTCTAGCCGAAGTCATATTTTTGTGTTTCCAATTATCAAATAAAATATAACCTACCTCTCAGTTTGATATGGAGTTTCATGAGAATGATTTGATTTGGTCATTTGGGTTTACTCACTCTCTAGTTGATAGCATAATCTTGTTTCCCACATTGCATATGTTCAATATAAAGTTCCTACTTCCTAGTGTGTAAAATATGATTCAAATATTCATGTTTAATCTTTAAAAGCATAATCTGGTTTTCAACGTCATGTATGCTTCAATATCAAATTCCTAGTGTGTAACGTATAATTTCGTGCGTTAATGCTTAATCTTTGGTTGGCCCAACCCAAAGGCAAAATATTATGCTTAATCCTTTATTGGCTCAATTGGAAAATGGTATATATTTTTGCTAATATTGATGTCATGGAAGAAGATTCGTTTAGAGAGTTATGACCTCTCAACTCTCATGTTTAGCATTGCCACATGTCAATTTATTCAAGCTAATCTGAACCGCTCCAGAATGAAAACTAACATTAATTTCTTTCCTTCATTGCTTGATAGTTGATACCAGTATGGGTTATTGAGGATTCCTGGTTGTGCATTATCAATTTGATTTTGGCATATAGATATTTCTTCAACTGCTGCTAGTATTTCGTTTTATGTGACTCCTTTCTGTGGAGACCAACATAGTAATATTAACCTTGTAATTTATTTTCATATTTCTGACATTAAAACAGGTATATGAAAGGCTTGGGATTAACAATAAAAAATATTATGATCAGTTGCTTATGATGTTCTGGAGGTTTGGAATGCATCTTCAGGCAGAAAGCCACAATAGAGGTGCGGCCTATCGAGTTTGGACATCTGGGAACTTAGCTTCCGAAGCTTCTAATATTAGTAAACCAAAAAATGCCTCACATGAAAATGGTGTTGATAATCCACACGTTGGGAATCTAGATGTTCGAAAGCAGTCAACTCAAACTGTTGAAGGAGTAGATAGTTTTGACTCCTGAATGTGATAATAGAGCCTTCACACAACATGATAGTGTGGTAGTTGAAGCAGCAATATCTCATGGCCCACCAACTGATGGTGAGTGTAGTGATATGATTCGTTGTCCAAGCAGTTCACTGAATTTAGACCAAGAGCTAAGTAGTAGTATAGTTCCAGATACAGAACTTCAGATAGTACGAAAAACAACAGAATCTAGCCCTGATTTGTCTGAAAAGTCAACACCCCGGCGACGACGACGACGACGATCATATATGAAGTATCCATGCCTTGCTTTGACTGCAGTTAGCACGCAAAGGGAGCAGCGGATACTTGAACTGCTAAAGGTCTTTCTCATCCCTGAATGACTCGCATACCTTCTGTTTATAAGGTTTCGTTTCTATTTAATCTAAACCAAACATGTCTTTGCAGGAGGAGAAGTTCATTATAAAAGCTGATCTACACAGGCAGCTTGAGAATCTTGAGAAAGACAAGCACACGATGATGGATAGGAGGACCCTAGAACGTAGTTTGAATAAGCTTCAGGAAGAAGGTCACTGTAAATGCATTAAAGTTAGCGTTCCTGTTGTCTCAAACTGCGGACGCAGCCGTACAACGGATGTGGTTCTGCACCCAGCCTTTAAGGATGTCTCTCCTGAACTATTGGTTGAGATTCATGATAGGGTGAGGTCTTTTGACATGGAAATCCGTGGCCAAGGCTTTTCTCGTTTGAAGAAGGGTCATTCTCTTCCACTATTGGATGGTGTCCAAAGAACAACAGTAGATAGTGTAAAACCAAGCCAAGCTGAGAGATCAGAAGCCATGCGAGCTAATGGATTTGTCTTGGCAAAAATGGTTCGTCTAAAGCTGCTGCACATCTTTCTGTGGGGTTACCTCAATGGTTTACCTGGTTGGGATGAGGCTTTATTATCTGGTGAACATGGATATGACCAGAAAAATCCTCATAGCACTTGCAAAACATTTGAACTAGAGGCAGCCATCAAGTCCGTGCCACTCGAGCTGTTCTTACAGTTGTGGGGTCCACTCAAAAGTTTGAGGACATGATTGAGAAATGTAGACTTGTATTGCGCCTTTCTGACCTTCCTGTGATGGAGTACAAGCTACTCATGGATACTCAAGCAACCGGGCGGCTCTCGTATCTTATGGACATTTTACGACGACTGAAGGTATAGTGATTTATCACCTTCAAGTGAGTTTACCTGTATCACCATGCTTTTAGAATGCATCCCATACTCTATATTGATTAAGACTGGGGAAATCCAAAACTCAAAAGATAAACTTTGGAAAAATCCTTTGGTGCCAAAAGTTAATCTTAATCTATATCCAATCTCGTAGTGTTGCAAGTAATATTAATTGCCCTTGATCATAGTTGAAATATGGAATTAGGTTTTGGGCCTTTTAGCGTCATAGTTGTCAAATCGTGAATCGCATTGCGAATTGAAAACCTATGAATCGCGTATCGCGAATCATATCGTAAGATTCGGTGCAAAACCCTTAAAAAAGATTTAAATAACTAATTAATGTATATTTCTCTTTTGAATAAGTATCAAAATATCTCCATTTTGGGGAATCCAACTTTCCTTGGAATCCTAAATTACTTGCCAAAACTTGAATCGAACACTAGAATCCCATTTGGAGAGGAATTTAGGGTTTTAGGAATCACCAAAAACTCCAACCAAACGGACCCTTAGGCCAAGCTGGATTGCTTCAGGTTTGCACGAGCAATTTTTCTCTTGTTCCCTTCTTACAAGTGTTTCTCTCCGAAAAATGTTATTGGTTTTTATTTAAACAGTGAGATACCTCACTCAGCCTAACTGTGGATTCCATGGCAGTTGATGCGGATGGTAAGTGTTGAACATTCAGAAGATGCAGCCCCACATGCCACTCTCACATATGCACTAGAACTCAAGCCTTACATCGAGGAACCTGTTACAATGGTTAAGCCATCTTCAGGTTTCATCATGTCTTTTGATTTTCGGCCTCAAATCAGGCATGATTTTGTTCTTTCAAGCAGAGATGCTGTCGATGAATACTGGAACACGTTAGAGTATTGTTATGCTGCTGCTGATTCTAAAGCTGCCTTACTTGCATTCCCTGGATCTGCAGTTCATGAGGTACGGTCAATGTTTTGTTTTTCCCTGTAATTTTAGGTTTAAATTTGGCTGTTGTCTTGGAAGTTTACTATACATGCTGTTTTGTTTTTCCTTATTTTTAAGTAATGTATTTTAGTGAACCATCTTCCTGTGATTTACAATCCGTTTGGATTGAAGGAGAGGGAAGGAAAGGAAATAGTTAATTAGGAGGGGAAGGAATGGAAGAGAATGGAAAGGAATGAGTTTAATTTTATTGTTGTTTGGATAGCTAAGATAGAAAAGAATGGAATGAACATAAATCTTGTTTGGATAGAAAAAAAGTAAAGAAAGGAAAGGAATGTGATTTAATATATTATTAACAAATTATGATTAAATTTGGAATAACGTAAAAAAATCATTAAAAACTTTTCCTTTCCCTCCCAATCCTCCCAATATTGGAAGGAAACAAAATAAAGGAATATAGGGGATTGGCATTCCCTCTGTTTCCTCTCCACTCCCTCTTATAAATCTATCCAAATGAGTGAAATGCAATCCTTCCTCCTCTTTTCCTTTCCTTTCCTTCCCATTCCCTCAATCCAAACGGACTGTGGAATGTTCTGACATTGTGGAATCAGTTATTTAAACAATCCAGGAAAAGGTTGTTTTTGATCCGTCAAGTTCCATTTTCTCCTGGAAACCTATACGAGTGGAAAAACTTGCAGATCCATTTATACATGTTTGGTATCACATGGGAATGAAAGAAGAATTTTCTAGTTTTCCATAATATTGTTGTTCCCTGTGTCTATTTCTGGGGTACATGTAGCGATTTAATTTTTGTTGTTCTTCTGGAAAACAGACCTATCAGTTCCAATTTGTGGGAGTGATTTATAATGTGTAATTATTTAGATGGTTGTCTTTTGTGATGACATGTTAACCCCCCATCTCTTGTTTCCATTATTAGCTCCTTTTCCCTGTGTCTTACTGTAAATGATTAACTTTTACTCAGGTATTTCTTTTCCGATCATGGGTGTCAGTGCGGGTTATGACAGCTGAGCAGCGTGCTGAGCTCCTTAAGCGTATAGTTAATGAAGATTCAAATAAAAAGCTTTCATTCAAAGAGTGCGAGAAGATTGCGAAGGATCTTAATTTGACACTAGAGCAGGTTTGTTTGTTTTTTTCGTTTTGGCAACATCACACTAGCCACTTGATAGATTATACGAGATCAGTTAGAGATTGAAAATGTTTATGTGATTCACCAATTCATTCAGATTAGTCACAGCTTTGCCCTCTTTGATTGGGTTCCCGACCTTAGAGCCTGTTCTTGGAAGGTGGAAGAAAAAGAGAAAGGCACAAGGTGTTAATTTTGCTTCATAGTAATATATACGTGTGTGTGTATATATATATGTTGATTTACATATATACAGAAATGTATTTTGTTGCTGTGAACCGTTGTCTAATGATGTTTCCCTTGGTCAATACCATTATCTATTTCACAAATATCATGAATATTGTTCTTTAGATTTCTAAAACATGCGCCGCCCTCTGTTTACGTGTGTTTCTGGTATTAGATTTTGCCTAGGCATCTCTCAATCTTTTTTGACTTTAGGTTATTTTGAAATCTTCAGGATTAGATTAGTATAGTAATCTGAATTTTGAATAGCAAAGTACGCGGATTGTTTTTTGTTTCTAGTGATGTGACCATGATCTCAACTATGATGGTTTAAAGTAATCACCGTACTTTTGACGTTTTAAACAAATCAGCTTAAAGTACTTTTTTGCTTTCTGAGAGTTTTCCTTGCCTTGGTAAGTTTTTTTGCCATTTTCTTTTCTTCTCTTTTTTGGCTCTTGCAGGTTCTTCGTGTTTATTATGATAAGCAACAAAAGCGTATTAGCAAGGAAGTGCTAAATGCCAAAGAGGATGAGTATCTTATACTGAAAAAGAAACGTGCTTCATCTTCACGGAAAAGAAAAAGATCTTCTCAAAGAAGGTCTTCAAAGAAGGTTCATACTTTAGATGGAGAGTCAATCGAGCAGAGGCATGAGAAACTATCAGATACCGATGACCAACTCACAGAAGAGCGAAGTCCTTTCTTAACTTCTTCAGGAGAACATGGAAAACATAAACCAAGCCATCAAGTTAATGACCATATGGAGGCTATAGAAGAGCCGGGATCAAATGAAGAAGATGAGGATGGCGATTCTTTTGTTCGCAAGGTTGTTCCTAGGCTGAATCCAACTCGTCGAAGCAAGTTCTCATGGACAGAAGAGGCCGATAGGTGAAGCATAATTGAAAATAAAATTTCAGAAGTTACACTGGTTACTTCTTATTACTTCTTTTTGTTTAGCATTTTTGTAGCTCTTTGTGATTTACAAAAAAAATAAATTTTCCTCTCAGACAATTGGTGATTGAATATGTTAGACACCGTGCTGTTCTTGGTGCAAAGTTTAACCGTGTAGATTGGCCTTCACTTCGAAATCTTCCAGCACCTACTAATACCTGCAAAAGAAGAATGGCATTGCTTAACAGTTGCATACAGTTCAGAAAATCTACAATGAGACTATGTAATATGCTTAGTGAAAGATATTTGAAGTACCTTGATAAATTCCAGAACAAATCATTAAGTAAAGGAGATTGTAGGGTGATGGTTCGAAATTGTTCATCTGGGAAAGATTGTAGCAGGAATATTTCTAATATTCTTGAACATACTGAAGAGTTCGATTCTGAGGCAACTTGGGATGATTTTAACAACATAAATATAAAGATGGCCCTGGATGAAGTTCTCCTATACAAAAGGATGGCTAAACTGGATGTCTCTCATGTTGAGGAGTATTCAAATCTAAATACGGATGCTGAAGGATATGTAAGCTACAAATTTTTTCATGGTTAGATTTTCAGTCACATAAATTTTATGCTCCTAAACAATATAGAGCCTGGGAATTTAATGGAATCATTACTTTAAGTGAGGCTTGACTGGTCAAGTGATTCGATTGGAAAGCTTGATGTTCAGTCCTGAATTGTCAGGGGATGTGTTAGGAGCTCTTTTTATACTATTCCACTGGAAAATATGATCTCTCTTGCCCTCTCTCCTCCCCAACCCCCACTTTTTTTTTTTTTTTTTAAGTTTATGAATATCCTTATTTTTATTGACGTCCAGAGTTTCTTGATTACCTTGCTTGCAGCTGCAGGATTCCCAGGGAACAAAAATAGTTTCATCAGCTCCTAATGGGGAAGTTCACCGTTGCAGTGGAACTGTAAAAGTATCTGGTCGAAAATTAACTCGTCATCGGCTTCCTCGGAAGTATATAAAGCTTTTAAATGAAGGGATCAGCGTTAGCAGACGAGTGTATGAATCATTGGCAGTTTCAAATGCTGCAGAGCTATTTAAACTTGTCTTCCTCAGCACCTCCACAGCTCCAGAGGTCCCAAATCTGCTTGCGGAAACACTACAGCGTTATTCTGAACACGATCTTTTTGCTGCCTTTCACTACCTTAGAGAGAAGAAAATTATGGTAAATTTTGTAACTTGGTTCTTTGGTTCCTTGCAGGGTTTATTTATGTTGCTGATCTCTCTCACACACCCACACACAGAGATACAGAGACACACACACATTGGATAGTTAGTTACTTCTGTTGCCTGCACTCCTGCAGCTGGAATTGATATTTACCAATTCTGCTCTCCAATTGATTCTGGTTATGTGTTCATTGTACTCTGAGTTTGAATTTTGTTCTCTTTTGGGCAGATTGGGGGTAATGGAAGTAGTCCATTCGTACTTTCTCAACAGTTCTTGCAAAGAATTTCTTCATCTCCATTTCCATCCAATACCGGAAAAAGAGCTGCTAAGTTTGCTAACTGGCTCCGTGAAAGACAGAAAGATTTGATGGAAGAGGGGATTGATCTTACGGCAGATTTGCAGTGCGGGGACATTCTTCATTTGTTTGCTCAAGTCACTTCAGGGGATTTGTTAATTCAACCATTTTTGCCAGATCAAGGGGTAGGAGAGGCCGAGGATTCTAGAACATTGAAACGTAAATCTGATGAACTATTTGGAGGTGACAAGTCTAAGAAATCAAAAACTTCATTGGCTGGAGAAGGTGAAATTATTTCTCGCCGAGAAAAAGGTTTTCCTGGTATTAGAGTATCCTTGAGTTGCGCAATAATTTCAAAAGCTGACGTGGTGGACTTTGGTAAAGATATGGATCCTCATTCTGACAATTTCCCCTTAAGTGATCAAGTCTCTAATTTAGGTACAACTGTTACCAGTGATTCACCTCCCCTTGACCATATGAAGGAGCTCCTCAGTTTTGGGTACACAGTCCCTTCAAATATGGATACCAATGAGTCACCATTTGAAGCAATGGCACAATATGCCAAACTTGTAGCATTTTTTCCTTTTAATCAGGAACAAGGGAGTCCTTTCTGTTCTGAGCTTTTTAGGACTGTTTACTCTGCCATTCAGAAGGCTGGTGACCAAGGTTTAAGTATTGAAGAAATTTCTGTGGGCATGAACATGGATGGTACAGAATATATTTCTCCTTTTTTGTGTGTGTCTTGCCTTTAAGTGTGCATCAAAATTTGGGGAAAAAAATCTTATTGGTCCCGTTAATAACCATCTCTCCCAAAAGCTTAAGCTGTTAGGAGAAGGAATTGTAATGAATATCATGGTTAACACCCTCACGTGGACACCCTCCCTCATGTGCGACCCCATACTCGCACATGGAGAGCAAACAAATTTCGAATTTTGAATTTCAGATTAACAAATGGGGAATGGAGGTGCCAAGGGTTGAACCTTGGACCTCCCAGAAAACCAACCTCTGATACCATGTTAATAACCATCTCTCCCAAAAGCTTAAGCTATTAGGAGAAGGACTCGTAATGAATATCATGGTTAACACATAAGCAATGTTAAAATGACTATAACATCATTCCTTTTCAGGGGAAACGATGCTAGGGCTTATTATTGAGGTACTTGAGACATTTGGGCTTGCTTTAAAGGTTTGTTTATTGAATATCTTGCAATTTACATTTTTTCTGGCATGGAGTTCAAATTCTAATCTGGTTTATGCCTCCTAGAATATCATTTATTTACCGTGATCTATTTCTTCTAGTATGAATCAAACAATGTGTTGATATAGAACAAAATAAGGCAGGCTGGAGCTCTAGCTCTACTTTTGTTTTTCTTTTGGGGGTGGTGGATGGTGGGGAGGATAAAAAACCTAAAAAATTAAATGTACCTATAGTGCTCCACTTCTCCATCTCTTTAATTTAGATTCTATTGGTAAGAAAAAAAAAATAAAACAAAATTTTGGGTCTTTAGTTTAACCTTTTCAATTGCATATCATGGTGGTTAGTTGGCGCTATAGGGTTAGATTTAGATTAGTTGTTTGCATATATATTGTAAAGAAACAGTTGAGCTTGATTCTAATATAATTGTGCTTTTGAAACAGGTTAATGCTTATGACAGCTTCCGCGTTGTTGACTCTTTATATCACTCCAAGTATTTTTTGACGCCAGTGTCTGGCCTTCATCAAGATCCTAAAGTAGAACCGTTGAAGAATCCTGAAAGAATTATTGGTGATGAGCAATTGATCCTTCAACTAGAGAATCACAAAGATGATGGTTTAAATGTACACAAGGAAACGAGCACAAGCTCTGATGAGATGCACAGAGTTGCTATTTTAAACCTTCCTGAAGAGGTTGCTCAGCCATCAAGTGAAATTCAAAGTATAAGTGAGATTGAGGGATCCACGCAGGCTAGAGCTATTTCTCCTGAAAGCAATCAAGAGGGCGAAACGAGTGACTTACGTGTCTGTGATTCTAATTTGTCTAGGCCAATATTGCCTTGGATAAATGGAGATGGTACCATCAATGAAATTGTTTATAAGGGACTTGTGCCCCGCATTCTTGGTATTGTGATGCAAAATCCTGGGATATTAGAGGTTACCAGCATCTTCCATTCTTATATTTCTTCTCCTGAATGTTGTAAACGGAAACTTGTTCTGATTTATATATTTAAGGCTTTTGATATTGGTTTTCACGATTTTAATCTTTTATATTTGTTTTTGTTTTTTATTATTATTGTTACAGGATGATATCCTAAGTCAGATGCGTGTACTGAATCCTCAGGTGTGCACCAATTTTCCTGTTAAGACGGAATTTAAGAGGACATACTTGTAAAATTTTGTAACTAAACTTTGTATCTGGACATCCGGTGAACAAGATTATTACACCAATTAACTGTTTTTATTTATTTTTCCAAATTATAACTAACGACTGGGTTTAAATAACCTACAGAGCTGTAGAAGTTTGTTGGAGTTGGTGATTTTAGATCAGCATATTATAGTGCGTAAGATGAATCAAGGGACGCCCGGTGAGCCCCCGCGGATATTGGATCGCCTTCTTGGGAACAGTTTCAAGAAATCAAAAAAGATTTCAAGAGAGCATTTCTTCGCCAATCCCATGAGCACTAGCTTTTTGTAGACAGATTTGATGTTTGTTTAATCTCTCTCAGGAAGTTGCTTTTTCTTTCAACCCCTCTCTCTAAGTTAAGGAGTTGTGTATATGTGTTTACTTGAGCTGTACATATATCTTTATTTTACCGGTGGAGCAGCTTAACTGTTATTTTCTAAAGAGAATTTGGTGGTTTTGGGTTAGAGGCCATTTTGTAGCACCACATAAGCCGGTTTGGTTAGGGTCACCCTCAGCCTCACCATTCCACTTGGTATCATATGGCTTGTGTATCAGTATTGTTACCACTCTTGAAGGAAAAGAGGGGGGGGGGGGGGGGGGGGGGGGTATTTGAGGTTTTAAGAATGTACATGTATGTTCAAATAATGTTATTTTTCTTTTTCAGTACAATGCGATACAGCCCAGGCCTGTTTTACTGTTTGTATTTACTTATTTAGGGGTTGTTTGGTAGATGTTTTGAGTTGAGTTTTTAAAATATGGTGTTTGGTAGAATTTAGAAGTATATTGAAAAGGGAATTTAGTTTTTTTTCAACCAACTAAAAATCTCATTAAAAAATTACAAAAAATAGTCAAAATGAATTTTATTTTATAGATCTCGACGAGTATATTTTAAATATATATTTTTTATTTAATTTTGATTTTTGAATTTAAAGTTATGGTGTTTTAAAAGTTTTTTTAGAGAGTGTAAAGTTAAAGTTTTTTTGGGAAGTGTAAAAATAGAGTTGATTTTGAGTTGAGTTTTTAAAATTTGGAGGAAAAAAAAAAAGAGAACCACCAAACATGGGTTTAGGGCCTCTTTGGTGGCTCTTTATTTTTATTTTTTTTTCAAAATTTTAAAAACTCAACTCAAAATTAACTCTATTTTTACGCTTCTCAAAATTTATTTCACTTTACTTTCTCTTTCAAAAAAACTTTTAAAATACCATAACTTTAAATGCAAAAATTAAAATTAAATAAAAATTATATATTTAAAACATATTCGTCGAGATTTATAAAATAAGATCCATTGTAACTATTTTTTGAAATTTTTTTATGAGATTTTTAGTTAGTTGAAAAAAACAAAAAAAAAAATCAAATCAATTTTTCAACATATTTCAAAATTCTACCAAACACGATATTTTAAAAACTCAACTCAAAACATCAACTAAACATCACCTTATGCCTCGTTTGTTTCACGGATTTAAGGATTCAGGAAAGGAAAGTCCTTCTTTTCCTTTGTTTGGTAAGCACAAATTCTGAAAACACTTTCCCGATAGAGGGGAAAGTAGAGAGTAAAACCATTCCTCTCAAAACACATGGAATTGATTTTCCCATGTGATTTCCAAGCATTAATTACAAAAAATTTGGACAATAATACCATTACTTACATACTTTCCATGTTTTACCAAACGCAAGAAAGAAAATTTGACCGAAAATTTAGTTTTCCACTTCCATGGGAAAGACAAGGGAATTGATTTCGCTTCCGTGAACTAAACGAGGCCTTAGGGCTTGTTTGGTTGCTCACTATTTTTTTTTTCCCAAAATTTTAAAAACTCAACTCAAAACCAATTCTACTTTCACACTTCCCAAAATTTATTTCACTATACTTTCTCTCTCTATTTTTTTTTAAAACGCCATAACTTTAAATCCAAAAATTCAAAAATAATAAAAAATATATATTTGAAACATACTCATCGAGATCTATAAAATAATATCCATTGTGACTATTTTTTGAATTTTGTTATATGTTTTTTTCATTGGTTGAAAAAAAGTCAAACAAAATCAAATTCACTTTTCAACATAAAAACTTTAACTCAACATTCAACCAAACACAAATTTTTAAAAACTTATCTAAAAAACTTATCTAGAAATATTAACCAAACACCACCTTAGTGTTTCTAAATTCTGTAACTTATTTGAGCAATTTTATAAAGCATTTTGGATAACAAATTTTTATTTTTTCAAAGCCGGATAGCAATATATTTAATGTTGCCTTTGAAATTATTGTATACCATTTAGGGTATTTTGCACATGTTTGGAAAATATAATGTTGACAGTAACGCTATTATTATAGGGTAACTTGGTAGATCGTTTGGTGTTAGATTTGTTGTTCAAGTAAAAAATAACTCTCTTCATGGTTTAGAGGTCACGAGTTTCAAGACTTACTGACTTAATATTTATGTAATAAATAAATTGTTTTATTAATACTTTATATGAAAGCAAAGTGAATTTTAACCGTTAAGTCGTGTTTGGCTTTTAAATTATTGATTCTTTTTTTTTAATAAAAGATGTGTTTGCAATAAGACTCAAACCTTAGATGTTATATATAAAAACTACTAAATATACGATTACCCAACATACCACTTGATAGTTTTTGTATTATTTTTGTTTTAAATTATATATATATATATGAGTTGTATATGCATCATTTGTCCAATAAGCAATTCAAAGTCATTATTTTATGACATGACTCATTTTTAATATCACATTGAACACGTGACATATATGCAACTCATATATATATATATATATTTCATTGTTTTAGTTTTTTCAATAAGATCTATTTCAAAAGTTAAAGAATAAATTTTTTCATAAAAATAATTGAATCATTTATATACGAGAATCATTTAATTTATTTATATACTAAAATTAAATCAAGTTGATTGCTAATAATATATTTGATGAAAAAAAAAAAAGTGTCTTATAGTGAGGGGGTGGAACGTGAAGTACGCGTGTTGGCTTAGGAACGTGAACGTGAAGTACCTTAGCTGTCACTTATTATTTTTCGATGGATTTTGTGAAAGTGACGACCGCCATCAAAGTTTAGGAGCAACACTTACCCTGGTGCAGTGGTGCTTGTGCTACTACTAGAGTCCATGAGTGTGAATTACGACGGACGGACGGGGCTCTAATTTCTACATGAAATTGACGAGGAGGTATTGTTCCCTTCCCTGGCTCAAACCTAATAAAAATGGAAGAAATAAAGTAAATAGTAGCATTTTATGAAAATTGAATTGAATTGCAGCTACTTCTTTATTTATTTGTGAAGTCGATTTCACTTTTGCTCTTATTGCTTGATTTTATCCATGCATACGAATGCCATCTTCCCTTTTCGTTATTCAAATTTACTTTAAACAATTCAACTTTCATTGATCAATTCTCTGTGTGTGTGTGTGTGTGTGTGTGTTGTTTCAATGTTAGTGTTTGTACATATTCCGAATTAACTGAATTCCCCATGATTTAACCCAGAACCCAATCACCGAAACCCTAACCGCCAGCTAGGAGAAAAAAATGGTGGAGAATGCATCGACACCAATGCAATCGATGGAAATGGAAGCAATCACACATTATCCTCTACCATCATCATCAAACCCACCCATTGCATCTCCATCAATTGAAATCTCACAAATGTCTTCCCCCTCACTCCTTCAAATCCCCACAACACCATCACTACAACAATTGCAACCAATTGCACCATCCACAGTTGGACCTCAACAATCGCAACAACAATTGCTTCACCACCAACAATTACAGCAGCAGAATAATAATTTCATGGCGACATCGAATTTTCAAATGCAACAGAGTTTACAAAGATCGCCATCCATGTTGAGGTTGAACCAACAGCAACTACAGCAGCAGTATGGTCTTGCAGCAAATTCAGCTGCAATGCGGCAGCAAGGTTCGGGGATGTACGGACAGATGAGTTTTGGTCAGATTAATAGTAGCAATTTAACGCGGTCTGCTTTGATGGGACAGGCAAGTAATCCGCCCATGTTGCCGTCCCAATCCCAGCCTAATTTGCAGTCGCAATTTCTAGCATCGGTACGAACTGTACTATTGGTACTTGTTGAACAGTTTGAAGTGTACTCGAAATAGCAGTTGGTTAATTTTGTTTGGTATTATCAACGAGGATGTTGTATGTAATTTCTTTTTGAAGATAAGTCAAACTTTGGGAGTAGCCTAGACAAAAGAATGGGTTAGTGCAGGGGTCTCAGTTCCATCCAGGAAATTCTCCTGGCCAGTCTTTACAAGGAATGCAAACAAGGGGAATGATGGGATCTTACAATATGAGCTCGCAAATTAAAGCAAATGGGTCACTTGCCTATGCTCAGCAACGAATGAACCAGGGGCAAATGAGGCAGCAACTGTCACAGCAAACTCCACTCACCTCAGCTCAAGTACACTTTTGATCTTTTTTCTCGCTCTTCATTGTTATTTTTTACTATTAGGCTATTAGCTAACTCTCATTTACTTGGGGGGTACATAAGCTCTTTCTTGCGGGGATTGTAAGTGGACCACAAGCATTGAAGTTCTAGATGTTTATTTAGTGTGTAATTGCACATTAAGCGTAAATTGTATGATAGGCTATATTCTGACCTCATTGCTCTATCCGAGTCCACAACTAGTAGTTACATCACCATACGACGCTAAAGTCTGGTAAGGCATTTCCAGAATGTGTCCAACCATTTGAGCAATAATTAAGAATTGTTCTCATACAAGCCTGTCTAAAAGCTTTTGTTATCTATTTTGGAATGGATTGCCTATGGTTATTACCTTCTCCTTTTTGTATAAAATGGACTTTTTCTTTTTTGTAAATTATATTTGATAATTTCATGGTACACCAGCAATTTGCTTTGAAATGTCGATTTAGTAAGAATTGTAACTCATATTGGTATGATCTATTATACATTTATTGTGTGATTCCTTGGTGATTGACCTAGCTTTTTGGCTGTCTGGAACATTGTCATTCGGCAATCACAAACACGGGTATTGTAATTTGTGATTTTGATTATGTTAAGGTTTTGAATGAAGTTGCTGATTCCCATGAATTGTATGATTCTTTGGATACCAAAAGTGAGTATTTTAAACTGTCACACAGTTTTAACTAAATGAAAGTTAATATGTGCTTGCCATTAGTAGTTTTGAATGAAATCGATTCTCTCTAAGTAACCAGAATTAACTCGATTCATCTTATCAGCTTAAATGAAGTCCTTATGGTTGCTTTCTTGAATTCTCAAGCCTGGTTTAGCTTGTCCCACCATAGTTTTAGCCGTATTGATTAACTTTGCAAGTAAGGTTGCACTAAGCATGCCTCTAAAATCCATTGTAATGCCCCGACCTAAAGCTATTTGAAGGTCTATTTGATGGTTGTGTTGGCCTTGCTATTGTTAAGCTATTACCGCATATGACAGCCCACAATGGCCAGTTATACAATCAAATAAGTTACACCCTGCATCTTGGTTATTGGTAGATTGTAAAAGGAAGAGACATAATCTTCCTTTTTTAGTTTTTGAAAAAAAAGAAGTTTATTTTCGGTATGAGTTCCTGAAGTCCAATTTTTGATTAAAATCTCTACATTTTCTTATATACTCTAAACCTGCAAGCCTTTTCTTACAATAAAATTACACTCTAGTCCCTGATAGAGCTTCTACTTCCCCCCCCTAAAAGGGGGATTTACCAAACATATGTTACTTATTTTCGTGTTCCCATGATTGTGATTTGTACTGAACTGAGATAAGTGAGGGCTATTTAACTTGCGTGTGTGTCATATAAGGCGGTGGTGCATCGTTGCCTCGCCTCTGCAGGCAGGACCTGAGGTTGGCTAGGTGGCTGGATAACTAAACAGTCTTTGCGGGCTTGGCAAAATTTTCATTTTTTCCTATAGAAATATTTTTGCGCGTGTTTGAATTATGGGAAATTTACGCTTGGAGGATTCTTGTTTTCAAGAGGTAAATTTTAATTTTGTAGTACTATCTTTGAAGAAGTAGATAAAAAAATTGACCTTCTAGCACCAAGGCCAGCTACGCCCTTGGCCCGCCTAGGCACTAGGTTCCTCTTGCCATTCGCCTTATGCCTAGTCATTTATGGAACATTTTATAGTGAGATAAAGTGGGAGTTACAAAAGGATTTTATGCATAGGAAATTTGTTAGAAACCATCTCACCCAAAAGCTTAAGTTGTTAGATTGTGGGCCTAAAATGTATATTATGCTTTCCAACAATCCCCCTCACGTGAGACTCCCACTCGCACGTGGAGAGACAAACCAAACCAAGGTGCGTTACGTGCACAAAGCCACAAACAACAAAGGGTGCATATTGCACTAACACGGGGTAAACAAATGCAAGCGGGAAGATTTAAATATAATATAACACATTTAGATGAACATTCTTTGGTGTTTCTGAAGTTAAAAATGTAAAGTTATTCAATGTTTGTAAATGCCATGCGTATACTTATTCATTAATTATTATTGAAATTTATATCGTTGTCAATATATTATAAGGTATATTTGGTAATTTCGTTGAATATGTCAATTGTAGTTTGAGTGAATAAATTATATACATCTGTATTGTAATATCTTCAGCGTAATTGTTTTTTAATTGTTTGAAAAAAGAAGTCACATTGTATCTGTCTTGTCATATTCATGGCCATGCTTGTCATGTTAGTGATATTTTAGAGCATCATCTATAAATAATATAGAAGTTAGCAAGTGTGGTTTGTGTAGAATTTGCATTAGGTGAATATTTTGCGTGCAAACAGTAATGAAAGTCTTTGCGAGTGTGTAAAATCCATATGCATTTATTTTGCACTACCATATTAGTTTTTATCTATCGTCAGCTCTTCTTGAAACATAGAAAACTCATTAATTTCTTTCCAAACACATACTTTTGGTGAAATTTATATTTGAAAACTGCTACCCAACTTCCATAAAAGAAGATCCATGATGAATGTTAGATTCTGTATTTTTCCTTTTCTGAAAATAAACTATTAGAAATTACACGTGACTAAATCTTCATGCATGTTAGAGTTTCATTTGTCTAAATTTGAAATTTAAATTGTACATAAATTTGGAAAGTAACCAATGAAGCATAAGGTGAAGTTGTGTTCAATGTTTTTGTTCAACCTCCTTCACATACACAACTTTGGACAGTAACCATTGCACTCACGTACATCATCCTGCCAGATTCTTTTGGGCTGGTATAGTATCACTGAATGTGCATTTTTTGCATTAGCTGGTGTTTACACGTAGAAATGTGCTAATGCTTGGTAGCTGGAAGCCTCTTGCGCATTTTTTGCATTACGTGGAATACATAGTTTTGTTTTTATTACTTTTGGTGGTTACGAGTGATGCCAAAATGTGAAAGTGCTAAGTAGCTGAAGCCATTTATGGACACCTTTCAATACATGCATTGCATAGTTTATTTATTTATTCATTTAGTTTTTATTTTTAAATTTCCTTTCCATGGTTCTACACATTGCATTTATTTTCGTCCGTTAGACATTAATACTATAATTATCTCTATAAATTACAGGGTCAAAGCCACCCAAGAGCATTTATGAACCCTCAGTTATCTGCGTTGCCACAAAATGGACAGCCAGCTGTGATTCAGAACACTTTGACACAGCAACAGTGGTTAAAACAAACACCCACAATATCTTCTCCTAATTCTCCTTCATATCGCCTTCAACAACAGAGACAACAACAAGCACTTTTACAGCAGCAACTAGCTTCCTCTCAGTTACACCAAAATCCAATCCACAGCAGTTATCTCAAATGGTACAGCAGCAACAACCGATGGGGAATCAACAAGAGCAACCACCACCACCACCACCACCACAACAACAACAGCAGCTTTTGCATCATCAGCAGCAGCAACAGCAACAGCAACAGCAACAGCAACAGCAACAGTCACCTAGGATGGAGGCAGAGGCGGACCCAAGAATTTTTCGAGGGGTGGGCTAATAGTAATAGACAAAAAAAATAAAATATCGGAAGTATAACTATATAGTGAAAAGAAAATTTAATAGCATGATTTAAATATTTGAATTCATACATAATGAAAAGTATTTAACAAAGTTGAGCTCGACGAGTTTTTAATGATTTGAATTCATCTATTATAAACTTTAACTATTATATATTTGAGTTGGGCTAAGGGGTGGGCTAAAACTTGGCAAAGGGGTGGGCTTAAACTAATTTTTTTAATTTTTTTTACAAGTGTTAGTAAGTTTTTCAAATTTTTCTCCTGTACTGAAACCCGCCCTATCCCCCCAGGTCCACCCCTGGATGGAGGGGTCCATAGGTCAAAAATCTCTTAGCCTGACCGGATTGCAGCCTGATGCCACTGCATCTGGTACCACCACACCAGGAGGTAGCTCAAGCCAAGGAACAACAGCAAGCAATCAACTTCTTGGGAGAAGAACAATACAAGATTTGGTTTCACAGGTCACTCCTGCATCATCATTTTTGACACGTTTTAGGCGGAATTTGAGATTCCGGTTCAGAGGGTTGATCACTATTCACTAAGGATCATGACTAATTATGAGATAATTTAAGTTCAAATCTAAAGTCGGAATTGACTGAATGTCAAGCCCTGCCTTTTCATTCAATCTAGTCGTTAAATTGTTTGGCTTAATTTGTTAATTTCCCTTTATCGAAAAAGGGAAAAGAGGGGGGGAGGTGGGGCAGGAAAGGAAGGCCAATTTAATAAACTGTGTCAATTTTATTTAGAGAAGATCTAACGTTGGTCGGGTGTGCAGGTGGACCCACAGGCAAAGCTGGATCCTAAACTTGAAGATCTTCTTTGGGAACTTGCTGATGACTTCATTGATTCGGTGAGGCTCACTTGATCAGTAATTTTTTAAAGTTTTTATATTGACATGTTTGCGTTTTACTTCATGGGTAGAGAAAATGGGTTTAAGTGCCTCCTCCATTATTATATTCAAGCCATTGACACCTTCCTACTTCATACTAGATAGAGGACATCCTCTAGAATTTGTTTTAGCCATGAAGACAATTTTAAATTTTTGCTCACTAAAAGGATACACCCTTTTTTTTTATGGTCAATTATATCTTTACTACAGTCTTTTATTCTTTATTACTATTGGTGGTTGTCAAGTCTCATCGACAACCTCTGCCACCACCACCCACCGGAGCTCTGGCTAGAATTTTTATACGGTGCAAAAAGAAATTTACACTCAAAATTACATATTTAATTGCTTGCGGATTTAGCGCAAAAATAAATTGCACTCGAATTTGTATCATAATTGTCAACGGATTTAGTGCAAAAACTTATTTGAACTAAAATCTACAACATTAGTTGATTATGGAATAAGTGCAAAAATAGATTTGTTGTACCTGCGTAGGAGCTCCGATGATGTCGCTGAGATACAGTAGTGGTAGCTGGAGCTCCAGCACTGGGGGATGGTGGCGGTGGCCGGTGGTGAATAATTTTTTTTTCTTTTAGAAGAAAAAAAAAACACATGGAGGAAGGGTATGTTAGGTAAAGAAAAAGGAGTGTCCTTATTTTATAATAAAAATATAAGTTGTCCTCATATTGAATATAATTACGGAGGGAGCCCTTTTAACTCATTGCCTCTTATGGGTAAGCGGTCATGCTGGGATATGATGATTGATTGCTACCTAGCTTTGCCGTAGCTAGATTGTGATTGGTCTAATAGTTATATTCAACCGAATTCAATTCTTATTTATCATCATTTTGTTTGAAAATTTGCTCCCATATTTAAATTAGATAATGGGCTTTCAATGAGATTCACAAATTTTATTTACGATCTTCTTTTTCCGTTTATTTGCTTTGAAACATTGTTAAACTCAACCCCAATGTTTTAAGATGTTATTGATGTGTAATTCTCATATTAGAACAGTAAAGTGCTAGCAAGATGTATAGATGATTTTGAATATTTTAGGGCTTGATTGAGGATCTGATAAACAGTATTTGTTGTCATTCCCTAATTCTAAGGATATATATATATAGACATATTTGCTCTAAAACTCAATTTTTTCCCCGTCACTAAAACATTAGCGAAGAATTGAAGGGATTAAACAGCAAATTATCCACAAGGGAAATCAAATCTTTACCCAAAACTCAACTGATTACATTGAGGGGTCAAAGGCCTCCTTTTCTTAAAAAATGTTGGAAGAGTCCTTGGGAGCAAGAAACTCTATCCATCAGATGATCTCGTTTATTTTGCGATATCCATTATATGATTTTTTATCTCTATTTTGTTGTAGTCAGCTGAACATGTTGCTGTTGTCTATAAATTTCATAGACTGGTAGTTGGGTATCCATATATGTGGTTCTCTGCTTGGTTTGGAATTCTTCTGTATTTTACCTTCTTGTTTTTTGCTCTTTCTTTTGGGGATTCTGACATGGCATAGGGTTCGCATTTCTAGTTCAAAGGTGTCATGGCGCTACATCTGTAAATTCACATCTTTATGTAAATGATCAATGAAATTAAAGATGAACCTGTTATAATAGTTGCTAAAATAAACCCCACTAGTTTGCTTGCTGGTTTATCCTCCATCTGCAGGTAACCAAATACCATAATTTGCACATGTTTGTTGTAGATAATTTACATGTTTCAGCGGGTATCAATGTGGTTTTTTTTTATGTGAACTCATCTTGCTGTGGTGTTTTGTAGGCTACTACGTTTGCATGCACTTTGGCAAAGCATCGGAAGTCATCAACTGTAGAGGCCAAGGATGTATTGCTACACCTAGGTTTGTACCGCTATAATATCCATACTGTCTCAGCAAATCTCCCTTCGTTTTCTATGAAGAAAATGCAAAGCCGCACTGAATTTAGAGCACAGATTTCCAAGTTACTGTCATTCGATGGATTTAAGGAACAAATTGATTATATTTTATATGATCCTCAAAGTTAAAGGGCTGCCCCCATGCACTTGGGTTTTTACTTTCAGTTGCACTGAAGCCCGAGGGCATACAACATTCCTGAAAATATCTTTGAATATGTAGTGAATTTTTTCTTGGTTTTAACTAATTTATGCTTTATTTCTTACATCTACATTATTTTATATAGTAGAGACCCTCTACTAATTAATAATTACAGTTTTAAAACAAATTAATTATTAAGTAAAATTACTGCACTTTGTATGAGTGATGATATGTAATTTAGATTTTGACTTGATTTTTTTTCCCGTGGCAAGTACGAAATTATCCAGAATATTTAGTTATAACAACATAATTACTCATGAAATAATTGGTGAAGATAGTTGAAGATCACCGTTCAGATGATGTGACCTGTATCCAATGCCATTGATACTGCTTTGCTTTAAACTGTTAGTTATACAGCTGGAGCTTTTGATCTAATTGAATGAAACCTTGTACAGAGAAAAACTTGAATTTGACAGTTCCAGGGTTCTCAAGCGAAGATAGAAAACACCAACAGCACAATGTAAGTTATGTACCTTTTCTTCTCTAGAGCTCTGTTTTAAGCATGCTGATTGGTAACTATATTTATATGTATAAAACTTTATTGTTTTTCTTTTAAAAGAAGTTGATTATTTACTTGGAAGAGAAAAATCAGTTTTGTAGAAATTGTTTAGTTAACAAAAGTGAATAGATATTGGTAAACACTTTGCTCAGATTTTATGGAACAGTTTATTTTTCTAATTGAACTCTCTACTAGTGTAAAACGTATTGACAGGGATGTAAATCAATCTGGTTCTGGAGAGGCACCCTTCTTTTAAGTTACTTATGGACCTCTCTTTTTGGCAAATCAATCTTGTAGTGCTATAAATGATCATCAAAAGTTTCAAGGGTGAAAATGCACATCTATATCGATTTTTCATTTCAGCCATTTTTGGTTTGGATTTTTTGGTTGAGATTTGGCGAAAGGAATCTGAATCATCTCCACCAAATTCCATAAAAAGATCGAACCACTTGGTCTTGCAAAGAAGGGTGCCCATCTCAGAGACACTGAAGTATGTGCATTATCCTTCTTGGCATTTCTGCTCTTTTGACTACTTATCAGCTTTTGTGAATTTTCTAGTTACTCGCATATGGTGTTAATTCATTTATTTAGTCATGTTATTACACCTTAGGAAGAATTTCCAAGAAAACTTCCAGATCGGTGGAATGCTGTTGCCGGTTATTTTGTTTTAAATGAAACTAAAATTCACGAGATCTTATTCCATATGGGTTTGAAATGTACATGCAGCCATCAAGTGATCTCCACAAAAAGCGTCTTGATATGGTGAGTGGAAAGTTTTATATTTGCCTTTCTAATAATTGCCTTCTTCTCTCAAGGCTTTCCTATTGATACAACTATTTATATTCAGATTCAAGCACTGATGGGACCCTCATCTTCTGAAGCAAATATGAATGATACTAATGAGGCTGCCAGTACAGGGAATGGCAAGTCTCAACCTTGACAAGGCGACAGGTATCAATTTTTTGGAACGCAGAGGAAAGGAAGTGGAATCATAGATACAGTGAAATTTTTGTGATAGTTATCAATAAATTTTATCGGGTTTTATACTTTGAGAAGTGGAAGGATGCTCTAGCCTCCGAGAAATTTAAACATGATTTTGAATTTGAAGTCTGAAAAAGAAGAGAGATGAGGAGAGGGAAGTGGTGGTGGTGGGGTGGGACGGAGAGGGGGGGGGGGGAGGGTGGGTTGAGCACAGTCGTAGGTTATATTTTCTTTACAGAGGCAATTTTCTGTTCATTTGGACTTCTCTAAGGCTACCTTTCATGTTTTAGTAGGAACCATTTACAAGGGAAATGTGAAGTTAAAATCAGGAATTTGTGAATCGTTGAGGTAACATTAGAGTAGCTCGAGGCAACTCAAGTATTTTTTGGGCCATTTGGGTAAAATGCTAATAAATCTCATAGACCCTACCAAGGAGCCCAGAAGGATTATTTGGAAACTGACCGCACTAGTTTATGCCTTTGTTTGGAGTGCAAAGATTAAATGTCCGAGAGCTTAATTACTTACAAATTTAGAATTTTCAGTCAATGTCAAACCCTTTTGGGTCTCATATTTTTCATCTTACATGAGGAGGTTGATGCAAGTTAGTCTTATAGGGTCCGTTTGGCTGAGGTGAAAAGTTATCTCTGAGAGGTTATTGAATCAACATAATTCTTTTGTTTTGAATGTGGACGAATCTACTCATTGCAAACTACTTGTTTTCTTGTTACAGGTTGGCTAAATGACCAATAAGCACAATGTACTTTACCATATTTTTCACTTATGCCAATGAACTCTATTTTCCAATTTTTCCAATTTTACCATAGTTATCTCTGAGAGGTTAGTGAACTTTTCCAATTTTTTCACTTAGGTCTAAAATGTGACTTCCGTTAAATTCCTCTAATGGAAGTGTGACGTGGTTGCTGAGTTGGCATTGTAATCTGAAGTGGCAAGTCTCTCTCGGTGTTGGTTTTCTGGCAGCAACGTCGGCAGCTCGAAGTTGGTTTTTCGGCAGCAACCCTGGGAATTACTTTCTTAATAATGGCGATTAAAGAAGAAAACAAGAAAAAAAGGGAAGTGGTCAGAGAAAATGGTGGTGATGGCAAGGAATTAATGGAGGTGAAAAGGTGGAGATTTTTTCTCTGCACACTTCACTTTTTCTCTTCTAATATTATAAACCCATTTCCGACGAATCGTCATTGATTGAGGAGGTGGGTGGAGGGTTTATGAAGGAAGAAGATGAAAAAAAATGGAGGTGGCCAGAGTCAATGGAGTGGGCGGAGAAAATGGTGGTAAAGGCCGGAATCAATGGAGTGGCCGAAAAATTGAAGAGAGAGAAAATGAGTTGGGAAGAAGAGATTAAATGACACGTCATTTTTTTTTTTTAAAGTGCCACGTCAGATTTTTTTTTGCCAACTCAGCATTTCGTTAAAAATAATTGACGGAAGTTACAATTTAGACCTAAGTGAAATAATGGGAAAAGTTTAATAGTACTTTTGATGGAAAATGAAATTTATTGGCATAACTAAAAAACGGGGTAAAGTACGTTGTACTTATTAGTCATTTAGCTTTACAGGTTGGACTAAAGAGGCATGCAATTGAAAGATATGTAATAAGTGTGAGAGAACATCATCAAATATAATTGTTGACTCAATATCACAGCTAGTTGTTCAGAATAATATCTAATAAGTTTGTTGTTTACTAGAAATTAGGGCTTGTAATGTATGGATTGAAGATGATAATAAGTGCGTCAGCATATCTAAAATTATGATACTGGACCTCATATTCCAATTCATGTGTTTTGACTCTTTTTGCTTCTATGAAGACCTTGTGTAGAATGATTTGAATGTTATTATCACAATAATAACAACATATTATAAAACTTCACTTTTATCGATATATTGCGCAAGTATTTTTTGGCACGAGGAGTTTTGATCAATTTTTACGTACCTCAATTAATCCTAGTTAGAGAGTTTAAATATGTGCCGGACCAGTATAATTGTTTTTCCCTCTCAGTGGGTGCATCTTATTTCATTATTTTGAAAAGGCGAATATTTTACTTGACTTGTAAAAGTGGGTAGTTTTGTTACACCGGTGTCCAAGAGTTTCTTCGCCCGCTCCACCTCCACACCCGCCTAAATATGTCAGGCGTTGAAGTCTTTTGATTTTGTTCGTTTAAAATTAAAGTTGGCATCTCTTTATCTTTGTAATTAGGAGGTCATGGATTCCATCCATATGGACGTGGATATCTAACTTTTTATTGTGTCCATTAATTGTGGTGGTTATAATATACTTATTTATAGGATTGTGTGTTCACTCTCTGTTGTAACAGTTGTAATATTGCATATAAAATTAATATTATTAATCATCGTTTATCTTAAAAAAGAAAGAAAAAATAATTAAGTTCCAAATTTCGTGAAGTTAGAATAAGTTTTGATCAAAACTGATGTTTTTTACCAAGATTAGAATTGCACAAATAAATTGACGGTGAACTGTACGTTAATACAAAGGTCCAGGTCTAATTCACCTCCACACCCGCCTAATATTTTTTTTTATATATATATATAGTCTTCCTTTTGGTCTTGTTTAGGGAAGCATGGAGTTTACGTACCAACCCTCTTAACAAACTCTTCCATCGATAATTTTTTCAGGGGAACATAAAAAATAATTAATTAATTATGAATTCGATCCTGCCGCCTTTCATATTTCAAATTTGAGTTGGTCGCATGCACCTTGGGACCTACCCATGCATGCATTATGATGATATTTAGATTCTACTTATTTAACTCACGTACTAATTATGAATCACATGGTTACTACTGATCATATCGTTCTCAATTTTAGTTAACAACGAAATTAACAGTTGCCACCTTCCCATCAGGAGAAACACTGATCTGGCCTGGTCTAGCTTAGTTTAGAGTTTTAAACAACTGAAATGTATATTTAATTTTTATGTTTAGACCGGATTAATTGGACCGCGATATTATAAGGAAGGGGTATTATTGTCTATTTTTAATTTTTTAATGGCTTTATAATTATATTATTATTATAATGAACTTATAATCATATATGCTCGAAAATGATCCAACCTCATTTGTCAGTATGCTATGAAAATAGTCTAAAAATTGGAAAGATGCACCATGAAGACTCTTAGAAACGATAGACTAAGATGATCAATAATGTACAAATATATAATGTACGTCCTTAAACGTTACTCAAGAATTTTTCTTAATCTTTTTTACGTAATTCTATAGTCACAATGGATCTTATTTAATTGATCTTAATAGATTTTAAATATATAAATTTTATTAAAATCTAAATTCTTATTGTGTGTATTACTACTATGAATGTTTTATTTTAGATTTGGTAAATTGATTTGTGTATAAAAGACATCTAATGGTATACATCTAACGCACAATATATCATACATATTTTTAGCTATTAGATTTTTATACTTTTAATTTAAGAAGATTTTTTTGTCCTACTTGATATTTAATAATATAGATTAGTACGTTTCAAATATTTATTTTTTATTAAAATTTGAATATTGAATTTAGATTTATGATATTTTAAGATTTAATTATAAAATTGATAGAAAGAGTAAAAATGGTTAGGTGGAGAGAGAAACTTAGTATGTATATTTTGTGTGTGGCTTAGCTTTTTGATGATTTGACATCAAATATAAGTTTAATTTGATAGCTCATAAACATTAACGCTACACATAATCATTTCTAACTTTTTGATTAATTTATTTATTTTAGGTCAAACATATTATTTTATAATACAGATGGCTACATCCATAGTAAATCTTATTTGTACAGACAACTAGGCAAGTGGTAAATTTGTATAGCGCCATTTCCATTTTTTTTTCTTTAACTATATATTATTCTAGTATAATTATGATATGATATATATATATATATGTGTATATATTCATTCATAATTCATATATTTTATTGGGAGTAGGTCAGATTTTAAATGTTGTTTGTTACTGCTCTTTGAAGTAATTATTTTTAGTTACTAATTTACGGGTTATTTCCTCCTCTATTTTTGAAAAAATCAAATATCGCTCCTAAAGTGGCCGGCCGGATTATATGAAATATTGAAAATTAAAACAGGAAAATTCTTGTTACCCGGCCACTCGTGAATTTAGCATAATATTTTATTTTTAAAAAGTTAAAGCAATCTGCCAAAACATCAATTAACTAGCATATGCATGCAAAGGCAAATTGAATTTGGAAAACACTAATTTCCTACCGATGAGCAATAATGCCTTAATGATGTGTTTGACGTGCTAAATTAGAGATACGTATAAAATTGTTTATATCATCATATATTTCAACATATCTCCATATATGTCAAAAATATATGGAGATACGTCAAAGATCACATCTTCCTCTTATTTAAATTATCTCTCTTTCTCTCTCTCTCTCTCTTGTCAAACCATATTTTCTTATTTCCACATGTATAGATTTGTATAGATCTCCCTCTTTGACAATGTACTCATCTCATCTCTATATAAATGGACATGTATGTTTCATCATAAATACAACAAAATATCATTTATTTCTCTTTCAATTCTTATTTTATATGTTAATATGGTATCAGAGGGAGATTTGATTCTTGTTACGTCACAATCTATTTAGACCCCATCGAGTGCTTGAACATATCGTCTGGCTGGTATCCCCTATCCTAAAAATGAAATCAGATCCCAGTCAGTGAAATCGGAAACCTACAAACACACTGTTAACATCGTTAGCTGGCGGCAGAACTCTCCCATCGGCGAATAGCAACTGTCCGGCTGCCGAATATCTTGAACTTCAAGCTTTGCCTCTCCCACCACCGCGACCGAATTCACAGTCAAGTCCACCTTGCTGGCCGCCGCCTCTCTCAGCCATGATTGAATAAAAAAATTAGAGTTAAAAAAATGATGCAGAGAGATTGTTATTACTCAGAAGGGTGTGAAAGAGAGTGTGTGAGTGATTAATTTCAAAAGAGAAGAGGAGAGAAGTGGAAGAAATATAGATCTGGAAGAAAAAAAATGGGAGAAAGGCTAATAGTGGTCGTTAAGAAAAGTTAGAGAGAAAGAGAGAGAACGTGTGGGTTTGGTAGATGGATTGAAATTTGTTTTTAAATTAGGGCTGACTCCTATAACAGCAAAAGAAGAAGAAGAAAAAAAATGCCATATCATCGTATAGTCAGCGCCACATCACCACACAACCAACGCCACATCACCGTACAGTCAGTGCCACGTCACCACCCAGTCACTGCCACGTCATCACACACAAGCGCTTTACATGTGCCACGTCACCATTGACCGTCGACTATTGGCCATTGATTGTTGACTCTAGAACCTTCTAATATTTTTACTTTGGCCCTAGAACTTTTTGATATTTTTATTTTTGCCCCAGAACTTTCTAATATTTATATTTTAGCCCCAAAACTTTCAAAAATTTTCATATTTACCCAAAACTTTTTCGTTAATCTTATATTTACCCCAACATTAAATTTTATCTAGATTTTTTTAGTATTACATTCCTCCAATGGCTTTCGACCTCGCAACCATGACCGGATCATTAACCAAGGATTCTTCCACTCATTATTCAGACTGAGGGCTCATCATTCAACATTGGCATTCTCCTAGATGAAACTAATTATGATATATGGTCTCAATTAATGGAGATGCATATTGCGGATAAATAAAAAATTTTATTCATTCAGGCATCTTCAACAATTCCAAAAGAAGGAATCCCAGAATTTGATAAGTGGAACCTTGATAATCAACGTGTGAAAGCTGGCTTTTAATGTCTATGAAGCCAAAAATCATAAAAAGATATATTCGTATTCCAACGGTTCGAAAAATTTGGAAATTACTGTCTACAGCATTCTATGACAGAGCAGATGAATTACAAGTTTTCTCTTTAAACCAACGAGCCTTCACTGCTAAACAGGGTGAGAGATTATTATCAGAATACTATGGCGAGTTTACAGAGATATTCACTGAATTGGATCACCATGATAAGATAGTTATGGATAGCCTTAATGATGTGGAATCCTACATGAGATCAATTCAACGCTTGAGGGTTCATATTTTTCTTGCCGGGTTGGATAATGAATTAGAACATATTAGAGGTGAAATTTTGCGGAAAGACCATGTTCCAGAATTAGAGGAGGTATATGCTCTTGTTCAACGAGAAACTCTTCGACGCCAAACAATGACCATCGAGACAGATACAACTATTATGGTAGCCCGTAATCAAACTCCAAATTGGCGAAATTCAGAGAAATGACCCGGCTCTTAGAACAGAACAAATTAATCCCCTTCTATGGCTCGGGGATCAACTTTAAAATACCCACCTTGTTCGGTCTGTGGGCTAACGGGACACTCAAAAAAGGGTTGCTATGAAATCATCGGTTATTCGGATTGGTAGAAGGACTCACACAATCGCCGGACAAGTCAAACAACAGAAGGAGGTAACAAACAGGCCTCAGGATTACTCACCGCCGCAGATACATCTGGTAAGGCCTTACATTTTGTCTCTGTTTTGAATAATACATGAGTAATTAATTCTGGTGCTATTGATCATATGATATTTTATTCAAAAATAGTTACTCCTCTTACCTCATAATGACAAACCTTCGTATCCATCGCCAATGGTGCCCTAATACCCATTACAGGAATATGATTAGTCATTCTATCAGACACCTTGAACTTAAATTCTGTCTTCATAGTACCATCCTTAGATTATAATTTATTGTATGTTGCTCAACTAACTATTACTTTACATTGTGTTGTCATTTTTTGGCCTTCTCATTGTGTCTTTAAGGATATTCAAACAAAGCGGACGATTGGTTATGGCGTTAGGCGGGGAAAATTATACTACTTAGACCTGGAATCAAATAACACAGATCGCTTACATCATGCCTTGAACACTAGTATCTCTGGGAAGAAGATTGGTGATGAACTTTTATTATGGCATCGTCGGTTAGGTCATGCATCGTTTGGCTACTTAAAAAGGCCATTTCCCCAGTTATTCAATAAAAATAATTATTCTGTCTTTCATTGTGAGATCTATGAACTAGCAAAAAGTCATCGTACTTCCTTCAAACCATCAATAAATAAAATTCCAGTTTCATTTATGTTTATTCATTCAGATGTATGGGGTCCATCTCACGTTTCATCTTTAAGTGAAATTCAGTGGTTTGTTACATTCATTGATGATTGCACACGAATGACATGGGCATGTCCCATGAAGTCCAAGGGAGAGGTTAGTTGTTTGTTTCAAAGATTCCATAAACAGATCAGTACACAGTATAAAGTTACCATTCAAGTTATTCGTAGTGATAATGGTGGTGAATATATGAGTACTGAGTTACAAACATACTTCAAACTTCATGGAATCATTCATCAGACTACATGTCCTCATACACATCAATAAAATGAGATGACTGAACGAAAGAATCGTCATTTGTTAGAAATAGTTCGTGCATCACTAATCGAAGCAAACGCACCAGTATGTTATTGGGGTGAAGCACTTTCCTCAGCTGCTTGCTTGGTCAACTGTATCCCTTCAGCTACTCTTGATTTTTAAACACCGCTTGAAATTTTAACTAAGCTTATCTCGGCACCTATCGTGTCTAATCTTCCTCTCCGGGTGTTTGGATGTGTTTCATTTGTCCATTTACCAAAGGAACAATAAACTAAGCTAGAACCTCGTGCTCTCAAGTGCATTTTTGTAGGGTATGCATCCTCCCAGAAAGGATACCGGTGTTATAATCCTCCCACACAGAAAATGTATGTCACCATGGATGTGACATTTCATGAAAAATCTATGTATTTTCACTGGACTGACTTCAGGGGGAGCATTATAAGAAAGTTCAGTTTTTTCAGTTTTTTGGGAATACCAATGAGGAAGATATAGGTTCAATAAAGGTATCCTCAACTTCGAGCTCACCACCGACAGCTGAGACAGCCGAAATAACGCCATCTTCTCGATGTAGGAACAACATCAACCTTACCAATTGAAGTGGAATCGTCACCGCTTGACATAAATAACCAATCATCCACTTCAGATATTCTTGAGACTGAGCCTTCCTAGGTATCATCTTCTCTTATTCCTAAAAAACAGCTTCCTAATCGAGCCAATAGAGGTATACCTAAACAAACATATGATCCAGACCTTACCAGTAAAGCCAAATATCTTATGAGTAATTGTGTCTTATGATCGGTTAACAGCATCTAACAAATCTTTTGTGAATCAATTATCTTATGTATCTATTTCTAACAGTGTGCTGAAAGTCTTAGGTAATCCTAAATGGAAATCAGCAATGGAGGAGGAGATGAAGTCCTTATTAAAAAATGACACATATGAATTGACTAAATTATCAGCAGGAAAGAAGAAGATAGGTTACAAGTTGGTGTACACTGTGAAATTTCAAGCAGACGGAACAATTGAAATATTCAAAGCAAGGTTGGTTGCAAAAGGCTACACACAGACACATGGGATTGATTATCTTGAGACATTTGCACCTGTGGCAAAAATCAATATCATGCGGGTGTTACTCTCATTAGCTGCAAACCTGGACTGACCTCTACAATAGTTCGATATAAAAAATGCTTTTTTACATGGAGAGTTAGAGGAGGAGGTGTATATGGAATTCCCACCTGGATATAAAATCTCGGATGAGCATATAAATAAAGTCTGCAAGTTAAAAAAATAATTGTATGGACTAAAACAATCCCCAAGAGCCTGGTTTGGGAGATTCACGAGATCAATGAGGAAATTTGGGTATAGTCAGAGCAATTATGATCATACTTTATTTTTAAAGAAAAGACATGAAAAGATTACAGCACTTATCGTCTACGTAGATGACATGGTGCTCACATGAAACGATCATCATGAACAACATGCATTGAAGAAGCACTTATCTCAAGAGTTCAAGATGAAAGATCTTGGGGACTTGAAATATTTTCTTAGAATCGAGGTGTCTAGATCTTCAAAAGGTTTTTTCCTATCTCAGAGAAAGTATGTCTTAGATTTATTAAATGAAACTAGGATGTCCATTTGTCAACCATCTGAGATTCCAATGGAGGAATGATTGAAGCTAGAAGTCGAAACAGATCAAGTGTCCGTCGATAAAGGGCGCTATCGGAGATTGGTGAAAAAATTGATGTATTTAGCATATACAAGACCTGATATCTCATTTGCACTAAATACCGTCAGTCAGTTCATGCATAATCCAAGCGAGAAGCATATGAAGGCGGTTATGAGAATTATCAGTTACCTTAAAGTAACACCCAAAAAAGGAATTCTGTTCCAAAAAAAGAAGGATTTCTTAAAGATTGAAGGATATACTGATGCTGATTGGGCAGGAAATATATGTGACAGAAGGTCTACATCAGGGTACTTCACATTTGTTGGAGGAAATTTGGTTACCTGGTAGAGTAAGAAACAAAATGTGGTATCCCGATCAAGCGCATAAGCAGAATATCGAGGAATGACAGTCGGAATCCAAGAGCTACTGTGGATAAAACTGTTGCTAACAGATCTAGATTTTTTCTGACAGAACTTATGAGGCTATATTGTGACAATAAAGTAGCATGCGATATAACACATAATCCAGTTCAACATGATAGAACAAAACATGTTGAAGTAGACATGTTTTTTAATCAAAGAGAAGTTAGAAGAGAAAGTCATCACTGTTCCTTATGTACGTTCTGAAGATCAGTTAGCTGATATACTCACCAAACCCGTGACAAGAAAGATATTCGCCAAAATGATTAGCAAGTTAGGCATGTTTGATATTTGGGTGCCAACTTGAGGGGGAGTATCATCATATATTTCAACATATCAATTCTATACATGTGAAAATGAGAATATATGGTTTGACAAGAGAAAGATATGGTTTGAATAAGAGGAAGATATGATCTTTGACATATCTCCATATATGTCAAACATATATGGAGATATGTCAAAGATCATAACTTTCTCTTATTCAAACCATACCTTTCTGTTGTCAAACCATATTTTCTTATTCCTCACGTATAGATTTGTATAGATCTCCCTCTTTGACAATGTACTCATCTTATCCCTATATGAAGGGACATGTATGGTTCATCATAAATACAACAAAATATCATTCTTTTCTCTTTCAATTCTTATCTTATATGTTAATAGTTTAATCCTATCCGGATGGAATAAAACAATCCCACCTCTTATGTGGGATTTGTTAATCCCTCTTTTGGTGGGATAAAAAGGTTAAATGGGATAAATAATCTGTCTGGATATCCAATCTCGATGAACACCAAACATGGGATATGATAAAGTTATAATATCCCGCTCTTTTATCTTACACGTCAAACGCAGCTTAAAAGTATAATAATAATAATAATAATAATAATAATAATAATAATTAGGAATTAGGGCCATCCTAGCTAGCATATTTGCCTAGCGGTATTATCTCAATTATGTTACACTTTATTTAGTCTAAGCGATATAAAGGGCACATATATATCCATGAAGCAACTTAACAAATGCGACTCGTTTAATTTGCCTCGGTCAGTAGCTCCATAATTATGAGATGTTCAAGCCCATGCACGAAATGTGGAAAGAACATAAGATGTGACATAAAGCACGTTAAATACATATATTTGTTTACTTTGTTACATTTTATTGGTGTATGTGTAACGAATGAATTGAATAGGTACATACTCAATTGTATATGTTTTGAGTAAGTATATTTTTTTTGATATCCAATATTAACTTGGCGCGTATGTAAAATGTATGTATCTATTCATTTGTTAGAAGTGAGAGAACAAATTTATTATATGCTTAAATTTTATACGGTTGTGTTTTACTCATAAAAACCATACGAGTGTCCTTTACTCGTAAAAATAAAATAAAATTAATGCTTCATACGGTTGAGGCACAAACGTATAGTGCTTCTTTTTTTTATTTTTTTATTCATACAGCTAAGCCACAACCGTATAAGGACTTTCTAATTTTTTTTTATGCTAAAAAATCATATGAACTTTTAGCTTAAAAAAAATAGAAAAACCTCATACAAGAGTGGGAGAAAAGTCTCATACGAGTGTGGCTCAATTGTATGAGGGATTTTTTTTAAAGGATAAAAAATCTTTGAGAAAGAGTTTAAAAAAAATCATACAATTGAACTAGAGTACAAGGCTTTTTCCTCACTCTCATATTAGTGTGTCTCACTTGTATGAGGCTTTTTTTTTAAAAGCTAAAATTTTATAAAAGTTTAATACAATTGTATGATTATTTTTAATGTTGTATCCGGTATAACTGCTCAAGAAAAATGTTGGGAAAAATCAGTTGGCCCGACCAGTGCAGACCTCTAGCTAGCCGGTGCAATTATTATAGTTGTAGGTGGAGTGTAAAGCGAGCAGTTGGCTTCGCTGGCGTAGTCGTCTAGCCTAGCTTAATTAACGTTATAATCAATGATCCATTATTAATTTAATTTGGTGGGGACGTAGATGTATTATTATTAATTTGTAGAAAACATAATGGCTGGGTATAACGTAATTTTAGAATATTATTATGGTCGTGCCTTCACAACATGCATGCATAATATATATATATATATATATACAATCAATTCTCATGTAATGTTTCCCACTCTAATTAAAGACGGATTGAAACACTTCAGTCAAAAGCGATCCATCTTAGATGATATATATATGATGTGCGCACAGTCATTGAATCAAATTAACGTAGCGTCACGTGATATTTTGGGATTGATCCTAGCTTACATATATTTATTTAACATAAAAAAAAATTAAAATTAAAATAATAATTAATATTTAAATTTGATAATCAATCATTAATTAAAATGAATTTTAATAAAAATGAAATAAATGGGATGTGAACCTGGCCTACATTGTAACTGATTAATACATCATGACAGCATTATTGCACTTGCAGTATTGATGCCAATTTTTTTCTCATTAATTACTGGTGATTGATTAGAGAGACGTCGTACAAGATGCATGTTCAACGAACTTTCAATTGCGAACGAGAAAGTTAGGTTAGTTGGAAGTAAAAGCAGCACAGAGAGAAATTAAGTGATCGAGGTAAGTATACGTATTATTAAGGATGCATGGCAGCAAATTAAAAGGATAAATTGTCCATGGAGTTATATATATATTTACACACATTATCATCACCCTATAGTATGATCATATACAGAGTCGGCCCTGCGCATAGGCAATCCATGCAGTTACTTAAGACCTCCAAATTTTATTTCCCTTATATATATATATATATGTTATAGTAGGTAAAATTAAAATAATTTTTGACTGAATAAAAGCAAACAACGGGACAATTGTTTCAACAGATGATGGTGCTTGTCTTGCAACTTGGGGTCTCGAGTTCGGAGTCTTGGTATGGGCAGGATGAGTTTTCTTTTTCTTTTTTAACAAGTACACAAATCCAAATTCTCAATTCAACTAGAATTAAAAAAAAATGCAATAAATAACCCTAAACCTTATATAAAGATGAATTTATTTGAGGGTTTTTTTTTCACTTGTTGAATAAAACACTATCTTTTAATTTTTGTTTTAACTAAATTCTATATGAATAGGAAAAATTTAATTAATTTTTTATTACTTTTCAAATCTCATAATTTGTATACATATATATTTGTTAGAGTTTATTGATATAGTTATATTATATATATATAATATAAATAAGCACCGAAACAAAAATTCGCCTAAAACTCCTCAAAACTAAGGGCCTCATATATATATACTAGCCACTGTACGTATACACATATCAATTTCATTTGTAATTGAAATATATATAAGACAAATTAAATCAACTATCCAATACTAGAAACTATAAAAAATACATGCATGGTCCCCAATTTGCACATGAATAACAGGAACCCTTTAATTTTAAGATTCTCTTACTAAGGTTTTGGGCTTAAAGAGGTTGCTGGGAAAACGCGGGCCCATTAAAGATTCCGCGCCCCCCCCCCCCCCCCCCCCCCCCCCCCCAACACACACACACACACACTCTCTCTCTCTCTCTCTCTCTATATATATATATATATATTATTAATTAATATAATACTAACCATGTGTTTTCCTTGGGCCGGGAGTACAAATTAAAGTATCATCACACACATAAACAGATAGAGATGGCTAGAGCAGAAAGAGCTAGGTTAATTTAATTTATCAACAAATTAAAGAGAGAGAGAGAGAGAGAGAGAGAGAGAGAGAGAGAGAGAGATGGGAAGAAGACCATGTTG
This sequence comes from Lonicera japonica, assembly GCA_021464415.1. Classification (NCBI taxonomy): domain Eukaryota; kingdom Viridiplantae; phylum Streptophyta; class Magnoliopsida; order Dipsacales; family Caprifoliaceae; genus Lonicera; species Lonicera japonica. The sequence goes on along the minus strand of CM038467.1, from coordinate 2,021,837 downwards.
TTCAAAGGAAGACGGATTAAACAGAGGAGCTTGGACAGCTATGGAAGACAAAATTCTCAGAGACTACATTACACTCCATGGTGAAGGAAAATGGAGAAACCTTCCCAAGATGGCAGGTAAATAATATAGTGTACAGTACTTGATCATAATTAAATAAAATGACTGTTTGTTTCAAATATTACTTTGTACTTTGTCCCACGAAAAAAAATGTTTTGCCTGTCCCTGTATTTCACATAAAATTAGTGATTAGTTTGTACATGAATCATATATATATGGTTGTTGATAATTGGTGCAGGTCTAAGAAGGTGCGGAAAGAGTTGCAGACTTCGATGGTTAAATTATCTCAGACCTGGCATTAAGAGAGGAAACATCACTCACGACGAAGAGGATCTTATTATCAGGCTTCACAACCTCCTTGGAAACAGGTTCCTACTTTTTGTTGAGGCTTTTTTGGTTTACCCGGCCCCTGTATTAATAACATAATTAGAGATAATCTATACATGTTTTCATAATTTTTTGAGTACATGTTCTCATAATTCTTTGAGTTACCCTATTACTAGCATAATTAGAATTTAAAAATACCCTCACCATTTTCATAATCCTTTTGAGAGTATTAAAATGTTAGGGGATCAGAGGATTATGAAAACGGTGGGGAATATCTCTAATTATGCTAGTTATGCCACGGAATATTTCAAAATGTATAAGCAAGTACCCCCCCCCCCCCCCCCCCTATATTAATATATAGAATAATTAAAGATACCCCATGTTTTCATAATCGGATCCTTTGAGTTAACTTGATCTTAGAAACTTAACGGAATTCAAATGCTGTTAAATTTCAACGGGTAACTCAAAGAATCATGAAAGCATGGGTATCTCCAATATAATTATACTGTTAATAATAATAATATATAAGGTAACTCAAAAAAGCCCATCTTTTTCCTTTTTCACTGAATCGACAAACAAATAAAAAGAAAATTTGTTTATTGGATACTTAAAACAAATGGAGAGGAAACCACTGTTGGATGTTGTGGGTCGTCCCACCAACAAGATCCCGTGTTTGTTGGATCGGTGATTGATTATCTCTTCGTTTTTAAATATATAATTATAATATTTTACACTTCTAAGATTGCAATGTGGTACTCATAATAGTAACGCAAAATTTTCACGTCCCTATTTTAGCTTAATTATCTTCTTCTTCTTTTTCCTAATCTTAACATCAAATATAATAGTCTTCAAATTTCACAAATGTCTAATATAATCAATATTATTGACATTTGCAGATGGTCATTAATAGCTGGTAGACTTCCAGGGAGGACAGACAATGAAATAAAAAATTACTGGAACACCAATATGATCAAGAAAACGCAAGGTCATCAACCAATTACCACCCTAGCTTCAAATTCTAAGACCTCTAGCGAATCGAAACAAAAGCAAATTCATTTATCTGGAGGGCAGAAGCAAAATTCACCAACATCATGTGTGGTCCGTACAAAGGCATCAAGGTGCACCAAAGTTTTCGTCACACAGCAGCCAGAAAATATTCAACCACTTGATACTAAACTAGTGGTTGTTAAGCAAAACACTGATGCCTCCACAGTACCTCCGGAACCTTACAGTGGGGCCTCGCCGTATGATCTCACTACTGATCATTTTGAAATGGACGAGAAATTCTTGTCCAATTTTCTTGATATCGAATTTGCGGCACTCAGTGAGTTAATTGATGGGTTAGAAGGTGACAATAAAACCAACATAAGCGTGGACTTGTCTTCTTCGGATTCTAATCAAAGGCTGTGTTTTCCTCAAGAAAAGCTACATGACATGGATCTTGGATCAATGGCATCTCTTGTTGATCCGGACATGAATTGGCTTCAAGACTAGCAAAGATACAACAGAAAAAAAAAGGGCGGGGGGAATAATAATAATTAAAAGTTACATGCACGTACTGTTGATTTCAGTGTATTAGTTGCTATTTAATTAACTTACATAATTTTGTATATATTTAATTTGGATTAGATGTGTGCATGAAATGAGGACCATTCTACAAGGATTATTTTTCTCTTTAGGCTTCTTTGTCCTATTATATCAACTGACACAACTAAAGCTGCATGCCTTTTCCTCTCAACAAAACTAGCAAGTTTCCTACAACATATATATATATATATATATTTGATGCTTGGAATTGATTAAATATAACTAATTTGAGAACTATTCATAAATAATGGGGTTTCAAATTAGAAATGTTTGATTGATGGAAAATGCATATATGTGCAGTTTTTGGAATGTGGATGGGGAAGTTTCGAACGAACTAGATAGCCTATCATAACAATCATTCAGTAATTAATGTAAAAAATGATACATGGTTTTGGTAGTGGCATTTAAACTGCTCTCTACCTCTCAAATAAATTATTTTTTTTGCATTTTTAAAAATACACTATTTTTAACTTAATTAATGATAAATATAAAATTGATTTGATACCGCATGTTAAATTTAATAAATTAATTATATTTTAAAATATAAATAAATAAATTTTAAAATTAAAAATATCTTTTAAAAATAAGGAACTTTTGAAGTGGAAACGAAGGGAAGTGAGTACTACAAATAAACCGAACATCATATATACAACCTCCACCCTTGCCTTGAGGTCAAAGTTTCGACTCATGGGGTGGGAGGGGGGGTTTTTCTTTATTTGTAGGATTAAGGGATAGACTTAGACCTCCCTTAATTTTAATTTAAAAAAAAAAAAAAAAAAAAAAAAAAAAAACCCGAACATCATATATATCAATTTACTGTCTTACCATTCTTGTGAATTCGGTATCAATACTAGTCGATCTGCTACAATTTATCCTTTTTACCATTTTCGTGAAGTCAATGCCTACCTTTCACTGCAAAAAGCTGTCATATATTTGGACTCAGAAACTATATTCCATATATACATTATTATCAATGGACGACATAAGTTGTATATATACATCCACCACCTCCTCCTCCTTCTTCTTCTTCTTCTTCTTCTTCTTCTTCTTCTTCTCTAAGTCACCCAGTATATATTCAGGTGCATGGTAGGATTTGATTTAAGAACCTCGCGGTCGAACTTACTGCTAATCTTAATGTTATAACTGCTGAACACACCTGGTTGTTAAGTTGTATATATACCTAACATCTCTATTTTCTTCTTTCTTTAATTTCTCTTTTTCACTTTATATAGGAAACTAGAGAAATATATACCTGCACTATTATACCATGGAAAAAATATTTAATTGGCGCTTCAAAGCTATATATACGTACAAGGAAAACAATATTCTTTTTCGATCCATTATGAGATAAATTCCATTCCGTGTTTCCATTAAAAATTGGAGACTCCATCTCAAAGCTATATATATATATAAAGACAACCAACACGATCAATCACACTTTAAAAAGAAAAGATAATCGGAACTTTCTCCTATAGTTGGCATATATTTTGAGATCGAGTAAGTGATAGAAAGTACGAACAAATTAATGGCTTACATAAAGAATTGGTGATCATGCATGTTTACATGAGGTCCAAGTTTTTTTGTTTGATTTTGCATTTTCTTCGATTCGAGCAACCTAGCTAGCTAGCTAACTTTCAAAACATTAGGGCAGTGGAAATGTTTTTATTTTCTCTTTTGTTTTAATATATAATTGTCTTTTAACTCTTTGTTATTGTCCTTTCCTTTTTCCCAATCTCTTACATATCTCTCATTCTCAGTACCTTCTCTTATCATCCTTTCTCCTTTCTACTTATTTTTTCCCCTCAACTCTCTATTGTGTTATTATTACTATTATTATTACTACCGGAAATGAGGTAAAAATTCTTGCGTGATAATATTTTTGCAAAAAAACTAACGAACAATAATTTTTAAAAATAAGGGCTTAAGTATCATTATCATTTTGAAATAAGGATTTTTTTATCAATTGTGTTTTAAAATAAGGGATTTGAACTAGTGCAAATTTAACTTTGCACAAAATTGTGTTTTGTGCAAACTTAAATTTGTAATCAAAAAAATTTAATGCAAATTTGTTTTATATAATGTGTTTATATTTTTTAATTAGTATATTGCTATGTTCCATTCATAAAACTTTAAAACAACATTAAATAGACACAAATACATGGTAATATTTTAGAAAATAAATAGCGCAAACTTAACTTTGCATAACTTTGAAAAAAATATTATGTGCATTTTATTAGTAAACTAGGTATTGCCTGTGCCAGACGGCACGGCGATTTAAAAAAATAAACAATTAAAAATAGTGAAATTGAGCAAAAAGTACTAATATTTAAACAGCATGCAACCCGAAACATGTATTTAGAAAACTGTATATGCAACCTATTTAACGGTTAAGCGCAGGGGGGAGGAGTTTGTTAAACTCTAACTCGAGATACCAAAAGATATATTGGATCTGACCAGATTAAGGTGATTTTTAATTGAAAAACTCAAATTTGTCCCCGTTTCATCACTTCATTAAGGTTGTGTTGAGTTAATTTATCATCACTAATTATTCACTAATATATACAAAAATTAATATATCCTATTATTATTACAATGGTATTATATATTGTTTAATGTCATTGTAAAAGATTAAACATTTTCAGAGAAGGAAGGGGTGGGCCATTTGCCATCCGTATTCATTCACCATATATATAACATTTTTTTTCATCATGTTAACATTAAAACCCATATATATTTAACATTCATTTTGAATCCAAATTAGTTTTGATGGTGTCAAAATCTAGAACAGATGGTTAACGACTAATCAATCAATGAATAATAGTAAATTAGAGGTTTAATAACGGATTGTAACTATGAACAATGATTGTGAATAGTACCACCGTATATATAAACAGTGACTGTGAACAGTACCACCGTATATGTGAACGGTGACTGTGAACAGTACCACCGTTTATATGAATAGTGATTGTGAACAGTATCACCGTATATGTGAACAGTGACTATGAACAGTACCGACAGAAATTGATTGAAAATGAAGATGAACACGAGACATTTTTTATTAAGGTAAGTTCCGCCGGTAGCGCTAATGCTAGTCCGGCAGTACGTCCTCCTTTTGTGTGTGCTTGCTTTGTATTAGCTCAAAGGCAATCAATTTAGATGATAATACAAGCTACCAATCTCTCTATCTCTCTTTCTATAATTTTTTTAATTATATTTATAAGTATAGAATTAGGATTATAAATATTTCAATAGAATAAATAATAAACTGTGTAGGAGAGAGAGTGTATAAGGGTTGTTGGTATTTTTGGGGTATGAAAAGAGAGAGTATAAGACCCTCAAAAATTGGCTTGTATTTGTATTGCCAATGGGTTTATATCTCTTAGAATAGATGGATGGATCTTAGGAGAGAATGATAGTGCGTTTTTGGTCACATGTAATGTAAATGATGTGTATGCTTAGGTCACATAGGTGATGAGGTAAAAATGAGATTTTACTGGAGGTAAAAGTGTTGAATTACCTTTATAGGTCAATGGTAAAATTAGTATTTAACCCCATCAATTGCCCCTATCCTTTATTTTTATGCTGAAAGCTGAATGTGAAGGATAAATGCCTTTGACGGATAAATGGTCCGGTTCAAAGCTAAGGCGTGAGAGCGAGTACTTGTCGAGGAAGATAATCATGGGGAGAGCTTGAATAATCAATGTGTAGGGCTTTGTTAGCCCTTGACCATAAGTTTGTGGAGTTCGGAACATTAATGTGTAAAGCTAACTAGACTTTGATCATTAGTTTTAGAGTTTCAGAATATCATAGTGTAATGCTGGCTAGACGTTGATCTCGAGTCTTAGTTCAAGGAAGTTAGATCTCTGATGCTAGTCGTTGAGCTCGAAACATCAATGTGTAAAACTTGTTAGACATTGGATGCAAGTCGTAGAGATTGGAACATTAATATGTAAAGCTCGCTATACTTTTGGTCATAAATAGTTTGATTCTACTCGGGCTTTTTTCAACTGTCTTTATATATATATATATTATATATATAGATATATATTTTTAAAAAAGTATTTAAAGTCAATCTAAAAAATCTTACCACAGTAAAAAAATCTTACCACAACATTAACATCATACCCACATTTTCTTCCCCTATGGCGACATCAAAGAGGGATCTAGGGCGGTGGAGTCTAGATGCACACGGGGGGCGCTGTATATTTTGACTTTTTAAGAAGACAATTTTTCATCTTCGGGATTCTTTCAATGCTAGATGCCTCTTGTCCCCTCTTTCTTGCCATCTCCCTCAAGATCCATCTTCTTCTTATACCTTTTACAGGGGATACCCATGAATAAGGGAAAGTAAATCACAAGTATGCCGAATACCTTTCGTTGTACATGTTCTTCTTGTGCTTCTTGCTCTTACAGACGCAAGGGATGTCAGCCATGGTGTGAATATGCGCAAATTTTTCGAAATGTGATTAGTCGTCAGGATTATCGCATAATTTTCACTGTTTTCGGGGTGAAGAGTGTTGCAGATATTTTACAAAATATTCCTGAACATCAATATCTTGAGACTCTCAATTCATTTTTTTTGAAGCCACGGTGAGAATCGAAAATCCCACTAAAGGCTATACTGCTCTCCTTGCTTCTCTTGAACAGAAGGTGGAAGAGTTACAAGCACGGGTGACGGCATTAGAGGCTCGATTAGAATGAGGGTCTTCATGCGTTAACCCGCTATGCTCCTTTGCTCGTCCTCGAGGATCCTCGGGGTTCCTTTCGTTGACAGAAAATAACGCGCCTGATGTTATTATGTCTGCCCTGAATCTTTCAGAACATGTTCCTGAAAGTTTTTTAAGGCTCCTTATGTCGGAAGAGGGTGTATAGGATATCCTTTCGACTAACACGAATCTTATAGAAAATGGGGCTTTTCTGATTAAAGTGGATTTGCCGTTATTTCTGAATCGGTCCTATGACCAAGCTACCTTGGACGCCGTTTATCAGGCTGCCTCGGACAGTTTTTTATCTCAATCTTCGCTAGATGATTTTGTTACGGATTTTGCCCAAACAACGAGCCCTGATTGGACAGCTTTAGGGGATATTCGCCATAATTTTTTTGATTATTCTTTTTCTGATTTAAGTAATATTTTGAATTTTGATGCTGATGATCTTCGAATTCTTCAGCCTTTTCTTTGATTAGATAAATTATCTACCCCTCCACTTTCATGTCTTTTTGTTTGCGAAGAAGGGGTCCAACATATATCTGTAACATCTCTTTTCACCAGTAAATAAACAAGTTTATTTTAGAATTTTTTTTATATCTTCTGTGTGTTCTTTTTTATGTTTTGTTTTGAGTTGTCATTGTGAGATTTGAACAAGTCATATATAAATGGTTATCCATTTTCCCCCACACTCAAAGTAAAACGATAAAGGCAAAAGAGATAAAATAAATCCAGTAAAGATGCCAGTGTTAGAGGTCTTTTGGCAGTTTTTCAGGAGGGACCTGGTGTGCAACAGGTTTTCATTGGGTCATTTGTACGTAAGGAATTATTCTTATTTTGGCTAAGTCTATAAGAGTTGTGCCCCCTGACTTTAAGCAAATTTTGTAAGATTTTTTCCGAATGCCGGTTAGACTCCTCAGAGTGTAAGTGTGCTCATGTAAGAGAGTTGCGCACCAACAAACTGACCTCTTTAATTAGACGAATTTCTCAGCACTCAGCAAGTCTGCACTTAGACGTTATATGCTTGGTGGTTGACCTACATGGCGGTAGGAATTTTTTCAATTTTTTGACTTCTTCTTTGGCAGCTAGATTCATTTCTGCAGCGAAGTTTCTCTTATTCTGCCTTACGGGCTTGAAGGCCGGGTCAAGGTTGAGCCTGTGCACCATGACCTCTGGGTTGAGCCCCTTCATGTCATCATGGGACCACGCAAAGACATCAGCGTTAGCTCTGAGGCATTGGTAGAGCTCTCGTCTGACCTCTGAGTTGAGTTGGTTGCTGACCTTGAGCACCCTTTCAGGTAGTGAAGGATCCAAGAGTAAGTCTTCTAGATCTTCAATGGGCTTTCTCCTGAGCTTTTTTTCTTCATCTCGGGGGTCTATGGTATCAATTTCTAATCTCTCGGAGGTGGTGGATTCTCCTGTATTGTTCACCCCTTTAGTAATTGTTACCTCGATTTCTACGGTGACGATCTCCGCAGTTTTGACTTCTTTCAAGGTTCCGAATTGACAGTGCCTGGCCTCCATTTGGTTACCTCTGACCTCCCCGATCCCATGACGGGTTGGAAACCTCATGGTTAAGTTGCAGGTTGATATGGCAGCTCTGATTTCGTTGAGGGTTCATCTACCTAAGATAGCATTGTAATAGGGAGCTGAGTCAAGAATTAGGAATTCTGCCATGACCGTGACCTGCTTTGGAGCCTTCCCTAGAATTACCGAAAGCTTGATTACCCCCAAGGACCTTATCTTCTCCCCAGAGAATCCTACCAATGTGATCGGCGATTGGACCAAGTGTTCTTTAGTGAGACCCATCGCTTTGAAAGCACTGTAGTACATGAGGTTCGAGGTCGCTCTTGTGTCGATAAGGATACGATGGACGTTGTGGTTGCTTATCATCACTGTTACTACTAACGGGTCATCATAGGGGTACTTTATCTCGTTCATATACGCATCAGTGAAGGTGGCCTCGGAGACCTCGTACTTGGCCATCTTTGAGGGCCTCGAAGTGAAAAATTCTGCTTCTATGCTTGAAAACCTAGCCTGCCTGATGTAGGCCTTTCGGGACCTGTTGCTGTTTCCAGAGAATTATGAACCTCCCTCAATCATGAATATTTCTTTGGCGTGCTTCTTCCCATTGGCTTTTGGAGAAACATCCTTTTCTTTCTTTATGTACTGTCGGAGTTGACCTCGCTGGATAAGCTTCTCAATTTCTTCCTTGAGCTTTCAGCAATTATCAGTCTCGTGACCGTGGTCCTTGTGATACCGGCAGTACTGGGTAGAGTCCCTCTTCCTCTCTAGAGTGCTCATCTTCCTAGGCTTAGGTACCTCTCCTAGTTCCAATTGGGTATAGACCTCGCTCAGTGGAGCTGTAAGGGGAGTGAACTTCCGATGAGCTCTGTCCTCGCTAGATCTGAACTTTTCGGTATTCTTTTTGTTCTTCTTGTTCTCCCTCTCTTGGTCAAAAGAAGGGCTATGTTCCCCCTGGCGCTTGGAAGGGGGCCAGAGAGCAGAAAATCCTGATAGATTGCGTCCTTGGAGTGTCTCTTCCACCCCAATCTGTTTGTTGACCTCGTTCAGAAGTTTAGACATGGTCTTTGGAGCCATTCTAGCTAAGGTCATTAAGCAGTAGGGGGAGCTTAGTCCGTTCATAAATGCGGCTACGGCCACACCTTCATTGAGATCATTGATCATTAGGCTTTCCTGGTTGAACCGGCAAGCGTACTCTTTTAGGCCTTCGTTTGAACTTTGTTTGATTGTGAAGAGGTGGGTGGAGGGCTTAGAATGCTTTCTAGTCCCCAGGAAGTGAGTTACGAATCTCGTACCAAGCTCGTGTGAGCTCTGAATCGAGCCTAAGGATAGGCTGTTGCACCACATCCGAGCTGCCCCCTTGAGGGTTGTGACAAAAGCCCTGCATATGATACCATCTGGGACATTCTGGAACCCTGTCATATTTCCAAATTTCTGCCAATGCTCCACTGTATCCGTTGAGCCATCATATGACTCTAGAGCATGTAATTTGAATCTGTTCGGGACCGCATATGTTTGGATGTGCGTTGCAAATGGGGATTCAGAATTTCTTACCAAAGTTGCTTCTAAGCTCCCTCCAACGTGGCCTATGGTTTTCATCATTTCGGCCAGTTGGACTTTCATTTATGATCTGAGCCTCTGCTCTACTTCTTCAACAGAGCTCTTGTTCGAGATCCTATCGAACACGAACCCTCGAGGCTTAGCATTTGTCTCTAGAACTGGTGGAATAGGGGGTCCACCTCCTCTGCTCACACTTTGTCGTTAAACATCTCCTTCAGAGCATCTTTCTCGAATAACATGAACTTGTGGATTTCTTTTTAGAGACGGGGGAGCTGTAACAAAAAACTCATCATAAGAATCTCCTTGTTCAGAACTGGATTGGTCGGCATCAGACCCACTGGGCCTGCCTCGACTTCTCTTATACCTCCGGCGGCGTTCCCCCAGACTTTCAATGGTTGGGATTCGCGCAGAGGCTAGGGGAGCCGGTGCAGAAACATGGGTCGGAGGCGATCCATCTCTTAAACTCTACGAAGGGGATTCTATTTGAGCCATCAATTTGTCAATCTGGACTTGGAGAGCAATTTGTTGAGCCACTAAGGCTATCAAGGGGTCTGTTTGGGTGTTTTCTGATTGGGACATGGCGAAAGTATGGTTTTTTGGGCTTTTTGAGAAGCGTGTGACTTTAAGGAAATGTCTTTTCCACAGACGGCGCCAAACTGATGGTATCAAAATCTAGAATAGATAGTTAGCGACCGACCGACCGACCGATCAATCAATGAATAATGGTGGATTAGAGGTTTAATAACAGATTGTAACTGTGAACAGTACCACCGTATATATAAACAGTGATTGTGAACAGTATCACCGTATATGTAAACAGTGACTGTGAACAGTACCACCGTATATGTGAACAGTGACTATGAACAGTACCGACAGAAACTGATTAAAAATGAAGATGAACACGAGATATTTTTTATTAAGGTAGGTTTCCCCGGTAGCGCTTATGCTAGTCCGGCAGTACGTCCTCCTTTTGTGTGTGCTTGCTTTGTATTAGCTCAAAGGAAATCAATTTAAATGATAATACAAGCTACCAATCTCTCTATATCTCTTTCTATAATTTTCTTAATTCTATTTATAAGTATAGAATTAGGATTACAAATATTTCAACAGAATAAATAATAAACTATGTAGGAGAGAGAGTGTATAAGGGTTGTTAGTATTTTTGGGGTATGAAAAGAGAGAGTATAAGACCCTCGAAAATTGGCTTGTATTTGTATTGCCAATGGCTTTATATCTCTTAGAAAAGATGGATGGATCTTTGGAGAGAATGATAGTGTGTTTTTGGTCACATGTAATGTAGATGATGTATATGTTTAGGTCACATAGATGAGGAGGTAAAAATGAGATTTTACTGGAGGTAAAAAATAGAATTTTACTGGAGGTATAAGTGTTGAATTACCTTTTTAGGTCAATGGTAAAATTAGTATTTAACCCCATCAAGTTTTTTTAACCCAAAACTATATTAGAATAAAAAAAATTAAAACACACATACACCTGGGTGGATTTTTTATGGGTTTTTTTAACCCAAATTTGATTAGTTTTTATTTAGTTTCAAATTTCAGATTCCAAGTTCTTATTTACACTATTCACTGCATCTTAATTTTCTATATCCATATTTAATTTAAAATTAAACCTAAGTTTTCAAAAAAAAAATTATAACATTTATATGTGAAGTCAAATTCCACCTCATTAAAACCCATATATATTTAACATTCAAAATATTAATGTTAATATCTACAGTGCATTTATGGTTGATTTTTTTTTCAAGTTTTTCAATTTTTTTCCCTTATGTTAACATTAACATTCAAAATATTACATGTGCACTCACGGTTGGATTTTTTCAAGGTTTTTTTTGGTTTTTTTTTACTCCAAATTTCCTACTTTTGAACCAAAACTCCCCAAAACTATTATTATAATAAAAAATTAAAACATACATACATGAAGAGAGAGATAGAGAGAGTATTGAAGAAGAAAAATTTAAAACATATATGAATAGTAGCCCAAAACTATATTAGAATAAAAATTGATGGACAATATTAATTAAAGAAGAATAAAACTCACATACATACATGAAAAAAAATATATGAAATAACATACATACGTACATTCTTCAAAAAATGAAACAAAAGAGTATATTCTTCAAAAGAGTAAAAAATAAAAAAAGTAGATGGGAGAGAGTATTTTTTTTTGTGAGGGAGAGAGAGAGTATTTATAAAAAAAATTGTGAGAGGGAAAAAGTTAGAAATTTTGAAATTTGAAATTCAAATTGTATTTTTTTTATCATTAAATTAAGGCGGAGAAAAATCAAGTAAAAAAATATGATTTGATTGGGTGATTTGATATCCTAAAAACACATTTAAGGGTTCATATTTCTTTTTGTGATTAAATAAAGGAAAAAGTGTGTCTTATAATATAAATAGGTTTTGAATATGTAATTTGTTAAAAGTATTCTAAAGCCATGTCAATTAAACACTCATTTATAATAGTATGCTAAAAAACATGTAATGCAAACTTAATTTTGCATGATTCCAAAAAAAAATACAATTTAAAAATCTACTGCAAAGTTAACTTTGCATTCCTTTTAGAGTTAATTTGGTTAAATATAGGCTCTTAATTTACAAAAATATTATTCTCTAATTCTTTTGCAAAAAACAAACAAACCTTATTTTTCAATATTCCATTATTATTATTATTATTAGGGTAATTTTAATGTGTATCTTAATGGCACATGATAAGAACCTAAACATAAAAAGAATAAAAGATAAAATTTTCAACTTACGTAGTACATATATTAATGTCTGCTAGAGTAAACTACCCTATGTCTGCTCTGCCTGTTCTTCGTTTGTATGGCCCTTGTTATTTTTTGAATATTTTTAAACTATTCGGTTAGTGTCACTTTGGCCACTAAACTAAAATCGTGTCACTTTGGCCCTTTAATTATTAGCGAGTGTCACTTTGGCCCTTTCATCTGCATTTTCCATTAAGTTGGACGAAAATAGGGGGTATTTTTGTCATTTCAATTATTTTTTTTAAAAAAAAATTTAATTAGTATTTTTTCTTACAAAATTATTAAAAAATAAATAATAAAGGAAGAGAGAGAGAGAGAGAGAGAGAGAGAGAAATCAAACAGAGAGATAAAGGACGAACAAATCAAATATTGTCCACATACATACTAGGGGTGTTGTCAGAAATCCGAAAACCGAACGAACGAACCGAACTGATTCGTTGCAATCCGAAATTTTCCGAACCGAAAAAAAATCGAAACCAAAATAAAAAACCGAAACCGATTGATTTGGGTCAGTATGTGTTGGGGATTCGGGGTCCCCGAATTGGACCGAAAAAACCGAATCTTTAAAAAAAAAAATTTGCTAACTTAATGTAATTACTTAAGTTGTCTTACAGTACGTTGAAAAAAAAAGGAAATTTTCTTGCAACATTTACATTATATAAATGACCCAACCCTATGGATTATTTACATTTACAAATAGTTACTTAAGTTAATTATTAAAATAAATACATTATATAATTTTTTTGTAGCGCATTTTGAGTGAATTTATATTTTTAGTGCAATTTTAAACTAAAGTTTTAACAATACAAAAAAAAACTGAATGAGTCCGAACTAGACCGAAACCGAATAATTTGGGGAGGGTTTGGGTTTCGTAGATACGAAAACCGAAACCGAATTATAAAGTTTGAAGAGAGTTTGGGGTACCCTAGTTAACCAGTGCCCTTAGACGCAAGTTTACACTACCTTAATTATTATTATTATTATTATTATTTTGTTTCAGTTGCGTATTGGGAATTCGGAAAAGTAATGTGATGGTGGTCCCGAGCTGAAAATATTTGTCAATCAAAAATAAGGTCTGGAAAAAAAAATATCGTAATATTTTTAATTTCTAATTGAAGAGGGCAAAGATTTTGCACTTGGTAATATCTTTAACTTGCATATAGCGTTTTTGTGTGAATAAAAACACATTTACAGAAATATCGATCTTCCTCTAACTTCAATTCCAAATGATTTAACCCCCTTTTTTCAATTAAGTTTTCGTCTTTACGGTCAGTGTTCATAATGTTAAAGAACTATTAATAATCTTTACTTAGAGAGCAACGGCACAAAACAAGAGGAAAAGAATGTTGCGTACCTATTTTTTATATGTTAGTTAGTATTTAGTATTTTATGTTTTATGTTTTATTTTATATTTTGTTTAAGGATAATAGTAGTGGGTAGTTTTAGGAGAATTATTAGGTGTTATGGTTGGATGCAAATTAAATGATTAGTAGATGAGGCAATGGAAGTAGTTAATTCTATGTGATCTCATCATTAATTTATTTTTGCAATATTCCAAGTGAAAGACAAGAATAAATAATAAATTCAATAATTCAGGTGCATGATTAACATGTACGGTATGGTTATACACAACTTAAAACCCTTTTTCCACCTCATATTGCGATAAAAAAAAATTGTTATTTATAAGTTAAAGCAATAATGATATGGGAACAGAGTTCCCTATAAAAAAAAATATTAGTTATTGAAGGCAAGATTCAAGTTAAAAGGTAAAATAAACTCTTTTAATTTATTTTTTTCATAATTTTAGGGATGGCTTTTCACTTGGGCCTGGGTCACACAACCCGGCCCAAATCATAGAAGTAGAAAAGAAAAGAATGAGGACTACACAAAATTTAGTTCTGAATGAATTTGATTTGAAAATAAATAATCAAACCTGTTCAGTAATGATAAGTTGTAAATACTCTGTTTCGTTTATTCAGAAAAGAATAAAGGATACTATCTATGTCTTCAGATCGCAAAGGTCAGTATTGGTGGCACCATCAATCGATAATCTTTTAAATTTATTAGGTTTGGGTTTTTCAATCATCTCTTATTTTGATTAATTAAATCTAACGAACTGTGTGTTACCAAAAAAAAAAAAAAAATTCTATAATTTATGATGACGATGATGTTGATGATGATGCACAGTTGTTGTTCATCTGAGAGCCACGGGTGATGCCCCAATCCTCAAGCAAGCTAAATTCAAGGTACAACTATCTTTTCTTTTTAATTCACTCCCTTACCTATATTCATCGATCCATGGATTTTGTCTTATTTTAACTTTGAAACCCTAGTTCTTTTTATTCATAACCAATCGACGATCCGCAGTAAGAATGCTAATAACAATCACAATAGTTGTGCGAAGCAAATTGTTGAACCTCTGAAAATCTTGAACATTTCATCAGTTGCCCAAATTCTTCAAGCAATAAATTAAGTAGAAGGAAAAAAAATTGTTAAATACCAAAGCTCTTGGCTACCCAATTTTTCTATGCGTTTTGCTCCTAAAAAGTGAGATGCTTTACATTTAGTTCCTCTTATTTCACCATGTTAATATGAGCTACGGATTGTATCTAATTGTTGATTAAGTACCTTGTGATAGATACAAAACAATTCCCCAAATATAAGGGGGTTGTCCGTAGCTTATAAAATATTGGAACAAGTTTCCTAATAGACAAAGATGGCAATACGCTCTTATGATGCTATCATTCTTCATGTGTGGGTCATAAGCAGATTGCAATTGGTTCTTTGATTATTTCCTCTTACTGTTGTTAATAAGATTTCTTGGTTCTCTGTGTGTGTATTTAGTACTTTGATTTTTTAAGCTTTGAATAGCTTAAAATAAATATTGTTTCATATACCTACTTTTCTCATTAGTGTTTTCTTGAAACCTTTCAATGTCAAATAGCGTTAATTTGGGACAGAGGAAGTAAGCAGTTATACTTCACAAAAGTTATAATGTTTTGATGAAGTTAGATTGTCTGGTATCAATTACCATTAATATTATCGGTACACATTTAATTCTCTTAATTGATCAGATTGCTGGGACGGACAAGTTTATCAAGGTGATAGATTTTCTGCGTCACCAAGTCAAAAGGGAGACTTTGGTAGGTGATTTCTACTTGCTTATCTTAAAATACTAGCGGTGATGGGACCTGGATTAATAACTAATGTTCGCATTTCATTGTTTGCCAGTTTGTGTACGTTAACAGTGCTTTTGCACCAAACCCCGATGAATTGGTGATTGATTTGTATAATGTGAGTTGTTTTGACTTCATTCTTCTTTTTCTCCTTAGTGTGTCAATATCATGATACGTGCATGCATTTGATATTGCATCATTTTTGTTTGGAATATGTTCATTGTAATTAGAATAGTTAGATAGCGCAAAGTTTTTTTTTTTTAAAAAAAGTAAATATCTGCATAACTTAAGGATAATATATATCTGCCGGTAAGACACAAAGTAGAAAAGGGTGCATATCAATGTCTACTTGACAAACTGGAACGGAGTTACTGTCTGAGAACAACACTGCTTAGTCTGGAACAGAGTTACTGTCCGAGAACAACTCTGCTTAGTCCGAGAAGCCAAACTTTTATTGTCCATAAGAACCTAGATTTCATTACTAATTTGTTATGTTTTATTGAATATTTTGCTACAATCTTCTTTCCTTATTGCACGTGGACTTTTAAGTATGTTGAGGGTGAGGATTCCAATACTTGTGTAAGTGGTAGATTATCGTAGTCTTCACCCAAAGTTTTTCAAGATATTAATGGTATGGTAGTTTTTGTCAGTCTTGAAAGATGGCAAGTGAAAAATTAAAATAATCTGAGTGAAACATATTTCATGACATTTATGGGATTATTAGCTGAGTTCTTCAAACACCTCCCATCTCTCTCTCTCTCTGAATGAGAGAATAATTCATCTCATTTGTGTTAGACGTAACTCTACTATATAGTTGAATTTACTAGGTGGTTTGGTTTTTATTTCTTTATCATATATGATGCAACTTTATTCTTTTTTCTAATATTGCAGAATTTTGGTTTTGATGGTAAACTGGTGGTTAATTATGCCTGTTCTATGGCATGGGGCTGAAGATCAGCAAGGGCCTTAACGGTTTATCTGTAGAAGTATTTATATGGCAAATAGATTTGTATATGTGTTTATTTTTCTCCACTTTTACCTCATTTCAATTCCCTTGCAATTTTTTTCCCACTTTCTACCTCTTTACAATCCCCTTACAATTGTTAGAACTGAAACAGCGAACTTGCTAGTACCTTTTTTTATTTTTTTGAAGAAGTATAGTTCTTTCTCATGCTGTTCAGTACATCCTGATTAGGAGTCGGTGCAGTTGATTGGAATTTGATTATGCATTTGAGTAAACTTCACTTTGTAAACTGTAAAAGACAGGGTGATTCTTAAATCTTTACAAGTCCATGCAAGTTTCTCTAATCACATGGCCTCTTTGTTTGGCGGGTGTATGTATCTCAACACCTTTTTGTTTGGATGCATGTATTGGCTATTGCTTCGGATGACTGGTGTGCTTCAACTAGCATGAGAAGAAAAGTACTGTCCTTGTATATGTTCACTACAATTTTTACTCCATATTTCCAATGCTCTTTTATTGGATGTCCCTAGTTAAGAGTCCATCTTCCCTTTTAAAACATAATCAATGTAGCATATGTCCAAATCTCACAATAACAATGTAGATTTGTTCTTGCAATTGATTATGTTACAGTCTTTCTTAAAGTAGTGTTAAAGTCCAAACAAAATTCTTAATCTGTGACAGATGGAGCAGGTGAGATGGGATATGTTGTTAACCCCACTCTTTGTAAAGGAGGATCATAGTGACTCTTTGTTGAGTTCAGAACATCCAACCTAAAACCAATTGGCCATAGGTGGAGTAGTCCAGATGTGGGATTTATAGTATCAACATGCACTTTCACGTGTAGCATTGTTTTAAGCCTAACACGTGGATTGTTTTTATTGGGTGACATGGAGCCCGTGTGGCTGTTGGGCCTTTGACATGGTGAATAACCTTCCCTTTGATACCATGTTAGAATTTGGAGTATCCAACTCAAAACTAATTGGCAATAGGTGTAACCGCCTTGATGTGCGATTTGTAGTCTCAAACACTATTGCACCTAATTGACAGATGCAATATAAACGTATGAGTCGCCATTATTTTCGTTTTATTATTCTATTATATTCATCAGTCATTGACAGGGATCACCACATGACCTTTAGTGGTGCATAAAAATCATTTCTGTTTTCAAAGATTAATTATGTTATATCATCTACTCTCTTGGTCCTGAAATCCCAAAATAAGATGTTGCAGAAAACAAATATTTGGTGACATTTTAAGTCACGTCACTGAAAAATATAATCGGTAAGGTAATAGGCCAGAAATGCCATACATGGTGCGAAGCGGGGTTGAGTACATAATTGCTGAAACGTCATATTTTACTCTGCAGAGCTGTGGAATTGAATGTTAAGAATAACCATTTGCTATTGAAAGTTCTTATTACTCGAATCACGTAAGCAATAATTTGGTTTCAATTCGATTTTTTTTTTTTTTTTTACGGACCAATACGATACAAATTTGTCGTTCTATTTTTTGTTTTGTTCAGCATTGATTTACTTTTCAAAAAATAAGTAATGTACTGAATCTTGAAAAGGATGAATATTTGTTTTGTCTCCGGTGTATATACCTTTTTGTCCCTATCTTTCTATTGTTACCTCCAATAACATTTACAATAATTGTTTCGTTAATCTATCTCATGAATTACTTTACTTACTCTAGCTCTGGTAGGAGAAAGGAAAATACTTTTTTCAACTATAAATTTTATTATATATTTTTTATCGAATGTGTTAAATAAGTTGTATTATTGTTGTATTTTATAAAAGTAGAACTCATATAACGGATAGGAGAAAATACACTAAGGAAATGATACGGGCTAACGGTATTTACGGTAAAGTTGAGTTGTGGCGTGCGATACTGCACTAAATAACATTAGACGTGATAAATTTTAATACTGATATGATGATTCATGATAACTCGCATAAACAATCATCTACTTCTTGGAACCTACTGACCCATTCAAAAGTCAATGGATCCTCGTTGGAGAAATCAAAGAAATCATCAACGTTGAAGCTCAACTTTGCATTCTCCTCTGCAGCAGCAGTATCATTGGATCTCTCCTCTTCTCTTACCTCCCTCTTTTCCCTCTCTATTATTACCCTTCTTTTTTTAGGTTTGGAGTCATCTCTTGTTGAAGCTCCACTTTGAATATTCTCCTTCTGGTCGTCCATCTTCTTTCTCAAATGAGAATTCCAATAATTCTTGATCTCATTATCCGTTCGACCCGGTAATCTTCTTGCAATCAATGACCATCTAATTACACCAAACTTCCAAATGAATCAAACCCATATAAATAAAACGATACAAAAGCAATTAAACAACAATATATGAGACTATACTAACCTGTTTCCTAGGAGCTTATGAAGCCTAAGGATCAAATCCTCCTCTTGATCTGATATATTCCCTCTTTTGATGTTTGGTCTTAAATAATTCATCCATCTTAGCCTACAACTCTTTCCACATCTATTTAGACCTGCGGAAATATTTACTACTCGTAATCGAGCTTGAGATCTGAAAAATTTTACGCAAGGTTTGTGTCTCTAATTTCAATAATCTGTTTATCTAGCTAGTTTTTGTTGTTTCTTTCGGGAAAAAAAAAAAAAAAAAACACACCTGCTTTAGCGGCGACTGTTTTCCACTTCTTGGCTCCATGGATTTCAATAGCTTGGGCCAATTTTTGATCTTCCTCATCTGTCCATGCTCCCCTGTTCACTTCCTTCTTAATAATGGATTCATTTTTCACAGAGGCCATTGCTCTCTCTCTCTCTCTTTCGAAAACACATACAGAGTGTCACAGAAAGAGTGGAGAAGTATAGGTTTGTTGTTCACTTAGAAGTACTAATTCAAATGGGTCCCCTTGAATTCTTTGATACATAGGAGTAATTAATCAACCACCACCACCACTACTTTATGTATATATATACATAGGAGTGGTACATATGAGTGTGTAATAAAGCACCTCTATAAGGTTGATGAGTAAACAATGACTGCGCCATCAAAGTTTGTACACAAAAGGCTGCTCCTATACTCCGCTTACACCTGCTTCTTTAGGAGGCCTCATCTCTATTTTTAAATTCCACAAGCTGTGGCCGGGTGGCTAACCACCTCATGTTCGAACTCTGAAGTCGACTGGGAGCTTCCTAGGTCGATTCCCGAGCCAGCGCAAATGGTACTCCGTGTGAGCGGGGAATTAGTCGAGGTGCGTGAAAGCTGGCCCGGACACCCCATGGAGCAATGCCTCCTAACCAAAAAAAATTCCCACTTTAACTTTAGAAATATTTTTAAGAACATAATCAGAATATAACTTATTCTCTATAATAAGATTTAATATATTTATCATTTTTTAAAAAAAATAAAATTCTTAAAAATTAAATAAGACTCTTAATTTAACAGTTACTAGGCTTGTCATCTAGCGGTTATTGCAGTTAATTCCTAGCTACCGATAGCCCTTTTAGCTTGCGCAAATTCCATTAATAATGTAATCCATCGAGCCCAAGACCAAGAGTATGATC
Source organism: Lonicera japonica (assembly GCA_021464415.1). NCBI lineage: Eukaryota > Viridiplantae > Streptophyta > Magnoliopsida > Dipsacales > Caprifoliaceae > Lonicera > Lonicera japonica. Next base: position 2,001,603 of record CM038467.1, on the reverse strand, counting down.
ACCAAAATGATGAGGACAAGGGTTGATGCATGTATATTATTATTTCTGTCCCCTCTTCTTATACAAATTATTTATGAGGCAATTAGGTATAAGGGCTCATTATAATAATAATATAATTATAAAGGACATTTAAAAATTAGCTGTGTAAATTAAGGACACTATACAAAAAAGACACTAATACCCCTTCCTTATAATATCGTCTCATTATAACACCAACAGCAACCAGAAGGTGCTAAATGCATTTAGCACCATCTGCACAGCAACCAGAGGGTGCTAAATGCATTTAGCACTACAACCAAAAGGTACCAGAAGGTGCTAAATGCAATTATCACCCTCTGGACAGCAACCAGAATATGCTAAATGCGTTTAGCACCCCCTAGACAACAACCAGAGGGTGCTAAATGTGTTTAGCACCATAACCAGAAGGTGCTAAATACATTTAGCACCCGCTGGACAGCAACCAGAAGGTGCTAAATGCATTTAGCACCCCCTGGACAGCAACCAGAGTGTGCTAAATGCATTTAGCACCACAACCAGAAGGTGCTAAATGCATTTAGCACCCGCTAGACAGCAACGATAAGGTGCTAAATGCATTTAGCGCCACAACCAAAAGGTACTAAATGCATTTAGCACCCCCTTAGAGAGCAACCAGAAGGTGCTAAATGCATTTAGCACCCTCTGGACAGCAACCAGAAGGTGCTAAATGCATTTAGCACCCTCTGGACAGCAACCAGAATGTGCTAAATACATTAAGCACAACAACCAGAAGGTGCTAAATGCATTTAGCACCCTCTGGACAATAACCAAAGGGTGTTACATGCATTTAGCACCATCTAGACAACAACCAGAATGTGTTAAATGCATTTAGCACCTTCTGAACAACAACCATAAGATAACACCACTTGAACAACAAATCAGAAGGTGCTAAAATAATTTTAGCACCATTACAAAATAGAGAACAACAAAATTGATGAGATCAACATCCACTCAATTTATTTATATGTATATAGATATGGATAGACGTAGGGTTCGTAAAAAAATAAAAAAAAAAGAGTTACAATCATATTTTTTTTTTCAAATCCCGTTGGGCTGTTAAAATTGATCGATTTCGATAGCAAAACGACTTCTGATCGTCTTAATTTTTCACGCAATAATATTAACTTTGTCTTCCGAACAACATATCCAAAAATCAGCCAAATCCAACAGTTCAATCAAAAGTTATATATGTTTTACGATTACAGATCTAGAAAAAAAAAAAAAAATAAGAAGATGATGATGATGATGATGAGAACGATGATCCTCTCGGAGATACGATCGGAGAGTAAGGTGGTGGTGGTGGTGAGACAACTTCTCTTTTCTCTTTTTTTTTTGTTTTCTCTCTCTAAACTATGTGTATGTAAGAGAAAATAATATGTCTTTTGTATAATTAGAATAAATGATATAGTAGGGTAGTTTTGTCCATCAACATTTATCATTTTTCTTAAAATAAATTAATATTATGAAAAGTGTCCTTATTGTAAAACCAAATTATGAAATTAGTACTACTTCCCTTTATTAAACATGAATCCGTCCTTAGAGTTATAACACATTACGGAGCGAGACCTTATAACCCATTATCTCATTATTTATTTACAGATGGAATATGTATTACAAGATTTGTTTTGTCTTTCATTGAATTTATATATATATATATACATATACATATGTATTTTAAAAATAATGCTATATGTACCGACTAATTTAGTTGATTAATTTAACTGTTCAAAAAGTGCAGTGGTAAAAAAAATACTCACATCTTCATTCAGTGCAAAATACAATACATTGTACATGTTTACATGACCTTTCAAAAGTTTGACTCCCACTATTTTAAAACTATAGCATCACTTTTAATTTTGTATTTCTTTAAGAAAATAATAATTTTAATTTAATCAATTAAAAATATTAAAACTATCATTCAAAGACGATGGAGTAGTACTTCAGAAAAAAGAGTATAATGTATTGCACATACGCAATAGTTATTGTGACAATAAATAAATAAAACATAGATTATTTTGGGCTCGAACCCTTTTTTCTGAAATGTCCACACAAATTGTACTCGATTAATATGAGGCAAAGTAACCTTCATAGGGATTAATTTGTAGTCGCACATTTGTTACCCTTACAAGATGTTAAGCTGTAATATTAATATTTTAATTTAATTCTTTTGAGGGAAACAGCTTTTCCTAAACATGGAGCAAAATGGGCTTCCGGAAGTGGACATTAGGGTTGGTTTAGTCTTAACCAAGGATTAGGTCAAAAGGAATTGAAGGGCAGTCAACATCTTGAATAAAAACGAAAAATTACATAATAATGTGTATTCAGCTATGCGATTCCGTATGAGCGGAGGAGGTGGCCCAGTGATAAACTCCTCCCCCGAACTCCCGGGCAATCGGGGTTCGAGTCTCACCAGTTGCAGAATGCAGCTCTCCTTTTCCCCTTCCCCTTAGGTGTAGGAAAAATTTGATGTGTTCAAACAAAAAAAAAAAAAAAAAGTTATGCGATTCCGTATCAAATATCAATTCAATCTTAATACTTTTGAGTTTAAGTTAAGGAAAAAAATAATATTCAAAATACATTACTATATATGTAATTTTGTAGTCGGCTGCAACTTAACAACGAAACTTGTTAATAACGTCCTCTACTCATTTCTTTTACTAAATTTGAGTTAAAGAAACAAATATGACCGACCTTTAATTTAATTTACGTCATTAGAAAAGTACTTAATTCTTAATCTAGAATAAATTAGAGTAGCCGATTTGAAAATTTAACGCAACATTGGATTTGCACACGCAAAATTAGGTCGCTTGGTTAATAAAAGGGAAGCTAATATGAAATTTGGCAAACGGCATTAAATTAAAGAAATTAAAATAACATTAGACTGATGTTTATTTTATACAATCATGTTAAACAAGGATGAAGGGGTGGCTATTTATTTATATATTCCAGGAAAAAAAAATGTGCATATTATTAATTAGTCCGTCTGTATATATAAGACCAAAAACCCAATAAAAATCAAAATGGAGGGAGGGCACCCAAGGGCAGAGCCAAGAGTCGGTCAGGGCGGGTTTCAGCCCGTCCCAAAAAAAAATTAATAATAAAATTATATGTATAATAGTATAATAGTATAAGGGTTTTTGTGCGAAAAATTAAAGTCTAAAGTTTATTAAAGTAATAAATTAAAATCTTTAGAAAGTAAGTGTGTGTTGAAAATGTTTGCTAAAAACATTGATTTGGATTTACTCATAAATGATTTTGATTCACAAAAGAATCGTAGGATTCAACTTCATTAGTTTATATAATATATTTTTTTGTATTACATGTGATTAGATATAGCAAAAAACACCTTTTCTCTATTTTAAATCTCTAATTATGATATGCTATTATATAAGTGTTTAGTATTTGCATTTTTTTCATTCAAATAAATACTTATTTTTTATTATTTTTAAGTCAATATTTAATAAATACTTTAAAATAACTTTCAAAAATTTTTTTTGAAAACAATCTCGTATATTTTTTTTTAACTTAATTCGTCCTATGAAAAAATTCTGACTACGGCACTGAGGGACCGGCCATCAAGTAAAAAAGAATGCCAACTTGTTGCTTCCCTATCACTATCACTAGATATGACAGGGTACTAAAAGCTGGAGCTATATATTTGTATATATATTTATGTCTGTCACCATTGAGCATATGAATAGAATAGAATAGATACACACCCCCTCTCCTCTTCTACAAAATGTGCAGAAAATGATTTATTGTTTATGTAAGTTTTAAGGACCACAAGTGCAGCAGCTCATTACTACGATCACTATTAGTAGTGGTGGCCTGCCCATTCTCATAACTATGCCTTCTTTAGAATGTATCTTTAATTAATATTTCGTGTGAAGTCAATTAAAACGAGTTTAGTTACGTACAATATTTTGGACTACTTCTAATCACGTTACTTTTTTATTATTATTTAAAATTTGCGACATTTATTATGTTTTAAACAAATACTTTTTCATATGTCTTGAAAATAAAAAATTATTATTATTGATTTAAAAGGAATAAAGTATTTTGTACGTATGTAGTGGTGGGGAGAGAGAGAGAGGGCGCACTAGATTCAGCGCTTTTTTTTTTTCTTTTTTAATAATTTGGGATTTAGAGCACAAGGACGTATTACTACCTTAATTTGCAAAGATATGTGTCATCATTAATATATAGGAATTTAAAAGTTCATATAAAATCTAAGACTTGTCTGCATAACAAAGACGATTCCACCAGTGCATCCAATGCCACCTACTACTATATTTAGGTTTTCTTTATTTAAGAAATAAAATAAGAGATATTGAATTATTATTTCGTCATAATTTAGAACTTAAAATACTCAAAAAAAAAATTGTCAACAGGAAGTACTTTAACGTCCTAATGATACCCAGCGAGTGTGAGCGCCGTTGGATTTAATTAAACGAATATCATTCCACTTTATAATGGGGATGTTAGACAGCTAAAAATAAAAATTATAAATCTCTTCCCTCTTACAATAACCAAGAAAACTCCGCTCTATTTTGTAACTTGAACTCGGGATTTCTTAGATCCGGATATATGCTTTTACTATTATTTACTAGACTATCCACTTACACTTAGACAATTAAAAATTTAAACTTATAATATGATAAATTAGCAAAGAGTGATTTTTCACATTAAGAAATGTGGTGAACTTCTATAATTATGCATACATTCAACAAATGTTTTTTGAATTCACGTACACTAGCTTTGTGAATATAGAGAATTATGAAGTAATATCTAGGACATAATGGAGATAGCCATCTAGCTATATAAATAAAGTGGAGAGCAAAGCGACGATAACCTTTTTTTTTCAATACTTTCCACCAAGTAATTAATTTTATCATTATGAAACAACTACCTTAAAACCATTACAAAAGCTGTCTTCCAAATCTAGTACTACTAATTACCCACTCCACCGACGTCCACCACCCCCCATTTAATTAATAATAATAATCCATTTATCCAATGTGATCTATGCTGCTTCTTTTTTCAAAGTATCATTGACTAGGCAAAACAACGGTGTGACTTAATAACATTCAAGTGTAAATAGTTGATCAAGTAATAAATAAATGATAAGTTCAAGATCGATTTACTGGGAGAATGTGTAATTCTCTAAGTTATGAATATTTTTTTGAAAAGGAGACAAGAAAAAAAGAAGAAGTTAATTTATAATGTGGATGTAAATTAATTACTAATTAAACTAACTAAAAAAATAAAACTAAATAAAATATGTAAGTAAAACTAAATCTAAAGGTAACAAGGCATCACGGTACTGAAGGCAATTAAACTAACGCAACACAAACATGAAAAAAAAATGCTAAATAAAAAGAGCGTGCTAAGATAATTAAATTTGTGAAAAACTTTAGTTAAAATCAAGAATAAAAAGCGCTAGAAGTATCCATAAATTTCAAACACAACGGGAAATTCGGTGGACTAGAAATCTTTTTTTAATTAATTCTTTTCTTGCAAAATTAGTTTACATGCATTCCACAACCCAATTGACCTCGTAAACTCAGTATATTTTCTGATAATTTATGCATGTCATAAGTATACATACCAATATTAGTTATGTGATCAATTCACTAAAAATATTTGTTTATTAAAGTGAAGTATTATTTGACACTATAAAACATTTTATTAAATATGAGTTTAGTAAGATTAAGTAACAACTACGATTCAATTCAAATAAGTTAAAACATGATTGGAACTAAATTTGAATTAAAACTGACGGAGGAAACACAAGATTTGTGATTTTTGTATCAAAAAGTTAGGTATAAAAAACAACTATCGAAAACATCACAATCAAGTTTGAGATATAAAGATACAAAATCAATCAATTTAACTAGTATAAACCGCTCTCTGACTCGACCAGTTAGAGTTTAGAAAAAAAACAACAATTCAAAGTAATTTTGTTCTTTTATTGAAAATATTTTATTAGGTTTCTTATAAAAGCAAGTGATTAGTATATGAGAACAAGAACCTAAAAGAATCAAATTTATATTGACCTTTAACGTATAAAAAATAATTAGAATCAATTTTGACCTGAAAAATTATCGAATCAGTATACTAAGTCTTTACGGACCCCTAATTAGTGAATTAGCCAAACATATGTAATAAATTTATGCTTAGTAAATTATAAATATAAACCAACGTATAAAAATTTAAGAATGAAAAAGACAATAAAAAACCTAAATATGCAAATTTTACACAATAAATTAACAAAGTAATAATTAAATCAAAAACCTACAATGAAAGCACAAATCACACACGCGAACCAACAATATAATCTGAAAATCACCTTCAAAACTCTTATCTCTAACTCCATATGAACTCTAAAAATCAACTGCAAAAGTGATTCACAATAGTCTTTTAATGCTCAAAATAACATAAATAAAAATTAAAGAATTATTAAGTGAAAAAAGGAATGGAAAGCACTAGAATTTCTTTTATTAAATGCACGGCTGTTCTTCTTCTTCTTCTTCTTTATTTCTTTGACCAATACCAAATTAAATTAGGGTTGGGTTGCCTCTTTGTGTCATGGGCTTTGGGCCCATCATGTGTGCCTTTAATCTGATTGGTTCTGGCTTCAAAAAGAATAGAGTAGCAAGCTCCTGCAAGTCTGCAACAGGACTCGAGCACGGGTGCTCTAGGAGACGGGCTTTCAAGCTGGCCATATGGACTTGGACCACAACAATAAGAAATTATGTACCTTCAATTCTTATTTATTTGTACTGAAATTTGATCCTATGAGGTATTATTTGTATTTCCATCATAACTTTTTGTTTCAACTTAAGATTTTTGCTTACGCATAGCTAATTTAAAAATATACAATCTCTATATTTGGAGGGAGGTTTCTTCAAATTCTGTACAAATCAATACTATAATTGATTGAAACAGTGGTCTTACGTGCTGCACATCTTTTCTTCATCCAAAAACTTTTCGATTTGATTCTTTAAATTTTCATTGTTAAGGTTAATTATTTGTGTTAATGGTTAATTATCTAAAAAATAATATAAGAGGAGGTGAATGATCTTAGTGATAAAAAATGATATATAAAGAAATGTTTAGCATAAAATTATGCATGTGACAAAAAATGTGATAAGCAATTTCACCACCTTTTATAAATACAAAGCATACCATTTTGATTTGAACTCGAACCGATAATCTCCAACTTGAATTTGGTTTTCTAAATTCAAAGTGACTAACCACTAAACCACTCTTTTGTAATTGCACATACAAATCTACATTGTTATTCATAGATATTTTCTTTTGGGTTTTTTTGAAAAAAAAAGGATGAAACAAAATTCACAAACGCGTACTTTCATTTATTTTTATTTAAAAAAAAAAAAAAAACAAACAAACAAAGGGTAAATTTTAATTTATTTACCGAACAGTATTATTTATTTATTTATTACCCATAGACGGTGCATGAAAAAGTAGGGTGGCAAAATGCCGTCCAACAGGTAGCGAGTGTCAATCTTTTGATTTACGCCAGCAAGTACAGTTATCTTGGACCCTAGCCTGCAGTGGGCCCACCATGAATAATACAAAAAATTCGTATCTAATAGTCAAAAAGGATTTAGCTCTCGTGCTTCCGTATTCACTCCATTCCATTAATTTCGCATTATCACGTTTCTCCACGTTTCAGAATTTTCCATCAACAGATCACATCAACGTCCCGATTGGACAATTCCATTGCCTACACTGCACCTGCAGCACTCTTTATCCAACCCCCCTTTTTCAATACTTTTATTCATTTAATTTGATGTGTTCTCTCTCTCGTGGCCACTTCTGCAAAAAAATAAAAAAATTCAGAGGAAATGAAAGGAGGAACGAATATCGAGGATGAAGAGGAGGTGGCCTTAAATACAAGAACAGTTACAGTACCGTCTGCGACAAAAAAACGATGATATAGATTCTATTACCCCTCACAAAAATAAATTAAAATTAAATATTTTTTACACCGATAATTTTTGTACCACCGTGTATCAAAAAATTTAAAAAATGTGAGCTAAAATAAATAGTAAAACTATATTTAATTTATTTTTTCGATAGTTTCTTACACTAATTATGTATCGCATTAATTTGATATAACTTTCACGACGCATCATGTATTTCTTTAATTTAACATAATTATAATGATGCATCATGTATTACTTGAAATTAAAAACTAGCATGGAGCATAATATCATAATGTATCGTCGTAATGCATGCATTGGAATAGGAACATCTTTTGTCAAAAGAAGTGTTTTTCTCTTTTTTTCCGAATTTTGAGGACATGTTTGGTGTGTTTTTTTTTTTCAAATTTTAAAAATTCAACTTCACTTTTATACTTCTCAAAATTTATTTTTCTTTACTTTCTCTCTTTATATTTTTTTTAAAACACTATAACTTTAAATCTAAAAATTAAAATTAAATAAAAAAATATATATTTGAAACCTACTCATCAAAGATCTATAAAGAGATTTTTTAGTTGATTGAAAAAAACTCAAACAAAAACTAAATTCACTTTTCAATACTTTCAAATTCTACCTAACACCATATTTTAAAAACTCAACTTAAAAATACAACTCAAAATATCAACCAAACATCACATGAGTGTTCAAAATTTAGCTTGGAGTTGCACATCATTTATAATTAAAATACAATTAACCTTTCTATGGTATAAAATTTCTAAAATTAGTAGATTAAATATTTATTTTAACACTATATTTTTACAATATACACTAAAGATAATTTTTATACATCTTAATTGAAATCTACTTGCGGCTGTCCATTACTCTTTTTTTTTTTTTTTTTTTTTATTTACAGTAGACGATATTCAAAACAACTTTGACACAGACATACCTCGGCTAATACTGCTGAAGAGGTTGTCGATCATTATTTGACCATATATATCTATGTTTGTTATGTTTTTGCATATTTTTGAAGTTTGAGCTGAACCCCCCCCCCCCCCCCCCCCTCCCCGGCCACCACCGCCGTAAGATACATAAACAAAGACACGGTTTTAGAGATCGATAGAGAAAGAGAGTATTCCCGAGGGTGAAGCTATCACTTTTAGTATAAAACAATATGAGTGACTGGTTGGGTTTTTCTCTTACTCCACACCTCAAAATAGACGGTGAAGATTTCGGAAGAGAAGATGAAGATGATCATGGAAATGAAAATTCAGAAGAAAATAGTTACTTCAATACCACTACTTCAGATACAGATATTAATATGTCGGTCATGCCTCTTCGTTCTGATGGATCTCTCTGTGTTATGGATTCTTTTACGCTTACTTCTAATACAAAACATACTTCTAATTCTCATCAAGGTATACATATATATATATATATATCTTCTCTTCTATTCTCTTCTCGATCTTCTCTTCTCTTTTCTTTTTGTTACACATATATTATTAATTATTATTGAAAAGTGTTCGTTATTTGTTTTGGTTTGTTGGTTAAATGTAGAATGGAATAATCAAAACGGAGAAGGACCAAAGCTTGAAGATTTCTTGGGATGTTGTTACTCCACCTCCCCTTCAGAGTCCAAACCTTATTGCCAAACACAAACAGTAGTACCGGAAGAAGACAGTTCAATCAATGTTAATAAAGTACAACCCCACTTTGACACCACCACCACTGGCTCTAACCCAGAAACAGAAGAAGCTGGCAATTTCACAAACGCCTCATCTGCTGCATTAGTCCAACGCTTCCCTTACCATTACCAATACAACAACCCCACACAAACCATAGTCCATAGATCAACTCAGTTTCAAAATTCCGATCACCAAAACTCCAACCGTGACAATAATGTTGGCATGTACCACGTGCCCTTTGAGAGTGCAACCTCTGTTTCGGGGTTCAAGTCCTGGCTGCGGCAAACACCATTATTTTCACCTACAAACACTAAACCGCATCAGTCTCTGTCGCTCGCCATTTGCCCGAAGCCCGGTGTTACCGTTGCTGCTCCGCCGTTGCAGGTTGTAGACTGCCGGAAGCGACCGGTGGATAAGTCAATCAGTAGAGAAGCGGTGCCTCGTAAATCCATTGATACTTTCGGGCAGAGAACTTCTCAATATCGCGGAGTTACGAGGTACACTCACCAATCTCTTTTGTATATAATAATAATAATAATAATAATAATAATATTTGTACCCACTAAAATAACTAAGATATCCTCAATTAATACGTTTTATCATTAAATATTAATTAATTATTGGTATCTCAAAAAAAATAAAAAAATAATGGAGAGTAGTAAAACAATGAATTATCAGTAACTTTTCCTTAATTTCACAATTTAATCGTTAAATTAGATAATTATAATATCTCAAAGATGTATTCAAAATATTAATGTAATTAGAAATGCATAAATTTCTGGTTATAATCATGTTATATAATTTATGTCATATATTAAATTATAAACTTTACAAAAAATAAATATAGTGACCATATAGTTAAAAATACTGGATTACCTTGAAATTTTACATGATTAATCAATACAATAAAAATAGCTTGTCAAATAGTATAATTAATGATTATGAATTAGCGAAAAAATTATAAATGGGGTAAAACTTCTTAATCGATCTTAAGATTAATATACGTTTGATTAGGCATAGATGGACCGGAAGGTATGAGGCTCATTTGTGGGATAACAGTTGCAGAAAAGAAGGACAGACTAGAAAAGGAAGGCAAGGTGAAAACATTGTACATTCTATTATATATTATATATTATTATTATTGGATTCTTTTAATTAATTAATTTCTCTGTCTACTGATCGAGAATTTATACTAACGGTTTATGTTTTTTCTTCAATGCCGTCGTCTTTTGGTTTTTTACTTTGGTGTCAAGCAGTCTATCTTGGTAAGTTTAATTTTCTAATTCTCCAGTTGCATGTAATTTTTCGTAAATCTGTTCCATTTAATTTAATTATATTTCATCACTCTATAATTGATAATTCCCGCTCTGACTTCAGTTTTTATTTTTTATTTTTAAACAAATGCGTGCTAATTAATTACAACATATTTTTTATTGTAAAAGTTTGGTACGTAATTAAACTTTTAAAAAATAAATAGGACTATGAATTTAAAATATTAATCCAAAAAAAAAAAAACAAAACAGTGACAATATTAGTTTGAGAAGTTGGGTGTATAGTTAACATCGTTTATTGTTGATGATCAGGTGGTTATGATAAAGAAGAAAAAGCAGCTAGAGCATATGATTTGGCTGCTTTAAAGTATTGGGGTCCTACTACTCACATCAATTTCCCTGTAAGTTGTTCACAACGTATCTCTCTCTTATAATTTCAAAAATTTGGCCATGCATTAGATACAACTAAGGAAAATGATTTTAATTAAGTGATTCTACACACAGAAAAACGTTCAACTTAATTAGTAATGCATCCGGCCTGCTAGCATATATATATTTAAGTTTACAACTCAAGAATGCGCACGGTATGAATTAGCAATGAGACTAGTTAATTTAACATTAATTACTCTGAAACTAATTAACTGACTCCAATTTCTTCAATGTATATGCTACTCGATCGATCAGTTGAGCACTTACGAAAAAGAGCTTGAAGAGATGAACAAGATGACGAGGCAAGAATTTGTTGCCAATTTAAGAAGGTACCCAATAGCTAGGCACCTTTGTGTACCATAATCTAATAGTCGCTTCTTTTGTCGTAAAATAAGATTTTTAATTATTTTTTATAAATGTTTTCAATTAAGAGTACGTCTCTCTTCTTATAAAGACACGTACATAATCAATCAACTAACTAAATAAAGTCTAGGGAGTAATATTAATAACATAAGTTCGATCAAATATTGGGATTTTTATATTCATTTATTATCTCTAGTGTATTGAAAAAAAGTTGAATTGTTTTGTTTAATTATTGACAACAGGAAAAGCAGTGGATTTTCAAGAGGGGCGTCTGTGTACAGAGGAGTGACGAGGTTGGGGAGCAGAAAACGACATTTTCTTTGTTACAAAAAGTAGTCTGTCCATAAAAAAAAATTTCCTTGCAGCTTTTGCAATTATCGTAGGCAATAATAGCAGCTGGGCATAGCCAAATAAACAAACTTATTATATGCATATGCTGATATGCATGCATGTGACAAGGATATATATATATATATATATTAAAGAGCCTGTACATATTTGGTATATTATTGGATCGAATTTGAATCCAATCCATCCTTTATTACCTTTTCTCCCTATATATGTTCTCTTAATTTATACTTTTGAATAATTTTGGCTGCTGCAGGCACCACCAGCATGGAAGGTGGCAAGCTCGAATAGGAAGGGTTGCAGGCAACAAGGACTTGTACCTTGGTACCTTCAGTAAGTTAATTTCAATGTCCTTTCTATCAAAGATTAATTAATTATTCATCACAACAATTATTTTCTTTTCTTCAACTTCATTTGGTACATCTCTCAATGCCCTTCACATCCTGTAATCAATATCAAATTCATTACGTTTAATTGCCAGTTCAATATTTTTGAGCAATGCTAGGCATACTCAATATGCTTAAAAAATCAGTGGACTATTTTCTATGCGAAAGGAACAAGAAAGCTTAGTTTGCTGCGGGTAAAAAGCACAATTTACATATATTGTTGGAGGTAGAAGAAATTACTATTCTTATATATATAACGCTAATGCCAACTGTATTTCTAAGTTAGGGCATTATGTTTGTAATAATGTGAATATTGTATAGTTTGATACCGCTTCAATTTTGGAGGAGGTTCAGAAGGATTATATTACGTAGTAGGGCCTTAACCCGTTTTGAACCCAAAAATAAAATAAAAATGAGATTGTTGAATGTGGAAGAAATTACTCTCCTTAGAGGTCGTCCACAAAATTTATGAAGTTACATTTTGAGCCATCTCGCTATGTTTCTTCATGCTGACAATGTTGGAGGGGTATCTCATGATTGAATAGGTCACAACTATCCGTCTTTATATTTGGTTTGACAAAATTTACGTGAATATGTTATGCCGATGTTATTCTTGTATCCAACTATTCACATATAAAATTTAGTTCACTTGGCCGAAACTCATTGTTATATTGTGTATTTCTGCTGAGTTTTTCGGCTTTACCAATCAGGTTGTTTTGTTAGTCTGATTTATTATTGTAACCTACATTACTTGAAAGATGCCAAAACTGCTTATATTATGTTGTGAGAGCTTAGTTGGTACGACACTTAACTCGATCTCTTTGAGATTTTGCTATTGTTCCATTGTGAACCGAAAAAGAAAAAGGTGAGCCTTCTCATCGATCTACTATTAATAATAATGCTAGTTCAGAAAAGAAATAATCAATGTTTAGCTACATTCATAAATTGTTGATAAAATTAATATAGGTACACAAGAGGAAGCAGCCGAAGCATACGATATTGCTGCGATCAAGTTTAGGGGAACAAGTGCTGTTACGAATTTTGATATTAGTAGGTACGACGTGAAGAGGATTTGCTCGAGCTCCACACTCATAGCCAGCGACCTAGCCAAACGTTCCCCAAAAGACTCGCCACAAGACCCTACCTCCCTAGAAGATTACAACTCTTGCGCTTCATCAGTTTCCCCTCAGCCCTGTCTCGCCATATCAAATGGGGAGCCTTCCAATGAGTTGACCGATATGTTATGGGGTGCAAGCATTGATGTGCAGCAACAACTCAACGGCAACACAAATATTGATGATAGTAATAATGAAATGTCAGTAGTTTCTAACAATAGGAACTCTTCTAGCCCACAAAGCCCGAAATATGGAGCAGACTATTCACACACGTATCTTTCGCTGCAGGAACCAAAATACGGGGATGTCGGAAATAATGGGGGTGATCACACGGGCAACAGTCGGCTGGGGAGTTTAGGTTTGGTGAACCAAGCGCCTATGTTTGCACTGTGGAATGAGTGAAGTTTGGTTTAGGTGGGGATATCGATCAGTGTTGGGTTGGTTATATAGACTCTTAATTTGGATTACCTAGCTAGATTTAGTTGATTAGTGCTAGTTAAGAAGGTTATTAGAATGGAATTGGCCTGCATGGGAACTATTCTGATTTAATTGTATTTGTTTAATTATTTTTTTTGTTTGTTTAAATTATATATTATGTTATGGTACCTAGCTAGCTAGCTAGCTAACCTCTTATATATTTATGTTTAAATTGGAAGGACGTATTTCTGTAATTGCCTGTCCCTAAGACCGCACGTACGTATTGCAATCGTTCTTAAAGTAGAACTTGTGTATATATTTTTACGTACGTACCTATGTACCATATATTCAAGTTAATTTTGTTTGATTACACCACATATATATATATATATATATATCAGAGCATTTCTTACGCGGATTACTGTTCACGGATGAACAGTACGGATTGGTTAATTTGGCACGCTTTTCGATGAAATTTTTTGATGAAATTTTGTAGGGATGTTTTTCATTGTGTGTAGAACATCTCCACCAAATTTCATCAAAAAATTCAACCGGGAAGTGGGTTAACTACGTGATTGAAAAATATTGGTCCAAAAATGGATTTATAAAATCCAATATTTTTTAATCATGTAGTTAACCTACTTCTCGGTTTAATTTTTTGATAAAATTTGGTGGAGATGTTCTACACACGATGAAAAACATCCCCACAAAATTTCATCAAAAAATTCCATCGGGAAGCATGCCAAATGAACCAATCCGTACTGTTCATCCGTGAATAGTAATCCGCGTAGGAAATTTTCCCTATATATATATTAGAGAGTTAAGTACTGTCCAAATGGAGGCTGCTTATTTGTAGTAATGCAAGAATTTGAGAACAATATGGTTGCTGCTTGTCTCATACGTACAACTGCAATTAAAACAAACAAAACAGTGGCAAGGGTACGATCAGGGGCGGAGGAACGTGTTTGATCGAGTAAAGGTTTTTTATTTTATTTTTACTATTGCAATTGTTGAAGCAAATGTGTATTTTCAAAAATCAAATTAAGCAAATGTTATTTCCATATTTTCCTTTGTCCCATGTAGGAAAAATATGAAAACTTTACCAACTCTCTCCGGTCTTGGGTTTGATTAGAATATATTCTTTTTGAGCATAATACTTTTGAAAATTTATTTTTAAATAAAATTAATTAATTTGAAAAACCCTTGACTTTGTCCAAACCCTAACGGGTTTGACTAAGTCATTGGCCAGTTTAGTGGATAATGGAGAGAGAGCTCCCATTTCCGCTTATTTTTCTCCCTAGACTACGACATTAAATTTTATTTTTTTTAATAAGATTCTCGTCTTCTTCCTTAAAAAGAAATATATATAAAAAAAAAAAAATCTTCTACCTTTTTGAAACATAAAATGCTCTTGAGAAAAAATTTCCTTCTCAATTTTTTTCCCTTCGGCAATAAATAGTTTACCATTTCCAAGTAATTTTAAAGGGGTGATAGAATTTCAAACTTGTATTGTGCAAAGGGATTTGAGACTAAGGAAAATTCTAGGCTTCCTTTATCTCGGGGATGGAATGACAAATTCAAAACTACGAAATGTCTTAAAGAGAGTAGCTTATTTTGTGACTCAACCAAATTTCCAATGACGATTTCCAGTATAATCTTCTAGTTCACTTGATTCTGTTTCCAACAAAAAATTTATTTAAATAGAAGAAAAAAACCTTTGCTAGATCATTTTGAAACCCCCCCCCCCCCCCCCAACTCAACTTTTGGGAAAAAATATATATATACTATTGTCCCCCTTTATAAGTATTTTTTTATTATTTTTAATTATAAGCTTTTATTTTTTTGGATATCCAAAATTAATAGTTCTTTTTTAATTATTATTATGTTAAAACTAGTGTTATCTTTAAAAGGCAGATGTAACAAAGTTAAAATGGCCGGGGAGAGTGTGGGCTACCTTATTTGGTAACGTACTCGTCTAAATTCAAGAGAAGTTTTGAGTTCAAGTCTCACGAGGATTTTCATTATTATTGAACTAACAAAAAATGTGAGTGTTAATTTGTGTAGAATTTAAGTTAGATATTTTTAAAGTATTAGGTATCAACTAAAATATTATTTTAGTATTAATATATTTACAATACATTTGTATTGTGGACCGGTTCATATACGAACCCACCTTTAACAACATTTTCTCGTCGCCAAAATGTTGAGTACTTATTTTTAGCAACAAAAAAATGTAGCTAAAGACCGAACCAGTTTAAACCAGAAATTTTGAGAATATATATTTTTTTATATTAAAAAAAATGTAAGAAATAAGTACATAACTTTATCCTCCCTTGAAAACCATGGCAAAAAGGAAACAAAAAGTTTGAATTAACACTATAGCCACAAATATTTGGTTATATTTGATACTTTCTAAAACGATTTTTATATAAGAAAATAATATATTATCTTAGAATACGGTAAAAAATAAGTACATTTTCGTTATTTTTATCGGAACAAAAACAAAATATGCACGTTACATTTTGCCCCCCCCCCCCAACCAATTCATAGCTCTGCTCCTGGATATATATGATAGGTTCTATGTATAAGTCATCAACTGCCTTAAATAAACTCTCTTTTTTTATAGTTTAGGGTTATTCTTGTAGGAGGAGTATTGAACCATGGCACACTTGTTAACTTAGTCACTTGTTAAGTTTAATTGATGCTCTTTATCTATGGGTCCTATTATGACAAAATTAATGTCTTAATTTTGTCAAGGTAAAATTAATAAATAAAGAAAAATAACAACTTTCCATGCTCTAATTACGTATGTTCATTAGAAATGCGCACAAAGAGTTAATTTGTGATAATATGACTAGACTGGGAGAAAAAAGCATACATGTTTAGCCATATATCTGCTATATTAACAAAATAATTTTGTCACAATTTCACATTTTCAACTTTCATGTAATGTAATATAACAACTTAATTTGTGTTGTTTTGATTTGTAATGTTGTACATTATTCATTTTACTATAATAAATTTTGGAACAGATGAATTAAATTCTAGTTTAAGTAATACATAAACGAATTTGAATTTTTGTAAGGAAAACTTGCACCATTTTATAGATATCCTTGTAGATGCAAATCTCTTACAGAGCGAAGGAAAAAAACAAAGAGTCAAATAGATTTGGACCCACTTTGACCCTTGACGGCAGAAGATGAAGAATGAATTCAGCCCTACCTTATTTTGCGTGCCTTTATTAAAAGGACCTATTTAATACACGCCATTTTAATCTACAAAATAACCACGCTCCTTCAAGCCGCCTGTAACCCGCCTGTCTTTTTTTTTTCTACGTACAAATGCTATCAAAATAATTATCTCGTTTTCGAAGCTTCGAAGTATAATTAAAGGTTGCAATTTATATTATTGGTTGTGTTTTTTTCCTGATACGATCTAACCTGATAAAAAAAATTACACAAACACAATATAACACGATACAAAGCTATGTTATTTTTATTTAACACAAACATAATATGCGTAAACATAATATTACCCGAGAAATACAATTACATTTTTTCATCATAATAGGCACGTTCTAACACGAGTAAAAACAACATTTGTTGTTTTATTTGGACATGATTGACATAAGTAGATGTGATTAACACGACATAAATTTAATTTTGTGTTAATTTCGTTCCAAAATTTAAACGTAAACATGATATCGCGTTGAAAATTTCATACACGAAAAGACACAAACACGAATTCTTTCGTCAGTTTTGCTTATTTTAGTATGTTATTATATCGATTTTAAGACTATCACCCATAGTATAGTATTATTTTTAAAAGTTACATCATATATTCTAAAAATTGTATATTAGATAATTATTCCACCAAAATTGTCACCCTTTTTTCTTTGGGAAATACCTATTGTTTTGAATTAGATAATAACAAAAAAAATAGATTCTTAAAATTCAATTAGATTAAAAGTAATATATTTTTTATACAAGTATTAAAATAAAAAAAATCATACAAAAAACTAAATAAAACTAAAAACTTTTGTAACATAAAAATAGTCACTAAATTATTAGTTAATTTCATTTTGTCCACTAGACTTTAATTTGTTTCAATTAACGCAATAATTTTTTTAGTTGTTTCAATCAATTCACTCCGTCCACTTTCATCCATATTTGTGCTGTTAGTAGAGGTATTTTAGTCATTTTAATTTACCCGCCAAACCTTTTAAATGTTCCAATGAACCCATTAAAATATCGGTTTTGTACAAATTTAGCTTTCCGGTCTCTATTTTATAGCATATAATAATTCTTAGAGTTTATTTGAGCAATTATTCTTTTGTTGAGTTTGTTATGCATATTTTTCCGTTTGTGCTCCTTTGAGAGCTCATTTTATTTACAATAAATCAACATATTTGTTTATTACAATTTCTTTAGAAACTTCAACTATAAGTAATGTATTCAACAATATCATTATAACCCATTAATACAATTTAGTATCTATAAATGTGACCGAGAATCCCATTATCACTTCAAGTCCTTTGGCCATGTTTCAAAAAGATCGAGCATGCGTAAATTTGTGTTTTTTATAAGTATATCCCATTTTCTTTTGTTTATCTATATTTATGGGAATGTTATTTAAACCCCCAAAATGTGTTACAAACACCCCCTCTAAAATTTAACTAAAAATACATCTCAACACCACCCCTTATTTATCACAAACACCCCATTCATTGCCTAACGCTAAGTGAGTATTTAGCAACACACTCTCCCTATTTGGGCCGAGTCTATATGAGTGCACTTACATTTTATTATGTGGGTTTTATTTTAAGAACACTCTAGTATACTCAACACTCCATTACCATGATATTAGGCGAGTTCTTACTAACAAATTTTCCTCAAGTGGGCTGAGTATATGTAACTGCACTCACTTTTCATTAGGCGATCCTTAGGGCCGGCTTAGGGGGTGTTAGTGATAGTAAATTTATCTTAGGAAGTGTTTGTGACATATTTGGGAAGTATAAATAACACTGCCCATATTTATACATTGTGTATTTGTTAAGCAAACACAAACTTTTAAATTCTTGCATTTTCAAATATATAATTTTTGAATCTTAGATTTATGAATTTTAAAGTTAAATTCAATTATGCAATCCAAACGCATCGTAAAAGAAAATAGGAAATAAATTAAAATAAAAGTAGATTTTGATTAAGAATCTAAATTAATACAACTACAAATTAATTTTATTTGGTGAATATACTTCTTAATTTTGAAAAAGATGATATTATTAAATTTGTTCAAAATTTTCATAAAATAAGGAGGGATTAACGGTAGATATCACATATAGACACCCCTTATTTATCCATACATTAATATTAACATTTATTTTAAAGAGAAAACTTATACAAATATATATATATATATATATATATATTGGTTGAGTTGAGTTAAAAATATTTTGAGAAGTATGACAAAAAATAAGATTTCGTTAGTGCATTTTAGTACTTTTACCCTATTTTTCAACTGATCTACTGCAAATTTTATAGAACAAAAATTAATATATATAAATTCAATAGTTCCAATCTATTTGTGTTTTGTGGAATTTATTGAAATAACTCCGAGGTAAAAGGTGGAATATACATATATATATATATATATATTTACAGATTTGTCGTACGGAAAGAAAAGGCTGCCAAAGATAGATTCAAAAGGTGTGGTGGGCCCGTGTGGGGTGAAGATCCATTTAAAAACAAACCAAATTAAATAAAAAGAGGAAGATCCGTATATATATATATATATATGCAGAGTGACAATGTCTACGCGACAAGATACTACATGCAGAGTCTTTTCTCTTTCAACCAAAATGCCCTTTTTACGCCAAACCCTACACCTATTTACTGCTGCTTTCTATGCAAACAAACACACATAGGGTTGCAGTCTTGTGCCAGAATTTATTAGTATTTTTTTTTTAGGTCAACGGACTTGTAAAAATAACAAAAAAATTTAAAGCTAGAAACCTTCGACGAAGTAATTCCCTCCAAACTAAAACTAAGAAAATATTCCCACCATTCTAATTTAATTGTTTACTATTTTTTTTTATAATTATTTTAAAACAGTTATTTATTTTTTACATTTAATATGTTATTAATTATAATAATTTTTTTATTTTTAATATTACGCTTTATGCTCTCTTTTTTTTTTTTATTTTGAGTTCCGCCACTTTTTTTATAAGAAGAAAAGTAAAAGATATTTTTAAAAATAAATATTTTTTTCTTAAAGTAATTATTATGTCTCCTTAATTTTTAATTTTTCAAACTGTGACAATTAAATTAGGACGGAGGGAGTATATAAATAAGTTATTTTTTTTCATTATTTAAGAATTTTATTCCTCTAATATCTTGTAAAACAATCTAAAATAAAAAATAGAAAAAAGAGATATATTTAATTGATTGATTTGATATTACAATGAAAGAGTCTGATATAAACTATGTACCATAAATATATAATAATAAAAAAGGTAGAATTGCCAAAATATAAAATATTGGATCAATGAGATTTCGAGAAGATTAAGATTTGATTATATTAATTATATACCTAATATAAAATATTTATGTGTTAACAAAATCTATATACAACTAATCGATTATGCAAATCTTACGTTCATAAATTAGCTTTTTTGCTGCAAAATGTTCTCTCTCTCTAAATGTATCTTCAAATGTATAATATCAAAAAAGGGTTCCTCAAAACTTATATAACATATTAACATCTCTCTAAAAAATTTCAAAAGCAAACACACACACATATATATAGGCATGCATATATATATATATATATATATATATATATATGTGTGTTTTATATATAGATGATGTTAATGTGTGTTTTTAATGTTAATGTGTGTTTTAAAAGTATATTTTAAGCAACTATATATATAGCAGGAACATTATTCTAATATGGAATAACTTAAGCACAAATTTTCATGTAAAATTTAAATCTTTCTATTTATTATATAATTTAATTAAATTAATATATGCACTTAAAATACGTATTAATATTTTCTATATTAATATAGCCCTGGAGAGCTTTGGTTTTTCAAGCCACCAAAAACACTCTTAACTTTTTTTTTATTTTTAGATTTTTTATTTGGTTCCAATCGAATACGTACTCTTCCGCTTTTTATGTGTTCCCGGTTTCCTAAGAAATCTTGCATTGTACGTACGTTAGGATGATGAATCAGATCACAAGTACAGATATATTCGTGAGTAGGGCCGGCGTCCTGCAAATTATTTATTTCTGGCCCGCAATGAATGAATGAATGAACCAAGGCATAATAAAATATTTAATTAGATTATTCGTTTTTTTATTCATAACTTTCTTGGTGTGATTAAATTTTTTTGAGTAAATATTAACAATGGTCATTGAATTATTGTTAAATTTTATTAATAGGTTACTGAATTTCATTTTGTTACAGTTGGATCATAAAATTTTTAAAATGTATTACCATTGGCCACTCCGTCAAATCTCACCGTTAAATTTTGGCGGGAACTAACCCATTTGCTTGTCACGAGATATTTAAGGGACATTTATGTCATTTTGCTCCTATTTTCCCATTTGTTCGCTACGGCTACTAAACTTCTTTCGTTCTTCTCTTACACATGATCACAAGACACATAGCAGTTAGAACAAAAAACTAAGTATAAATTTTAAGGCTTCGTTTTACCTCACGCAATACATGGAGAGTACACAATGGATTGGTCGCTCAGTACCTATAGAAAGCCTCACGTATCAGTTGAAGAGATGTACGGTAAGTGTATATTTGACTATGTTTTTTGTTTGATTTTAGGGTTTATAGCATGTTCATATTTATTCTTACTCTATTTGATTCTAGGGTTTTTACATATTTTGGTATATATTTCTTCTTACTCTGCTTGATTTTAGGGTTTTTACATATTTTGGTATATATTTCTTCTTACTCTGTTTGATTCTACAGTTTATATCGGTGTTTGTTTGATTCTAGATATATTTTTTATATATATTTCATAGGCATGTTTTTATACATATTTTATGTTTCTTTGTTTAATGTTAAGGTTTTTGTACGTATTTAGTTTGATTTTGTTTTGTTTTTGTTTATTTCAGCAAAAGGTTCTAATAAATTCACAATGTCAATACATCATAATGAAAAATTTGATTATGTGGATGATATGTTAGCTTATGTTGGTGGTACTGTGAGTTTTTATGATAATGTCGATCTTGATTTCTTGTCTCTACATAAAATTTATTTGATTGCTGAGGAGTTAGGGACTCAGAGTATGAGTAGTTGTTGGTATAAACACCCTGAACTTCCATTACACTTAGGATTGACTGAACTTGCTACTGATAAGGATATTATCCTAATGATTAAATGGGTTCCAATGTATAGGGTTATAAATATATATCTTAGCCACACTCAATTTCCAGAGCAGTTGGAACCATTATCCACAGAATACCTGTTTTTGTAAGTAGTGAAGAGGAAGTAGAAGGTGAGGATGAATGTGAGGATGAGGATAAAGAGGCAGAGGATGTGGAGGTGCAACAAGAGAATGACAATGTTACAATTCCTACAAACTTAGGAAAGGGTTTTAGGGCAAATGAGCCATTAGTTGAACCAGAAGAGGCTGAATTGGATGACTCTGATGAGTTAATAAGCCTATAATCAGATGATGGGAATGAGAGTGAGGATCAGTGTGATAGGGTAAAAAAGAATAATCATTTTGTAGAGTTTGCAGAAGATAGAGATAAGGATAATCCATAGTTTGAGGTTGGGCAGTTGTTTAGTTCTTCTATAGAGTTCAAAAATGCAGTGAACCAGTACTCTATTTTGCATAGAAAGAACTTTAACTTCACTACAAATGAAAAGTGGAGGGTGAGGGCCAAGTGTAAACCTCCACGCAAGTGGATGATATATGCTTCAAGAGAGAACAAGTTATCTCAGAATTTACAAGTGAAAACTTTTAATCCAAAACACACCAATTGTAAGCATGCTACCAGGAATAGGAATGTAACTGCCAATTGGTTAGCACACACATATCAAGCTCAATTTACATCAAATCCGGATATACCATGGTTGTCATTGAGGGAGATGATTAAGAAAGATCATAAAGTGTTCATATCCAGAAGGCAGTTCTTCAGAGCAAAAAGTAAGGCAAGAAAGGAACCACAGGGAACAAAAAGTAAGGCATTAAGAAAACTTTCTTTTTTCTTTCCTAGGTATGAATGATGTTTTTTTTTATATGAATATTGGTTTTTTTGGGGTATGAATATTGGTTTAGTTGATGTTTTTTGGGGGTATGAATTAGGGGTGTTAAAGTCAATCCGAAAACCGACCGAACGAACCGAACCGATCCGGACCGATCCGCAAAACCCCGAACCGAAAAAAAAACCGAAACCGAAAACAATAAAACTGAACCGAAACCGAAAAGTTTGGTTCGGGTTTGGGGTAAGCTAGTCTAAAACCGAACTAAACCGAACCGAACCGAATTATGTATAAGAAAAAATAAATGTTAATATATACTTTAATGGCACACGTTAATTATACTATAATACAAAAAAGATGACATTTTTATAGGAATATATTTCTTATTAGTTGCATATTATGATAATCTTAAAAAAATAGTCATTAGTGCATGCCTTTATTATTTAATTAACTACATAATGTTAAGATTTTTTTATCGCATACATGATAGAAAAATAATTCATCATTTTATTTAATGTGTTTCATTCTTATAAATGTACAAATAAAATTGTAATTAAATAGAAAATATGGTATCTATATGTTGCTCCTTGTTTCTAAAAAATAATCACTTTAATTTGAATATAAATCATTATTACATTACTATTAGTATTATATTTTTATGTTAAATTGATTTTAAAAAAACATATGTAAAAACCGAATGAAAAGTTTGGTTCGAGTTTGGGTTTCGAAGATTTAGAAACCGAAACCGAACTTTTATATTTGGTTTGGGTTCGGGGTGCCTTGCTTTCTACCCCGACCGAAACCGAAAACACCCCTAGTATGAATGATGTTTTTCTTTCCTGGGGTATGAATATCCCAAGTTTAATTTCATGGATGTGGATGCAATATCTCGTATGTATTGACAATTTGACATTACTCAAGTACTGAAACTTAGAAAATAGCAAGTTACATTTCATAAACATTAAATATTTCATTGCATTACATTACTATTTCATTACATTTGACAAGAACATTTGCTCTATGTGTTATTTAAGAAAATCTACACAATTACAACACACACCACGACCATCATCACCATTTCACACAATTTCCTCTATTGGGTTTTCTCTGTCCTTCAGTAATCCACATGTATAAGTCTTCCTAGATCCAAAACCCACAACTAATCTGCTCTAGACATTTGAGGAACCTCATCCCTAGATTTTGGGGGTTCTTGAGGTGTAAACGTCTGCTAACTTACCACAAAAACAGTAGACAGGTTGCCTTTCCATGGTGCTCTAATTTTTTAAGCTCCAACAGGTACGTATCAGTGGATGAAAATCAATTTTCTTCTGCTTCTCTTTCTGCTGCTCTATTTCTTATTCTTTTCTGCTACTCTATTTCTTCTTCTTTTCCTTATATTTCCGCTGCTCTATTTTTTTCTCCTTCTCTTTCTACTCTAGTTTTTTAGTACGAATGTTTGGGGAGGAATGGCTACAGGAAAATGTTTAGGGGGTAATATAGGGTAGGTTTTGGAGGGAAATATTGGGGGGAATTAATTGGAGGGAATTCTATATTATTTTGTGTTTAACGAAAATACCCTTAATTGGGTCATGTGACAAGAACATGATCTAACTTCCGTTATCATTTAACGGTGGGATTTGACGGAGTGGCCAATGGTAGTACGTTTTAAAAGTTTAATGGTCCAACTGTAACAAAATGAAGTTCAGTGGCTACTGATAAAATTTGCCAATAGTTTAGTGGCCATTGATGGTATTTACTTAAATTTTTTTATTGAGTGTGAGTTATAATTTGCAAGGGCTTACGGAAATGGAGACAGTTTTTATCGCATACTTAAAAATGAAACAAAATATTTGTCAAGTAACTACAACTCCAATAAAAGAGGTTTATATTGCATATTTAAAAAATAAAGTAGTACATACAAAAAGCAATTAGACATACAAGTTTATTTCAATAATAATATAATTATAAATGCCTATTATAAATTAGTATAATAAACTAAGGATATTCTAAGAAAAAGACATTAGTGTCCTTTCTTTATTTAATTCAAAATACAATAACTCAAAATATAACATCTTGCGTCTCAAAAAAAAGTTAACACCAATCCGATCAAAACAATTCAAAATTTATAGCGGTAGATCATAAACACTAATTTTCTAGAATATATTAACTATATACATGGCGCTAAAACAGATTTAGCACCATTTTTATTCAAAGTAACTAATCGTATAAGTACTAAAACAGTTTTAGTACCAATTGTCTAACACTAGAGTGGTGCTAAAAAATACATTTAACTAAATCGAATGTGCTAAAATAGATTTAGCACCCATCCAATACTACACACAAGATGCTAAAACATATGTAATACTAATTCTCTAGAACATAGTAACTATTTACATGGTATTAAAACAGATTTAGCACTAATAGAAAACAAATAATAATGAAATTCAAAAGTGTTAAAACATATTTAATACAATTTTTGTACTTATTCAAAGTAACTAATCACACGGTACTAAAACAATTTTAGTTCCAATTGTCACACATATAACTAAACTGAATATGCTAAAACAATTTTAGCACCATGTGTCCATTAACAAATTTAGAACACTGTTCAAACAACTTCAACGCAATAAAAATAGAACAATAGGTCACCAAATTTGACATAAAAGATCATCATAATTCTAAGACCTCTATTAATTCTAAGTGCATGCTAGTATAAATCGATTTACTGGAGATAAAAAATTACAATCATATAAACAAACAACAAAAAATATAAAAAAAATGAAACGAATTATAAAAAAATGGATAACTTACAAGAGAATTGATGAGATTGAGAGAAGTAATAGCTAGTGTTCATATGAACGTGGAAAAGAGAGAGATTAATAGGGGAATTAATATGCTATGTGGAGTAGAGGAGAAGATGAAGTAGAATAGAGCATCATCTATGCGAGGGAGAGAAAAAACGGGAGAAGAAAATTGACCAAATTTTATTAACACATTATAATAGGGTATATTTGTCCATCAAAATTTATCATTTTTCTTAAAATAAATTAATATTATAAAAAATGTCCTTATTATAAAACTAAATTTTAAAATTAGTACTAGTTCCTTTTATTAAACATGAGTCCGTCCTTAAAGTCATAAAACATTACGGATTGAGACCCTAAAGCCTATTTTTCTTTTTTATAAATTCATTTTTGTCTCATATGGTATAAATAAAATAATTCCTATGTAGTTATCATTATATTACTTCTCCATCTTATTTAATATATTATTTTAAAATATATAATTAATTTCATTGCACGTGGCATGAATATATATATATATATATAAACTACTACTATAAAGAGATTTTACAAAAGAAAAAATTATTATAAAAATAACAATTAAAGATGGCCTCAATTATCTCCTTCTTTAATTAACTCTTTCAACATTTAATTTGTAAAATCTATTAATTTTTTCCTCTATTATCCCTCACAATACATTCTAGCTTCGTCCAATCTCCTATGATGCTCTGTGGGAGTATGTAGCCTAGTGGTAAGGCTCTCACCCGAATATTGGGAGGTCCCGGTTCGAATCCTACATGGGGTGGGGATCGGGAGGTCCCGAGTTCGAATCCTACATGGGGATTTATTTTAAAATCTATTAATTTATTTTAAAGAAAATGATAAATATTAATGGACAAAAATACCCCTAATATAAACATCTCTTATCATACACACTGCTTGCTACAGTAATGGTGAACCAATTTTCCCTCATCCCCTACCGAAACTTTCAATACCTCATTTTCTCTTTAGATTTCCATTCAACCATCAAATATTCTCCTCTGTCTCACCAACGATCTCACTTTTTTCACCACCACTAACACCACCAACCGACTCTCCGATTGTATCGTCAAGAGGAGCGCCGTTCTCATCTTTTTTTTTCTGCAGATGCAATCGTAAAATATATATAACTTTTGATCAAACCGTTGGATTGGACTGATTTTGGATATGTTGTTCAGAAAACAAAGTTATTGTAATTACGTGAAAAATCAAGACGATCAGAGGCGTTTTACTATCAAAATCAACTAATTTCGACAGCTTAGCGGGATTTGAAAAAAAAATTGATCACAACTTTTTTTATGAACCCTACGTCGATCCATATATATACATATAAATAAATTTAGTGGATAATGATCTCATCAATTTTGTTGTTCTTTGTTTTGTATTGATACTAAAACATATTTAGTACCACTGCTGCCAAACAGATTTAGCACCATTGGTGGTTTTGGTGCTAAAACTACCTTGATGTGTAGCATTGGATGGGTGCTAAATCTGTTTTAGCACTATGAATTTTTGTTGTTCTCTATTTTCTATTGATGCTAAATAGATTTAACACCATTGGTTTGATATGTAACATTGGATGTGTGCCAAATATATTTTAACACCATGGATTTTTGTTGTTCAATGTTTTCTATTGATGCTAAAACAGATTTAGCACCATTGGCGCTAAAACCATTTTAGCATCAATGGTACTAAAACAAATTTGGCACCAATTCTAATGAGACATAAGATGTTATAAAGAATGGTGCTAAAACAGATATAGCACAAATTCTGATGAAACGTGAAATGTTATAAGGAATGGATATTAGTGTCTTTTTTGTACGGTATCCTTAATTTACATGGCTAATTTATAAGTGTCATTTATAATTATATTATTATTGTAATGAGCCCTTATGCCCAATTGTTCCAAAATTATTTTATATTTTTCTTTTAGTAGTGATTTATATTTGATTTAGTTTGTTCATTTTTTGAGGGCTACTTTATAAAGTCCGTTGTCAAAATTTTGTTTTTGGTTTCACAATTATTTCAAAGAGGTCATGTCCGTGACTTTTTCAATTTTCTCTGTACGCTAGCAAGTATGTATTTTTCAGACTTATTATATTTATAAAATAACATTCTATTGCCCAAAATTTACGAGCGCTTGAACTTCCCTAAAAAAATGAAAAATGAGAAATTTATTTTGAAATCGATACAATAATATTGTTTGAAGAATTACATTTCTATCAAGACCAATAAAGTGGTTGAGTACAAAATGGAGTGTGGATAACCATTATGGGAGCTTTTGATCATAAGGACAAATATATCTTTCTTTATCTACTCAAGGACACATATTTTTGTCCAATTGTTTGGAGGCCAATTTTTTTGAAAAAGGAGCACTATTTGCTAGGAGGACATTTTAACATAAATATGATAATAAATTAAATTAAATAAACTGAAAGGTAGTTTACCAACAATGCCCTTTAACAAAAATAAATTCAAAACTAGAAAAATTCAAATTACCAAATCAAGCAACTTTAAAATTTTAGTTTTAAAAGTCAAACTTAGGTTTGAAAAAATTCAAACAAATCCTAATTAATCTAAAGAATATTCGAACTTAATACGAGGATATTAATTAGGAAAAAAAACCTAAGGCATACCTAGACATTTTGTACAACAAATAACAGGCATTATATCAAACATATATAAATATTACAAAATCAAAAGATATTATAAATTATACATGCATTTTTCCTCTAAGATAAAAAATACACCAGACATTATAAATCAAAAGATAAGCATATCATTCAAGAAAATTAAGGCATGAACAATTACTAACGTTTTGTGCTTGAAAATTGCTATTGTAACCACTCAATTTTGCATTCAAATGTTTCTTTCCAAGCAGAAACATATCAAAAAAAGAAAAAGGGGACAAAGTCTATTACTCGTGCTAAATGGTATACAAAGCAACCATAAACGATTCAACAAATATGATAAGTTAAAAAGTACTAACAAATGAACTTACAAATACTCCTATCACCAACAATCATTAACACTTTATTTGTCTCATTGAGCTCTTGAATAGCTCCAATCAATTCCCCTAAAAAAAAACTCAACCCTAGAAGTCACCACCCCACTGTATAAATATATATATATATATATATATCAAAAAAATGGGTAGAAAGATTACCATCTGAATCTTTATCAATAAACTATCACATATTTGAAGGAGGTAACTTGAGATTTAAATAAAAAGGAAAAAAGTACAACTAGAAATACAAATCAAATATCTAAAAACACCAACACAAAGAAAAAAGGTAGATAGAGAAAGTAGTTGAATGTAGAAAGAGAAAGGGATAGATGCAGAGAGAGGGTGGAAGCTATGGTAGTGGTTATGGTGGTGGATCTTGCTACTCGATTGGTGGACGTGGTGGGGCCTTTGAAGGTGCTGGAGGAACTAGAGCATATGTTTGTTTATGTTGGCTAAATCTATCCTAAAGTTTCAAGTAATTAGAGAGCAAAAATATCCTAATTAGTCTGATAGTATAGAATTAACAATATCTAATAGAAGGGTAGAAACGAGAATACACAAAATTATAACGGAATAAAATAATTAAGGACATATGGAAAGGGTGCTGGTAAAGGCACCCTTAAAAAATAGAATTGGCACCTATTTTTTAAGCACCAATCCATAATTTTTAAAATGGTAAAAGCACCCTAATGATAAGAGCACCCTATTAAAAAAAACCTAAAATGTTGTTTTCTTATTTATACAAATATATAAAACAATGAAAAGTAAATAAATTCTGCACCATGCATAATAGCCTGTTGATATATTGAAGAAAACTAATATATGCGTGTATTCTTAATATAATATGTTTCTTTCAAAAGCTAATTTAATAATTTACTACCTAATCTAAAACTCCAACCTCATAATCAATGGATTCCGATCATCGAATCTATCGCACCGGAGAGAATGTATGTACCCAATTAATAATAAAAAATACCTTATTTGCAGCCATGTTGTCAAGGCCAAACTTTTTAGCAAGTTTTCCATTTGGACTTTTGTAATCTCTAAACCAATCCTTAATAGCAGAAACAATCCCCTAATATTGTTAAAAAAAACCAGACGTTATTATCACAGAGAGAGAGAGAGAGAAAGAGAGTGAGAAGGGGTATATCGTTAAACTGCACGATTAATTGGATTAATCAATAAATTAACTGCATCAATTTCTAGCTTACACATGCATTTTAAAGAAAAAAAAACAAAAAACATAACATATGTGAAGTGTTGGGTGCTTTTAAAACTCAATTTTTAATAATGTGATTTATCTTTCAAAAAATGGGTGCAAAAATTGGTTTATTTGGGTGCTTTTACCAGCACCCATATGGAAAATATGAAACAAAGCTGTGGGACTTCTTCCAAAATATCGTCCTTATTTAAACAATTAGGACTTAAAACAATTGCCCAAAAAAGTGTGTCCTTAAATAGATTGGTTTGAAAAATTTGGGATCATAGACTAATTTTCTATATATTTTATGAAAATATTCTTAAAGACAGTTTATTAATGAAGCCTTTAGAGATGCTTTTGTTTAGATTTGTTCATTAAAAGTTTTTTCTTTCCTAGAAATGAAATAAAAGGTCTTGTGTGACAATATTTTTTATAAAAAATTCAGAGAATAATATTTTTTGGAATAAGGGCCTAGTTTTATTATTTTTATAAAATAAAGGCCTATTTATTAATTGTGTTTTAAAATAAGGGTTTTGACCAAAATTGTAGTTTGTGCAAATTTAACTTTGTACAAAATTGAGTTTTGTACAAACTTAATTTTGCAATTCAAAAAATTTAATGCAAATTTATTTTGCATGGCGTGTTTATATTTTTAGGAAGTATATTATTTTGTTTCACTGTAAAATTCTAAAACAACATAAAATAAACCAAAATATATAGTACTCCCCCTGTCCCAAATTGCTGGTACCTCTTTCCTTTTTTGAATGTCCCAAAATAAATGTCCACTTTCCATAAAAGATAAATACATGCCTATTTTGCTATTTTGTACTTTCACTTTTTAAGTAAAAGTTTTGAATAAGAAAAAAGGTAAAAAGGGAAAGTCAATATAAATTAAGCAAAAAGTGCAATGATGATGTTGGATCCTTAATAAGTTGGATTCCCCAAAAGGGACCAGCAATTTGGGACAGAGGGAGTAATGTTTAAGAAAATAGGAGTGCAAACTTAATTTTGATTAAACCCGAAAAAATTATCATATATATTTTATTATTAATAAATAAGTTTGAAATATGTAATTTGTTAAAAAAAATTTTAAAGCACTAGCAATTAAACAGTTATTTATAATAATACGCTAAAAATATGTAATTCAAACTTAATTTTGCACGATTCCATAAAAAAAAATTAAAAATTTATTGCAAAATTAACTCTGAATTCCTTTTAGAGTTTGATCAAATATAAGGAGCTTAATTTATAAAAATATTACCCCCTTATTTTTTTACAATTTTTTTTTTCAAACAAACCCTATTTTTCAATGTTGCCCTTTTTCTTTTTCCTTCACAGAGGAAAAACATATATGTCGCACTTGTTTTTATCGAGTACTTCGTAAAAGATAATGAATATGAAATAGCGCGGTAAGGTTGTTAGATTTGTTTGAAATGGTTGCAGGTTTAGTTCTCCACCTATTTATTTTTTAAAGAATAATCTAGTTAAGAGTTATTTTAGCCATTTTAAGTGTAAACTTCAAATTTTTACTCGTGCATAATATATCGTATAGATTTGTGCCGATCGCCTTCTTTGGTCGTAGATTCTCAAGGTTGACAAATGGTGATACAAATAACTCAAAAGGCCCTAAACTATATCCCAAAATAAATTGCAGGTATTAATTTATTGTTATTAATTTTTTTATTTTTTTGTACGGAATGTGAAAAAAATCAAATGCCCTGAGATGAAGTTTAAATAAAAAAAAAAAGATTTTCACTCCGAAATTGCACTTCCTCTTAAGTCCATACTCAATCTTAAGCCCAAACTTAATTGTTTTACCTCTATACAGTTGAAACCCAACTTCTATTTTCAAGGCAATCCACGTATCAATACCCACACAAACCTCAGTTAACAATAAAAACGGTGAGGGCTAATTACATTCACAATATCACTGTCTGACACTCTGTTTCTTCTTAACATTCTTCTAGCATTATTTTTTTACTCACTAACACTCTCACCACTCCAATATATAATTTAAAGTTAATTAGTACTCAGTTCTATATAACCGCTAACTTGCATTAGTTGAAAAGAATCGAGATTTTACACACTTACTTTGGTTGTATAGGGCTGAATGGATATGAAAAAATTGAGTCTCAAACTAAAAACATTTAGATACCACTCAGTTCTATACAACCGAGTAGCTCACATTTGCTTCAGTTGTAAAGAACCCAATATGTTTACTATTAACTCGGCTATATATAACCGAGTACAATTGCATACACATCCCGTCACTCTATTTTCTCATCTTTTTTTTTTCTGCATTCAATTTATATTCACTTATTTTAGGACGAAATAACACAAAATCAAGCAGTTAAAAGATAATAATAATAATACCTCTTTTGGATTAGCATTATCTTGAAGTTCCCCTTGAACTTTATGTTGATGATGATCTTCAACTTTCTCTTTCTCACTATCTTTTTCTACACTTATTTCTTTACACATTATGATCTTTACACTTCAATAACAATATAAACAACAACGATATTTGTTTTTTGTTTAGATTTGGGATGTTTAAAGGAAATGAAAATGGAACCGAAAGAATACTTAGTTCATCTGTTGTGTAATGGAGAGATAGCTTAGAGTGGTGGGTTTTTGGGTATGTGGGTGGGGTGTGTAGGTCAAAAAATACCCTAGAGGGGGGGGGGTTGAATAGGATTTTCAAAACTTAATCGTATTTTTAAAGTCGTTTTAAAAAATATTTAAAGCCTATATTAAGTAATCAACCAAAACACTCAAGCAATCTCAAACACAAATAATAATAATAATAATAATAATAATAATAATAATAATAATAATAATAATAATAATAATAATAATAATAATAATAATAATAATAATAATGAATAATGAATAAAAGAGCTAGAGATAGAAAGATTTAACCGATTGAAGGCAAAGACTTTTTGTCCACACGGTTCGGTTTATTAGACCCTACTTCAGCGCTCGGATAGTTTTCCGAGAATTTTCACTAATACCGATCTTCTTTCAGGTGAAGATCAAATCTCTACAAGTATATCATTCTCACACACTTTATAAATATTGAATTCTCACAACACTCACACAAGAACAACCTCTTGCTATTTTAAGAGATGAACCTCTCTTAATGTTTGAAGAATAAGATTTTGGTGACAAACACCAATGTACAATAGCTCTCAAGTGTTTGAAGATTATAAGTTAAGCTCACACTAAGAGATATCAAATTTGATCAACAATTTATAACTCAAAATAATGATGATTGATCAAAAAAATGTTCTTGAATTTTTGAATATTGAATATAGATGAAGATGATAGAGTTAGAATTATTCAAGAGTGTTTAAATAAGTCTTAGATAGTGTATATATAGTCTAGGACATCAAATGGCTATTTGGAGGGAGTTGGTGGAGGTTTGGTACCAAAAATGATAAAAAATCAGAAATCCAACGGCTAGTTTTTGGACCATCAGTTGACTAAGCAAGGCTCATCAGTCGACTGATGGTCCCCACTTGTTTGCTGCCAAAAAGTCCAAAAATCTATTTTTTTATATTTTTACAAATTAGCTCAAAAATCACTTTTGGAGCTTGGGGAATATTAAATATGAGTTCCTAGGACTCTTATAAAAGGGATAACTAAAAAATAAGGTCGTTTGAATTTAAAACGAATTTATTTCAAAAACGATTTTTCGCTACGAAGAGATTTTTGAAAGAATCTTTATTCGAATTATAATTTGATCAATTTAATAATGTTAAAACAAAGTATGAGCTATTATGATGATCAAATAAGAAACTTTACACATATTCTAAAATACTCACCCAAATATTGAATAAACGAATCTTTGATTACTTTAGGAAGTTTCTTTAATTATTCTCCACTTGCTTTGGTCTTTGATCCTCATTGATTTGTAATGGTGAATGAGCTTTGATCAAGTTGTGATGTGTGGTGTAAGACGAAAAAGATTTGCAAACTTTGTAGAAGAATGATCTTAGTTCCTGCTTGTCGGATTTGTCCACGAATGATCAAATAATCGTGGCTATTACTTAAAACATCAACTTAGTTAAATTACACAAGATTAATGTTATTGTTATTATCAAAACAAAATTAGTGACTTTTAGGTCAACAGAGTGTGTTAATTTGATTTGTATTATTAATGTAAATAATGAGGGTTATTACTTAAGGTTATTAATTAGAGTTAACGGTTAATGATTGTAAGATATTTAAAAATTATGTCACGTGTAATTAGAGTGATTGAGTGCATGTGTTAATGGTATGGAGTTTGGAAAGTTAGGGAGTGATATGGTAGGTGTAATCAGGGGCGGAGCCAAAAGTTGGCTAAGGCGGGCTTCAGCCTGTCCCAAAAAAATAAAAAAAAATTATATGTATAATAGTATAGGGGTTTTTGTGCGAAAAAATAAAGTTTAAGGTTTATTAAAGTAATGAATTAAAATCCTAAAAAAGTAAGTGTAGGCTATAATTAACAATTGAAAATGCACTAAACATTAATTAAAAAGGAAATGGACTTTCACAATTAAAAAAGGCAAGGAACTTTTACAATGAAAAAAGGCAAGGAAAAATTCTTCTTCTTGTTCTTCGATCCACTCCACTCTGCACCTTGCGTCCTTGCTCTTCTTCCAGGCTCTAGCCTTCCATCCCTATTCTGCTCCTCTTCGTCTCCACCTTGCTCATGTCATAAAGGTACCAATTCATAAAGCCCTAATTCTTTTACCTTTTTATTGTTTAAGATGGATGATGATTACTTTGAAAATTGCATGATACTCACAATTGAAAGAAAGCTTGCCGAAGACATTGATTTGTATTTGCTCATAAATGATTTTGATTCATAAAAGGATCGTAGGGTTCAACTTCATTAGATTATATAATTTTTTTTCGTCATATATGACTAGATATAGCAAAAAACACCTTTTGTATATTTTAAATCTCTAATTATGATATGTTATTATATAAGTGTTTAGTATTTGCATTTGTTTCATTTAAATAAGTATTTATTTTTTATTGTTTTTAATTCAATATTTGGTAAATAAGTTAAAACAACTTCAAAAAAAAAATTTGGGGGCCTATCGTCCCCAAAACCCCACATATTTCTTTTTAACTTAGCCCGCCCTTATGGATAAATCCTTACTACGCCACTAGATGTAATTAGCAACCATTATAATACCCAAAATACAATAGCAATTTCATGAAACTTATTTGTAAATTCAAAAAGGGCGACTTGAAATACACTCGTTAAATTATTATTCTTATTCTTATTTGAGAAAACTTGTTTCTCACATCATCAAATATATATATATATATAACCCTTTAAACTCACCTCATTAAATGGGGTAAGGGTGTGCACGATTCGGTTAACCGAACTAAGCAGTTAAACCGTTAACCAAACCGACTTTTCGGTTTTACGCTTAAGTTCAACCGAACCGAACCGTCAAAGTGGCTAAAATCGACCGGGGTTGGTTCGGTTTTGGTCGGTTCGAACGGTCGGTTTTTGTTGGTTTGGACCTTGAGCCTAAATTAGTGTTTTAGGCCATGGGTTTATATTATCTGAATTTTTTTATATGTTTTCCTATCTCTTCGGCCTTATTTTCTTGTTGATTATTTGTGCATTTTCTCTTCTTAAATATTTATTATTATTGGAATTTCTTTTTAATTATTTACTCATATTGTTTTAAAGAAAATAACTCATTAATTAAATACACAAAACCAATAAAAATGTAATAAGTGTACTAGTCGATTCGGTTCGGTTTTTGTCGGTTTTATACACCAAAAAACTAATAACTGAACCGACCTACTTCGGTTGTCCGATTTCTTAACCGAACCGAACCGTAAAACTTGAAAAACCGCTCGGTTCGATTTTTTGGTTTTTTCGATTTTTTGCACACCCCTAAAATGGGGTGAGTTAATTAAACCCTTTATGACTACATAAGAGAAATTTATAGTTACAAAAAATATTATCACTAATTTAAATATTCATAACAAACTATGTGATAGACAAAAATAATTTATTATAATATGCATGAAAATAAAATAAAATTATAGGGATTATGTTACATAAATGGATATTTATAGATAAAGTTTATATATATATATATAGAGAGAGAGAGAGAAAGAATAACTTATAAACTTAAAACTTACAGAGTTTACTTGATAAAATGCTTGTAGAATAAATTACAAATTGATAACTATTTTGAATACAAGAAGATTCAGAGAAAATTCTTAGAATTCGTGGATATGAGACCTACCTCTCTTCTTTCATTCCCTTCTCTTTTATAGTTGAAAATGGAGAATGTTGTAGAATCACAGGTCTTCACAATAATGCACCTTTTGACTAAAGTTTGCTTTTACTATTGAGGTTGAGTGACTTGTCTGTCTTGGGACGCCTTTTGTCCCCTTCTTTCGGTGGAAAAGCATATTCTTTGGCAGAGGAAATGATGGTTTCTTGACTTCTTTTACTATCTTCTTTTGACTTAAATTACCCCTACATAATTGAATTGGTATTGACTTTTCTTATATTTCTCCAAGTAGTGAGTGAGAAATCTATATATATATATATAGGGTCCGGTTCACCTACGGACCACTATTCACGGACCGTAGGTACGGACCGGCCCGTTTGGCACGCTTCCCGATGGAATTTTTTGATGAAATTTTGTGGGGATGTTCTTCATCGTGTGTAGAACATCTCCACCAAATTTCATCAAACAATTCAACCGGGAAGTAGGTTAACTACATCATTGAAAAATATTGGATTTTATATATCTATTTCTGGACCAATTTTTTTCAATCATGTGGTTAACCTACTTCCCGGTTGAATTTTTTGATGAAATTTGGTGGAGATGTTCTACACACGATGAAGAACATCCCCGCAAAATTTCATCAAAAAATTCCATCGGAAAGCGTGCCAAAGGGGCCGGTCCGTGAATAGTGGTCCGTAGGTGAACTATATATATATATATATATCACAACATATTCGTTCTTCTGATTTCGTGATTTGCTATTTGGCATGGAAATTTATGTACTTACATGCAGAAAGTTTCATTTTAGCATTAGCAATGATCAAAGATTCTAAAATATCTTTTGGAATAAATCGAAATCTCGAACAAATCGATTAATTGATAACACACATTCATAATAATGATTGCAAATCTATTTTGAAATTAAAGATTGCAAAACTTTAGGAAAAACTTAGTTTTTACATGTCACGCGCGACATTGTTTCGAGGGAAAATGGACTTTACTATATTTATTGCCTATTTTGATTTAATTTAAACTTGCATCAATAATTGTCCATATTCGCAAAAGTTAAATTTAATTCAATTTAATCCCATCGAAATTCATAGTCAATAAAAAACTGGATTCCATATTAAAGTTTCAAAACAAAATACAATCCGTTAAAGAATAGATATATTAGTACTTGTATGCGCTCAAGGGCAAGCATAAATGTATAGAGAATTATAGCACACATTAATG
Organism: Lonicera japonica; assembly: GCA_021464415.1. NCBI lineage: Eukaryota > Viridiplantae > Streptophyta > Magnoliopsida > Dipsacales > Caprifoliaceae > Lonicera > Lonicera japonica. Next base: position 1,963,861 of record CM038467.1, on the reverse strand, counting down.
TTATTGTGAAGAATGATTTTCTTCTTCAGTTGTATTATAAATAAATCTAGAAACTAATTTGTCTAAAATTTAGAGACCTTCTTTGACTTTAATATATATGCGTTTAAAATAATGAGTTCAATATAATCGATCAATCAAGACTACAACTTACCATTTTGAGATTTCATACATTAATAATTATGTTATTAAAAATTAAGATTTTTAATTTGGGGACATATAAAGAGGAAAAGAAGAATAATAGAGAAATAATTGAATATTTGCATTCTTGGTCTTCGAAAAGCCCATATTTAATTGTTTTCAATAAAAATTGCAATCACTTAAGTTTTGATTGATAATAAGACGGAAAATAATATAAAAAAAATACTTGATTTGTGTGAGAAATTAATTAGAAAATAAGTTGAAGTATTGAAGAGATGTCTTACTTTTTAACTTTTACCACAGAAAAAATTTCTTTGCATTTGAAGATAAATTTTTCACAAAAAATAAGGAAAGATGGAATACATTTACTCATAAAAATGACTAAATGAGCATGAGATAGAGACCATATCACCACATGCCTTAATTTATTTTTCAACTTCACTCACATAACAATTATTTTTTTTCCATCATTTTCTATATTATTATAAAAGAAAGCCTTAACCACTAATTAAATGCCAATTCTTGTGGCTGAAAAAACAAAGAGGGCGAGAACGCGAGACTACTAAATGAGGACCAACAGCCTAGAGGGAAGAGAGATGTGAGCTTACAATTTTATTTTATTTTTAATACAAGCAATGAATAGATTTTGGTGGTTCCTGAGAAAGAAGGAGGGAGGTAGAAATCGAACCTCAACATTCTGCGTAAATACTCAAGCTTTCAATCATTTCAAAAATTAGGTCAAAAGGTGGGGTGAATTTACAAATTCACCATTTCAAAAATTGCAAGCAAACTAAGCAATCTCATCGTTGTGATAAATTTTAATATACTCATAAGCGCATGAATCATTTTATAATATAGCGTATAAGTGAGATCCCACATAGACTCACACAATATGTTTAAATTTTGTCTTGTTAATATTTCATTAATCCCTAATCTAGCCAAGAATAATTGAAGAGAATCAAACTAATAAAATAAATCAAATTAAATAAAGCAAATCAAATAAATTAAATTAAAGCAATGGAACTAAACTAAATAATATTAAGCAAGATAACAAAATTAATGAACTAATTGACTAGAGTTTTGGAGCCATATATTCAATATCATCTTTCTAAGTATTCATGCACATAAACTCTACTCTTATCTCGCACTAATTTGGTCTCTCGACTCTATTAGATGCGGAAAATAAAATCAATAAAGTCCAATCAATTAATAAAATCCAATTGTAATTTTTTCACAGCCAAACTAATGTATAAAATCAAAACACTCACTATATCCGTTATCAGCAAATCATAAGATGAATCTAACAAAAAATAGAGAGAATCCAACTTTATTTTTTTGTCAATTAAAATAGGCATCCAGTAGGAAAATTTTTATTTAACATTAAATCATTAAATTGGTAGAGTCAATTGGCATGAATACGTGCAAGGAATCAATTAAATATATTCATCTTAATCCTAGCACAAATTTACGCTAGCATGATAAAAGTTAAATAACAAATAAAATTGAAAGAAAAGTTATTTGACATTAATTAAAAAAAATAAATCTTCAATTTTCAAGTCTTGAACAAAGTAAAAAGAAGAAAACAAAAGAAAATTGAAGAGAAGAAGAAAGGTGCACGCTACTGTTCCTGTGCGCGGCTGCTTCTGCTGCTCGGCTCCCCATTGCTCTTTTTATAATTGCATAGTGGCTGTAGAGGTTGGCTTAAATCAAGACACGGGCCTTGAATTATTTAATTGAACTTAACCTTTAGTAATGGGCCAATTAGACTTGGGTTATGGCTTTGGAGTGGTCCACTTGGTCAATGGGCTACTGGAAATTTTAAACCTCAGCTGTATGGATGCAGGAATGGGCTTTCCTTTTCATTTTTATGGCCCCTTTAGTTGAATACCATTGGATTTTCGCCCTTTTTTTGACTGCTGTACTTGCGTCGCAATTTTGAACCTCGATATGGTTAAATTTAAAAAAGTGCTGAACTGAAAAGTTGGAGCTCTCGAAATTCTATTCAATTTAGGCTCAAGAAATGCATTATTTGGAGTTTTGAATAAAAAGATATGCATCCAGAAATATTGAGCACTTTTAGGTATCTTCATAAGCTTTAATTTCTCTATTTTGTCCATCTTTTCAAATTCTTTACTAACACCTGAAAAGCATTAAAAATATAAATATTAGTAATATTTTACGCTCTTTAAATTACAAATTAACATAATAAATTATACCAATTTCTTAGCATATCACTCATGAACTTGAAGGGTTCAATTTACGAAAGCCTCGACCGTTATATTTCAAATGAAGAGTTTTATATTTATTTTACGTACTTAAAAGTTTAATTATAATTAATGATAAATAATAAAATTTACTTTTAATTATTTAATTTAATAATTTGATTTTATATATTGAAAAAAATAAAATTTGTCCAGGCACATGTATAGGTTTTCGAACTACCGTTGCAAACTAGTCAATTAAGAAATAATTATTTGACAAATTAAAGCTTTGAATTATGCTTAAATTACTAATAATAACTTGTCCACTCGAGAAGAAATTGGCATTCAAGTAAGACCATCTCCATTACATAAGTTAAAATGCTATACATGCATAATTGCATGCCCCACTCGAAGGTGTATAAGTATAGAAGTGGGGGAGAAAAGCTAAAAGGAAGGTAAATTTGTCAGTCGGCAATATTATACACTATATGACACATCATTAATAGGGGCAGGGGAGGGGGGCCTTCCACGACACATGATGTGTCATGGGGAGGATTTTTACATTCCCACGACACATGATGTGTCGTGTGAGGGCTTGGCTCTGCCACGATGCACCTTGTGTTGTGCGAATGTGTACCATTTTGAATTTTTCTCATTGCATTTTCAATCCTTTTCTCCATTATTTAACTTAACCTCTTCTAATACATTTACATACTTTCATTATTCTACTTTAAATATATCATTCTCTCCTTATCAATTTAATTATGTCTAGATCTCGTGAAACGAATATGTCACCATTTGAAGATGAAGCTCTTTGTCGAGCTTATATCTAAGTAAATGTCGATTATGTAAATGGTGCTAATCAAACTGGTTCAAGACCATGGGAATCGGTTGCTTCAACATTCCTTGAGCAGTTGGGTATTACAATTATAAGAACTATATGCTCTCTCCAATCGCGATATAGGACAATTAGTAAATGCTTAGCAATGGTGATTATTTTCATGCCACTGTTGTGCCCATGTGCTAAATTTGATTGTGCAAGATGGGTTGAAAGTTGTTGATGAAGGGATTTGTTAAAGTTCGTGATTCCATCAAGTATGTTAAAGGTTCAGAAGTAAAGAAACAAAATTTCATGTAATGTGTAAAATTTGTTCATTTGAATCATAAGAAAGGCTTAGGCTTGCGGCAAGATGTTCTTACAAGTTGGAACGCAACTTATCTTATGATTGAAAGTGCTATTTTTTATCATCAAGCCTTTTTTCGTTTAGCACTAAGTGATTCTAATTTCATACATTGTTTAAGTGATGAAGAATGAGGTAAAATAGAGAAGATTTTTAGGTTCTTGGAAGTTTTCTTTCTACATGTACCTTTTTGGGAAATAAATATCCTACAACAAACTTATATTTTCCTTTGATTTATATAGTTAAAAGAACTTTGAAAGGAGAGATAAAAAGCTCGGATAGGTTTATGAGGCAAATGGCTTATTAAATGTATGAAAAAATCTTTAAATATTGGTTCGATTATTGCTTAATATTAGCAATGGTTGTTGTGTTAGATCCTCGATATAAGATGCAATATTTGGAGTTTACTTACAAAAGCTTTATGGAAGCCACTCATATCAAAGTACATTTATTCGGGGAAAGTTATTTTCTCTTTTTAGTGAATACATGTTCAATTCTCCTTTGACTTATAGCACGTCTATTATTTTACAAAGTGAACATATAAAGGATATTTGTAAGAAGAAGAATGAAACAGTGCTTAGTTAAGGCATGAGAAATATGTTAAAGGTAAGACATTTTTTTTTTTAGTTAAATGATCATTTTTGTAGATTTTTATTTGATATAACTTTTTGTTGTTGTCAATTTTTAATTTTGAAGTTTTTTAATTCGACAATTTTCACACATGAGTTTACTCCTTATAAAAGCGAAGAATTTGCTTGCACTCAAAAGACACAATTGAAAATGTATTTAAATGAGCCAAGAAATGATTTAGGAGAAGATTTTGATATCATTTGCTTTTGGAAAGTTCATCAATATCGCTATCCGGAACTTACTGCATGGCTCGTGATATTTTGAGCATTCCAATCTCCACGGTTGCATCCGAGTCCGCCTTTAGCAATAGTGGCCGTGTTCTTGATTAATACCAGAGCACATTTAAACCCCAGAATGTGGAGGCTTTGATTTGTACATGATATTGGTTATTTGGAGTCCATGGTATTTTATATTTTTTGGTATTTCCATTTCTATAATTTTTATTGATGGAATTAAATTTTTTTGTTGTATTTATCATATTTATAAGTGATATAGAGTTAAGTTTACATGAATTCATTGAAGATATTATACAAATGGATAACAAGGACAAGCATCTATCTACATCTAAATCTACTGTTACGCATAAGGTATATGTCAATAATTTATTTAACAAGAAAGATCAATTTACATTTATATATAATTTTTAACTAGTGTTCCTTTAAATTCTTTTCTATTTTTTTTTATAGGGTAATAATTGATTGAAGAAAGGATTGTGAATTTTTTTAAGCTGTGACAGTAGCAAGATACAACTTTAAAGACACCTATTTTGTTTTTTTTTTTATGTCTTCACTTTAGTTGTTTGCTTATTTGGTCTATAATCTTATTTTGAAACTTTTTTTTATACCATGTAAATGAAATTGTACATGGAGGCATATGTAGTGTGAATACTAACTAAATCAAGTGAAATTGGAACTTTTTATCTTGCTATTAGTGCATCTCGTGTTAGGCCTTATTTAAATTGGGTCGTGTTCATGTTAGCTAGAAAAAAAACATGACTTCGTGTTGTGTCGTTTTTGTGTTAACCTTTTCAATTTCGGTCATGTCGTGTTAAGTTAAAACATAACCTAAAAACACGATTTGCCACCCCTAAGCCGGATAATCTTCTTTCTTTTTTTACTTTTGACGCATCTAGATCTAGGGGTGGAGTTTTGAATCATACCATACCATTATTGATTTATACCGAATTTTGGTAATGACACAATAAAAATTAGTAGTTGTACCATACCGATGACAATGATGTGGTACCATTACCAATAATTATTTTTATTACATGTATATCTTACTGTACTTAAATAATTATATATATATATATATATTTAACTAGAATACCAATTACCAATATGTATCTACTAAATCAAATTATCAAAATAATAATACCAAATATCAATATCTACCAAACTATCAAAATAATTATACCAAATACCAATCACCTCTTCGTTTCTTATTTACGAGCTTACTAAATGTTAAGCTACTTGCACATGCATAGAGATTTAAACCACCCACATTAAACATTCACTGGGTATGCAATAGTTGTAAATTAAATAAACAAGGGTGATTTTAACTTCGGCCCTCATTAATTATGTGATATTTTTCTTTGGCACCAAAAGTTTACGAATAAAATCCTTCAACACACATTTTGGATGATTCCGTCCAATCAACATGAGTTAACTGTTAACCCAATTTCAAATGACTCAATTACCCTTATAGCTCGTTTGGTTCAAGATTTAAACCAATCCAAGAATGCTAAATTCCATTCCGAAACGATTCCTGCGTTTGGTTCAAGTTTTAAGTCCGGAATAAATAATTACAGGAACAAACCTTTCTCCCCAAGTTCTCACATTTAAATCATAAGGAATAAACAATTACCAATAAGCATCTTTTTTAATTTTTCATGTTATGACTAAAATAATTCTCTTCTTTATGAATAAATAATTCTTTTTCCATCCGTGTATGAAAATATTGTTTGGAAAAAAAAATTTAGTTACGCTGCTTCACAAAAATGAAAAAAAAAATATTTTGAACTTTTTTCTTTTCTTTTTCTTGTTGTAATTTTTTTTAATTACAAAAATTATAATTTTTGTAGGATAGTTATTAGCTAGGCATGTTTAATTTTTGTAATTTATTATAGTAATTGTCTCTTTTGAAAAATTAGTACGAGATGTCTTATCATCTTATAAAAAGAATGGTATTTTTGTAATTGATACTTTATTCCATTCTTATTCCCGGTTGAACCAAACATCGGCATGGCATCCTAGATGCCAGGAATTTTTTTTTTCAGAAATCAAGTATACTCATTCTGTACTCCTTCCATTCCCAAAACTCGAACCAAACGAGCCCTTAATGGTCAATGATATTCTTCATATATCATCTAACTCACTCTTGGTCTCTTGATCCTCTTTATGCCTTTTTGTTTTAGTGTTTACTCAAATAATGTAAGAGTACGTAATGAGAATAATAAATCAAATGCACATAGATATGCATATTCATTTTTTATTGTGGTTTGTATCAATTAAGTATTATTAATTTTAAATATCATTATCATGGCTAATTTAATTTTTCTATATTTGATTTTCTTCTTTTTTCTCTTCTTCTTCTTCTTATTTTTTTGTCGCATTTTAACATTATTGCTACCTTGGCTACTTCAAAAAGTAACAATAGATTTACGGAATTGTAATTTTTTTGAGAAAGTCTTATGTTTTTTGTTGTAAAACTTCCAAATCTACCTAAAAATCTATTTAGGAAATGAAAATAAGCAACTTTGGTATTATATATTCCCTACTCTCTTGACCCCTATTTCATTGAGAAGAAAACAAAATAAAGAAGATTGTATAATATGACATTATTTTTGCAAGAAATTTTATTTTAAAGGGTAAAAGATATTTTTTGTTATTATTTCTATAAGTCCTTGAATAGTAATTTATTTATTTTGGATTTTTTTTAAAGTTTTCTAGCAAAAATGAAGTTTTTTTGAGGAAAATAATGATTTGTAGGAAATAAGAGAGAAAAAAAATGATAATTTGCAGGATATAAGGGGTGACGTGGATATAAAAAGAACGGGGGTCACACATAAAATGCATTAGAGGGCAATTTGGGAATAAAAATTGTTTTATAGTAGATTTAACGTCAATATATGTACCCGATGGAACCATCCCAAATGAGCGTCAAAGGGTAATATTTACAAACTTTGGGTGCCAAAAAAAATATCGCATAACTAATGGAGGCTAAAGTCAAAATCAGCTTCCCCAAGAAATAACCATGCATATAATTAAAGTATGTTTTGTTTAATGTTCATAACTAGTGCAGTGCATGTTTATTTGAAGATAATAGGCTTAATCCTACAACGGAAAAAATCCAGAGTAGAATAGCGATGAGGTATTAATTATAGAAGAACGATATATTATTTTTTTTTTTATTTTTTTGAGCAAAGAAGAGCTAGATATAAGACAATACCATACCTACAATTAATACCAAATTGCCAAATAGTACTGAAATAAAAATTATACTGTTGCAATTTACCAAATTGCCAATAACTATAGACCTCTTCATTTTTCATTAATGGCAAAACACCGATGCTAACTTTATATAGTACGTTGAGAAATTCACATTAGAGGCTCTAACATGTCAATGAGTATGGTTAAACTTGTGCTATTTTTTTTTTTCATTTGTTGGCGAGTTTTGGTAGAGTATCATTACTATATTTTGTCTATCGATAATTTTGGTATAGTGAATAATTTGCTATGTAATAGTAATGGATTTAGTCACTTTTAACTTTCGGTAAAATACTTTAATACGGGAGTTTTGATATAATAATCGTATCGAATCCACCCTAAATTCATCCATTCTCACCGGATGAACGCATGATCAGAACTACTCATGCAGCCATGTCATATGGGCTTTAGCATTTATACATTATTATTATTATTATTATTATTATTATAAGCGATTTATCAATACATATCCATAAAAATAAGGGACTATTATTAATACACATCAAAACACTCTCTAATACTCTAATATAGACTAAGTTCTTAAGGACCGAATATGTGTATATTAGCTCGGTCCGTAAAGACCGAGTATGGGTAGGAGCCAAACAAGTATAATTTTTTTTACCCAAAAATAATTCGACTCTTAAGTATCAAGTATGTGCAGATATACTCGATCTTTAAGAATCAAGTAAATAAAACGAAGTATTAGTGATGTGTTAATAACACCCACCTAAAAATAACTTAGGATGTGTTTGATTGGCTTTTTTTTCCATGAAAAATACCGATTTTCTACTTGATTTGACAACTTAAGGTGTTTGATTGGCTTTTTTTTCTCGGAAAGATATTTTCTCACTTTTGCTCACACTTACACATTTCCTTCAAAACAACGAAAACATTTTCTTTTTTTTTTTTGGGGGGGGGGGGGGGGGGGGGGGGGGGGGCTTGTATTTATTTTTCAGGCAATTGCACAATTTTCGAGATAACATTTCACCCATTTTCTATATTAAAAATGCTATAACTTAAAATACAAAATTCAAAATTTAATAAAAATTTAATATTTAAAATCTACTAATTAATATCAATTAAACAAGATCCATCATGACTATAGAATTATGTAAAAAAAATATATCAGTAATTTTTTCTACATTAAAAATGCCACAATACAACTAATATTTTTCGGGTAAAAAATTAAGGCAATTAAACACATTTAATTAAATTTTTCATGCAATTCAATTCTAAACAATTCAATTACTTAAAATTTATTTTCTTTTCATACAAATTATATACTTGCAATCAAGCGTTCCCTTGTACGTAAAATTGACAAATAAGCATTGCTCTATACATAAAAAGCTCTATCCGTACAAAAACAAAGAACAACAAACCTTCCCTTAAAAAAAGAAAAGAAAAAGACAACAGCAATGGCCAAAATTAGACTAACCGTTGAATCCCTTTTACTCCCTTCTCTTTCTCTCTCATATTTTTTGTTTTCTCCTCTCTCTCTAATCTCTATTACCTTGTCGCTGTCCTTGTCTCCCTGGGTCCCCCTTCCCCCTTGTTCATCCGAGAAGGGGATCAGGAGAGGAACAAGGAGAAGAAGGTCTCAACAAAAGTTTCTTTCTTTCTTTCTTTCTTTCCCTGTAAATAAACCTCACTCACCATACCATACGATTCTATTTCCATCAATTTATCAAGAAGAATCCAATTCATTTCACAAAAAACATATTCCTCTCTCCTATGTTCCCCAGCCTCCGATTTCAAATGCCGTAACCCTAATTCTTGCACTGAAGCATTTTAGGTTGAAATCAACAATTTGGGAACAAACCCCCATTTCGTTGATTAGTAATGCGAGAAGGGGGTTTATTTTGATTTGATGTAAACAAAAATGGAGTCACCATTATTAACCATGGCGGTTGTTTGGTTAGGCTTCTCTTTCGGATTCTTTACTCCCCTCCTCGTTGAATCTCGTCAAAATGAAAATCCACCACCATCTCCTCCTCCTCCTCCCCGATCAAAATCTCCACCACCACCGTCTCCTCCTCCACCACCCCCGCCACCTCCTCCTCCTCCTCCTCCTCCACCGCCTCCGCCGCCACCACCAGCAACACCACCGCCTCCAAGAAAATTATCTCCTAAACCCCCGAGTTCTCCATCAAAGAACCCTAATGGTGAAAACATGAATTTGGGGAAGAAAATTGGGTTGTTGTTTCTGGGTATAGTGGCAATCATTCAGGTTTGTGTGGTAACCTTCTTGGTGATCCAGAGGCGCCAACTGTTAAAAAACCATGACAGATATTGACCCACGCACAAAACAAGAAACACCCAATTGGATTGGATTTGAATTGTTTCTCAGTTATGCATTTTTAAATAGGGAGCCAAGGTTTCTACTGAATAAAACTGGGATTCTTTTAGTAATGGGGGATGTACATACTAATTATAGAGGGCACCATAACCTGTACATGGATTATTCAGATTAAAAGGAGATATGTTGGCTCGTTGGTGTATCTTTCTTTGTAAATGGGGGTAAATTCTTGATTGACATTCTTTCTCAAATTTGTTAGTGTCCATTCTTCTTCTTCTTCTTCTTCTTCTTCTTCTTCTTCTTCTTCTTCTTCTTCTTATTATGCCTTTTTGATATTCACAAGGCATATACATCAATCATAGTATTTTAGGGAATTTACTTTTAGTGTTAGAGAAATTGATGTGGACATACTTAAGTGTAGAGTTTCCTTTTCTGTTTCCCTTGTGAGCTTGTGAATTTGAATTTATTTGATGACACTAATTTTCTTTCGTAAAGAAGCAGCTCGGTTTAGAACATTAAAATAATCCGTAAATGAATGAGTGTCTCTGCATAATGTAATGATCGTTGCCGTGTACAAAGCGACATATTTGGATTTTTGTGGTCTGTGAATTGGGTTAATCCAGATGATATTATTATTCCTTCTGATATCCATGATGATCTTGTAACAAAAAAGAAGAAGATATACGTGATCTAAATTGTTATAAAATGCAGGAATATAAGAACTGAAGGGGCAGACGTATCATCTCATTCGCATAAGTAATTTCCGCTGTTTTCGAATTTGGGTTTAAAATCCAAAAGGATTATGGCTCATTTTTTTCTTTGAAAAACGAAATCTTCGATGTAGTATTGTTAAAGATTTTTACTTTCTCATTATGTTGGAGGGCTCTATCCAGTTCCAGTCTGTTGAGAAAAACTTGTATAGTTAAACGGCGAGGTTTGGTTTGGTTTGTTATGTCCCAAAATTTAAAGGAAGTTTGAAAGTTGGACGGAGGAGCGAGCGAGCGTGCGTGCGCGTGTTTAAGATGTTAACATTTTTATTTGTTGGGGGAATGAAGAGTTTGACGTGTACAACAAGGGATCGTCTGTTTCTCAGTTAATGTTGCAAAAACTAATGGTGGGACCTTGTTAGAATACATTTGCACTATAGTTTATCATAGATATATATATATATACACAGAGCGTTTCACATACGGACCGGAACCTTTAGCGACGGTTTTCCGTCGCGAATACATTGGGGATATGTTATTAGTGACGGAAAAGCGTCGTTAAAGGTCCCAGTCCGCATGTGAAATTTTCCGTATATATATAATATAATGCTTGCAACATGAAATTATCTAAAGTTAAGGTGCGTGTTGAATGCATTATTATTAGTAGTGCATTTTAATATTACTACCGGGATTAACTGTGCTCATTGGATGTCCACATTGCACAATTATAAATGTTAGCGTCTTAGAGAGCGTGTGTTTATTCATGGAAACATGAACCGAGTTATTTCATTTTTCATAAATCAACAATTCTTTTATCGGTTATGCCACCAATTTTATGTGTTTTCAATTTTGTTTTTATGATTTTTTTGTCAAAAAGTTGTAACGCTCCAAATCCCGTTATGAGATTTATACCTCTAGAGCTCAATTAATCACAGATATCATACGCGACAATAGGTTTAAATATATAAAATTATGACTTTCAATTTTTTTTTAACACCTCTAGCTTCAAATTCCAATTGTCTAAAGGATTATTAGGCTAACCTTTCACAATTCGTACTGGAAATCAGAATAAAACGAGCTTTTACCCTTCTATTCCACACAAGATTTATGTTCTCGTTGAGCTCATCTGAGGACACCTACATTATCTTTTAACGTTATTTTACTTATTTCATGAATCAGAAGCGGGACAATGCCCCCCTTTTTGGAACCAAGGCGGGTTGATCCGGGCAAAAGGCATTGTTAAGAAATGAAATAATTATTTTGGGAATTAAACCTTTGACCTCTAGCTTAGAATGGAATACATCTATTAATCAATTTATATTTTGAATTAGATATTGTATGCACATGCAATAATTGTCTAGTTGAAAATAACCGCGAATAAAATTAGCAATTCAACACCTCCTTCCCCCCGCCGGACTAAGTGCTCTTTCTAGGATCGAAAACATAAAGAAAAAAGATAGTATCTCTTAAAAAAAGGGTATTTTAAGGCTCCGTTTGATTTCAATATGAAAAATGACAAGAAAAACAATTAATTTGGGTGAGAGTATGAAAAATAAGATTAGGGAGGTGGTGAGATACTCTCCCGTTCATGTTCATTTTTGTGAGTGGATATATCCTCCATCATCTTTTATATTTTGTGAAAAAAAAATCTTTATAACCACCCAAAGAAAAAAAAAAATCATATAAGAAGTCATAAAGTAAAAGTTAATCTCACCACATTCTTCAACTTATTTTTCAACTTCTCACAAAACTATATTATTTTTCATTTTTTTTTCCTATCTTGTTAGTTGAATGAAGCATAAGTGTAAATTTGTAGTATACACAATGAGAAAGCTCATATGCAGTTATGGGAGTGACACCGAAACCCAATTAATGTAGGATCGCTATAGAGCAATCCAACCCAACATGGGTTGACTTTAGTTTGACCCAGCATTGTTAGGCTCAGCTCGGCCTTGACTGGTCAAGTCTGATAAAGTATTCAATTTATAAATATTTTTCTCTTACTAAACTTTAACATATGTCTTATTTTTATTATCATGTAGATTTAATATAAAATAAGAATGATAAAATATAAAATATAAAATATAAAAGTATTATTAATTTAATAGTAAGACATTTTCTCTTTTAACTTAAAACTTAGATGAATGTATGAATATTTATACTACAAATCAACTTTATTACATAAGTTAGGATGATAGCCGTTCAAATTTCAAGAATACAAATCAAGAAGAGGCAGAATATTAAGGTGATTCCTCAAGGGGAATTGGATTTTTAAATAAATGGCAATAGTTACCTTCTGTTGAATACAGTAATCTCTTTTTCTTCGAATCCTCATTTGGGTTGTCCGAATTTATGGTCAAGATTTGGTGAGTCTATTTAATAGGTGTTTGTTTCTTGATTTGGGTAGGGAGGATTTTTCGATCGGAGAAAAGTTCTTCTGTAGAGGAAAGTTGAAGGATTTGGGTGGGTGTTTGTTTCTTTCTCTTTAGAGGGTCTAAATCTGGTCGGCGGTGGTGGCAATCGGCAGGGAGTAACTAATCAGGTGGCAATCAGTATTTGTTTCCCTTCTGTTTGTTCTTGAGGTGGAATGATAAAGATGATGATGGGAGTAATTAATTATTTAATAGTTATTAATTATTGATGTTTGAGGTTAAAAAAAAAATGGTGTGCCATTAGTAAATTACTTGGATTTTTTAGAAGAGAGTGTTAAAAAGGATAATGGAGTGTGACAATAACACCACTCTTATTACTAACCAAATACCAATACTTTCATTTTGCCATTGCAAATATTTGCATGCTATGCTGAGGCTTATCTCAAAAAGCTAAAGGCTATTCTTGGTGGTTCCAGCTAAAACTTTAACAGAAAATATATAAATAATTCTAATTTTTTTTTAAAAAAAAACCAACAACCTTAGATCTAGATTTGAAAAAATATAATTACATCCAAGTCTAAATTAACAGTTGTGACAGGCAGACAGCCGACGTCCGCCGTAGTTTTACTTCATATTAGTGGTTATGATTGGCTCTTATGTATGTTTGGTTTTTCATTTAGAGTGCATTTCAAGTAAGAATCTTAATTTAAAGACCTTATTTACGGATCGAGTCATTTGGCACATTTTTCGACGAATTTTTTTGATGAAATTTAGTAGACATATTCTTCACATCTTTACCAAATTTCATCAAAAAATTCAATCAAAAAATATGTTAACTACAAGATTGAAAAAAGAATGAATTTTATATATCTATTTCTAAACCAATATTTTTCATTCATGTAATTAACCTACTTCCTGATTTAATTTTTTGATGAAATTTCGTGGAAATGTTCTACACATGATGAACATCCCCATCAAATTTCATCAAAAAGTGTGCCAAATGACTCGGTCCGTAAATAAGGTCCTTATTTAAAATTTTCACTTTCCATCTAAATATTAAAAGTAGCCGTAGTCTTAATTCAAATCACGTTTAAAAAATACCAAACTTATTTGTGAATTCACATGACTATTAAAGAATACATTATTGGCTCGTTTGGTTCAAGATTTAAACCATTCCAGGAATACTACATTCCTATTCCGAAACAATTCCCGCGTTTGGTTCAAGTTTTAAGTCCGAAATAAATGATTCCAAGAACAAACATTTCCCCCAAAGTTCTCCCATTTAAATCATAAGGAATAAACCATTACCAATGAGCATCTTTTTTAATTTTTTCATGTTAGGACTAAAATAACGCTCTCCCTTATGAATAAATAATTCTTTTTCCATCAGTGTATGAAAATATTGTTTGGAACTTTTTTTTTTAATTACGCTGCTACACAAAAATGAAAAAAAAAATATTTGAAACTTTTTTCTTTTCTTTTTTTCCTGTTGTAATTTTTTTTTAATTAAAAATAATTGTAATTTTTGTAGGATAGTTATTAGCTAGGCATGTGTAATTTTTGTAATTTATTATAATAATTGTCTCTTTTGAAAAATTAGTAGGTGATGTTTTCTCATCTTTTAAAAAGAAGGGTATTTTTGTAATTGATACTTTATTCCACTCCTATTCCCGGTTAAACCAAACATCGGCATGGCATCCTTAATGCCAGGAAAATAACTTTCCAGGAATCAAGTATTCCCATTCCATGTCCATTCCATTCCCAAAACTCGAACCAAAAGAGCCCTATACATACACAAAATTTCAAGCTATACTGGTGTACAATTAAAAAAATTTACACTAAACTATAACTTTTTCTAAATTCATAATTTATTAAGTACGCAAAGTTTTCAAATTAGTCTAATATTTGTAATTATACAATCACCATACTTACTTTTACATAGTTTTTATAAAGTTCATAATTCAATAACATAATTATGAAAAGAAAAGTATTAGGCGGTGTAAATTTTTTACACCAAGTATAACTTAAATATTTCTCATATATATATAGGGTTTATTTCTAGTACGCATCTGTGCCAATTGAGAAAGAAAGTCCACATTTACGAAATGGATAAAAGAAAAGAAACGCAACACAGCACATGACTCTCTCTCTCACTTGTAAAAAAATGCTGAAGCTTTCTCTCTCTACTTTTTCTATCTCTCTCTCTTTTCGACCCATTCCGCAACCATCAAAGCTTTCTCCTCAAATAACACAAAATAAGAATCAAACCAAATTAAAAACCAAACTTCGAAATTACAAGCAGCATCAAACCCAAATAAAAACCCCAATTTCGAATCTAGATCTTCAAAACCCATTTAGAACACATATCTTCGTGGATAACAAAAAAAGAAAAGAAAATGGAGGTCGAAAATGGCTTACAATTTCAATGGAAGATGGAAGATAATGGAGGTTGAAGAAAGCTTTAAAGGAGAGAGAGAGAGAGAGAGAGAGAGAGAGAGAGAGAGAAATCCATTGGCTGAGGGTAGTGGGCAGTGACGGAGTCAGGATTCTTGTTCTTGTGGAGCCAAACTAAAACACAAGAAGAATTTTTTGCATATACTATAATAAGGCCAAAATCAAAATATTATATTAAAATACTTAACGTCTTATACATCAAAAATCAAAATGGCATATATTTAATTACAACATCCCCCTTCGAGACTTCATATTTTGAAAGCGCTGAATGATATATCTTCATTCTGTTTCTAAAAAATAAAAAATGATATATTAAAATTAATTATATATTTTAAAATATTTTTATCAACTCAATATTCAACCTATTATAACCAACAAACACATATATTAATCTAAATATTAATTTATCAAAGAAAAATCTAATAATCAAATTAACCTCAACAATCAAATTTAATATCAATATTTAACAATTTAATAAGCAAATCAACCTCAATAATCAAATTTAATATCAATATTTAACAATCTAAAAAGCAAATCAACCTCAATAAATAATAACCAACAAACAAATATATTAACAATTTAAGAAACAAATCAACATTAAAACACATAATTCTTAATATTCAAAATTTTAAAACAAAATGTATACGATTACAAAAAATAAATCTAACCTAAAATACCAAAACAAATGAAGATGAAAAAAGGAGCTACTGCCCTGATTGCTACTGCCAAAATAAAATAGAGGTTGTGTTTCAAAAAATAAAAAATAAAAAAATGAACGAAATCAAAAATAAAAAAATGAACAACAGTCAGGAATGAAGACTGAAGAAGAAAGGGGAGAAAGTGAGAAACAGCTGCAGGTTTCTTTCTGTCATCTAACTTAAAACATATAACCTAATATATATTACACGCATGCACCTTCAAGTTGTACATCTAATTACACAAGCCGCTCCCCCCCCCCCCAACCCGGAAAGATTCGACCAAACTTTGCTTACTTAACTTATATTACAACACCTACCCCTAAACATATAAATTTAATCGCACGTAACACCCTCGCCCAAAATCACACAATGGCCCATAATATTTCCCTTCTTGCACAAAAACTCCCATACTCTTTAAAAAATTTCAAAAAGTCCAGGTGGGGCCATGGCCCCCACATGCCTCCACCCCTGACTGAAGGGGGGAAAGAGGGAGGGGGGAGACAACCCATTGTGAGAGAGAGAAAGAGAGCGCAATACGCAGGTTGAGCGTACTAACATTGATATGTATCAAAACCATTCGAATCCATTGCCCAACACTGATATGTATAAAAAACTATTCGAATCAAACTGACTCGAATCAAATATCAAACTCGAAATTAGAAAAAGGATAAGTGCATATCCCATAGAATCAAACCCATTTTCAATCAAATATTCGAAATAAATATTAGGAGAAAGCTTTGTTTAGGGTTGGCAATTCGGGTTCGCGTGTCGTATTCGGGTCGTGTCAACACACAAGTATTACAGTATTAGTGTCAACCCGAACACGACCCGTTTAACTAATCGTGTCATTTATATTAACTCGAACACGACCTGTTTATTTTACAGGTTACACGACATGACCTGACTAACCCGTTTAATAAATAAATTGTGTTAAACCTGCAACTCGACACGACGTGCATTAACCTTTTAAGATTATAATGACAATTAAGTCTCATGTGTATAATAGTTTTAAATTTTTAATAAGTATCACTCAATACCAAAATTCAATATTTAATCAAAATAATATGAGAATAATAATCTAGAGTCAAAATAAATTCTATCACCGAAGCAAAAATATAAAAAATTAGTAGTTTATCCATCATCAAAAACATAATAACTATCATATACTGCCAATACTTAAAATAAGAATATAAGTATCTAAGCAAGATGGCAAAATAAAATATATATATAGCTGCAAAAAAAAATAATCGTGTCAAGTGCGGGTCAAGTTCGAGTTAGCGGGTTAACCCGAACACGACCCGTTTAGTTTGCGGGTTAAACGTGTCTGACCCGAAATCGACCCGAACCCGTTTATGCTTGACCCAAACCCGCTAACTCCAGGTCGAGTTCGTGTCGGGTTAGCGTGTCGTGTCAAATATTGCCAGGCCTAGCTTTGTTGGTTGCTTCGATGGTTACGGAATAGGTCGAAGAGAGAGATATAGAAACAGTAGAGAGAGAAAGCTTCACCATTTTTTTACAAGTTAGAGAGAGTGCTGTGTTGTAGGGCTGGCATTTTTTATCGAAAAACCGAAAATCGAACCGCTGAGTAAAAAATACCGAACCAAACCGAACCGATTTTTAATGGTAATCGAATGTCGGTTACCGAAAATTAAACGGTAGAAAACGGTAGGTCGGGTAGAAGGTTCAATTTTACCGAACCAAAATTTAAAAAAAAAAAAAAAGTTCCATTCCTTCACCTCACGTAGTCACGTGTTCATAGACTTCAATTCACAGTTTAACACTATGTGGGCTGGCAGGAGTGTGTGTATAAGTGTATAACTGCTGTGTGTGCTGTGTGCGCTGTTGTGTGCTGCTGTGTGCTGCTTTGTGTGCTGTGTGTGGGCTGGTAGCAGTCTGCCAATCTCTGTTTAATTGCTTTGTACCTTTGTATGTGTGTGTGTGTGTCAATGTGTGTGGCTCAGTGGCTGTATATAAGTATAAGTGTATAATTGTTGCCTATTGGCAGCAGTGCGTGAATGCAGAATTTGCTTAGTTGCCAAAAATTAAGAAATGCAAGATTTTCGATATTACCGAAATTGTATTTATACCAAACCAAAATTTCGATTACTGCAACATTGGTTACTGACTTTAATTCGGTACGAGATCGATTATGGATTTTGCATTACCGAAACATTCGGTTCGGTATTGTATCATTCGGTTCGGTTACCGAACCGAACCGAACCCACCCCTACTGTGTTGTGCTGCTTTTATTTATTTTATTTTTTTCTTTTATCCATTTCGTGAAAGTGGACTTTCTCTCCCAATTGGCACAAGTGGGACCCACCAAAAACAAAATTGGCACAGATGTGTACGCATCGGTGCGTACTAGACATAAACCCTATATATATGTATATGGGACTGCCTATACTTTAATAGTGTAACGATCTTTGAAACCCAGCAAAATTAGACATTTGAAAACTGGAGTTTTGTTGTAATCTCAATTGCCTACAACCTAATCCTTAATAACACATACATAATTTTATGTTAATTGAAAAAAACTAAAAGATCCAAGCTTCTGTCCAAATGGAAGCGTGGGAAACCACGTTCTCCTAAAAAAACGCCCGGATCTATCATTGCTTATATGAAACAAAAATCTTTGGTTCGGGGAACAGGCCCAACCCCCATTAGCCAATGGCATCACATAACCAAAAGCCTTTCCCTTAAATCAATTCTTTTTATATCAAATGACCACAATAGCCAATGAGATCAACAACCATACTTTCTAAAACAGCAAAGCTAACATGAGTGGGTGAAAATACTACTAAAAAAATACCATAATCTTCCAAAATATGGCACAAAACTCTATTCAATACGCCCTTCACCGTCCCTTCTTAGAAGAAGCACCATTGTCACATCCCTTCATCTTATTAACACTTCCAAAACATAAGTCGGCGAAATACTATATATTTCCTCTATATTTACTCTCTTTCATTAAAAATATCAAACCCCATTACATTCTCCATCTTCTTCTCTCCTCTCTCAATCATAAAATTTCTAGCACAATGAACTTTGAAGAACAACAAACCCCCATCTCAGATCATTTCTTAGATTGCTTCGAGGGTTCAATATCGTACCTTCCATTTTCCTTAGATAATCTAGGCGACTGTGCTGATGTTAATGATGATTCTTGGAAGGTTCAGAGCGAAGATCTACACCATGAACTTATAAATAATATTTTCAACTTTTATAATAATCCCATTGCATCTGATTCTCTACCACCATCCAGTTCATCCACAAAACGAATAACACATGATGATTCACCATCAAAAAATCATCAAAAGGTTCAGAATGCTCAGAGCAACGGGACTAAGCATGGAGATTCAGCAGGTAGGAAATCAGATCGAACAAAAATGGCAACAACAAAGCCAAGAGGAAATAATTGCGATTACAGTAATAACAAAGAGACGTAGGCTGGACAGTTGCTCAACCCATGTGCTGCCGCTATATCTACAGGAAATCTGGCACGCGCTCAACATCTCCTATGCGTTCTTCATGAGCTCGCTTCCCTCACAACTGATGACAACAGCAGGCACGCTGCCCATGGCCTCACATCACTAACTCACCACCCATCCTCTTCAGGTGAGGCTATCAATTATGCTTCCATGAACATAGGATTATTCCGACAATCTCTAATCAAATTCAACGATATTAATCCTTGGTTCACTATCCCCCAACAATATAGCAAACTCCTCAATCCTTCATATTCTATCAACGTAAAAGCCCTCGAGTAATCTTCAAATCCTTGATATCGGCGTCTCTCATGGTGTCCAATGGCCAATTCTCCTTGAGGCATTGACTTGTCAACCCAATGGGCCACCTCCATTGGTTCGCCTCACTGTTATTCTGCCACCCATTGACAACAACCAAACCACAGATGCTCCGTTCGTAAATGGTCCTCCTGGTTACAATTTTACCTCAAAACTCCTCAATCTGCAGATCACTCAACTGGAAAACCACCCATTACAGAACCTTAACACAAGTGTCATCAATTCCTCCCAAGATGATACCTTAATCATCTGTGCACAGTTCAGACTCCACAATCTTTTTTTTGATAGGAAACATAAATTTTATTCCAAAAACAAGGAAAGGCAATACAAAGATCGCCAAGATTCAGAGGATAAGACATCCTCTGGAAATCAAATTAAAAAGCTAGAATGAGAACAAAACACCCTGCTGACTAAACAAAGAACTATCCCAGGCAACTATTACAATCTAAACAGAATAAGTATTGTTCTATGCTATCAAAAATATTTGAAGCTTTTGCCCAAAGACCCACGAGAAACTGACCATGACACCATAACTCTTCCGATCTACTCCATCTATCTTCGAACACTCTTCTATTCCTTTCAAGCCATACTAGCCAAGTTACAACCATCATAAAAAATCTCCGCAACACTAATTTTCTTGCCATGCTGCCTAAATCTCCATTTTATGACAATGAATTCTGCCCATCTAGATGGGACAGCCCCTATTACTCCGAACAGAACCCATAATTTAGTCCAAATATGCTTTACAAACTCACAATGCAACAAAATGTGATCCACAGATTCTCCCATCTTTTTACACATTATACACCAAGATGGGAATAACGCCATGTAAGGTCTCTTAGCTTGAAGCACATCACACGTATTCAATTTCCCCAAAGAAGCCAGCCACGCAAAAACTTTGATTTTATTGGGGGTACCACCTTTCCAAATGACCTCTGCATGGGGGGATGTAGACAGAGAGAATGAACAAAGAATTTCAAAGTATAATTTATAAGAGAATTCTCCCGACTTGTGCCCAACCCAAACCCTTGTATCTGGAGAATGCCGGTTATATTATACACTATCAATTGTATTCAAAGGGGTCACAAACCCATCACAATCCCTATCATTAAAGTGTCTAGAAAATTCTAAGTTCCACGAATGGTTGTAATCCGACGACCACACAAGAACCGAAAGAATTTTGGCATTACGATTATTGGACAATCGGTAAAGACGGGGAAATGATTCTTTTAGCGGACGATCACCCACCCAACTATCTTCCCAGAAGCGGGTTCTATCTCCTTTCCCAACCCTTATCTTAGTATTAACCATGAAAGTATTCCACCCTTTTGCTATAGATTTCCAAAGAGATCGAAGAGAAGCATTAAAATCAATATTCGCATCCCAACCATTAGGGTGAAGGCCATATTTACTCACAATGATGGAATGCCAAAAATTGTCACGTTCCATGGGAAACCTCCACAACCATTTACCAAGCAATGTTCCTTTTGAGTAAGTTTCCTATACCGACTCCCCCAAATTTTTTTGGTTTAGATACTACTTCCCATCTTACCAAATGATCACTCTTGCTCTCACCTTTCCTTTCCCAAAAGAAATCCCTTAACATTTTTTCTATAGTCCAAGCCACCCTTTTTGGAACTTTAAAGATTGATAGGAAGTAAGTGGGCATACTACTAAGAACTGATTGAATTAAAATCAACCTACCCCCTCTAGAAAGGCGGCCTTTATGCCAATCTTGGAGTCTCCTAGCAACTCTCTCAATGACCGGCTCCCAAAAAGAATAGGAACTAAGGTTACCACCTAATGGTAGCCCTAGATAATTCATAGGCCATGACCCTCTAGCGCACCCCAACTTATTCGCAATCTCATCTAGCCTATCAGTCTCCATATTAATCCCCACTACCATGCTTTTCCCTATATTGATTTTTAAACCCGAGATTAGAGAGAACAAATTTAAATTCCCAACTAAGTTATCAACACTCTCATCCTTATTCGATACAAAGAAAATGCGGCAAATTGTAAATGTGAAACTTTAACGTTATCCCTCCCTATCACAAAACCTTCAATCACTTGTTTGTCACATGCTCTCCTCATCAACCTACTTAGTGTATCCGCTGCCAAAATGAATAAGAAGGGGGACAACGGGTCTCCTTGACGAATCCCTCTACAAGCTCCAAAATGGCCTCTTGGTCTCCCGTTAACAAATACCGAGAAGTTAACCGAAGACAAACATTCTCTTACGGTCTCGGTCAAACTTAGTCCAGTGGGCGGGAATAAAATTTGGTGGTTTTCGGGAATATACGGACCATGTAGATCTAGGGAGAGATCAGAAATTTGGGAGGAATTAACGGGCCTGTATGGATTGTGTGGTGAGTGCTAGTGTGTCGGAGGGGATTTTAATGTGGTGAGATTCCTATCAGAAAAGTTAAATGGTGGTAGAATCACTCGTAGCATGAGAGACTTTGACACATTTATTAGAGAGACTGGTGTCAGAGATATAACACTTAATAATACGGAGTTCACGTGGTCAAATACGAGAGAGTAATTGGTTTGTTCAAGGACAAATAGGTTTCTTTTTTCAGAGGGTTGGGAGGATATTTATAAGTCAAGTAGGCAGGAAGCCCTAGTGATAGTGAAATTGGATCATTGCCCGATCATTTTGAATACTGATAGTTTTCAATGGGGACCTACTCCATTCCGGTTTGAAAACATGTGGTTAAGGAAGAGAGGCTTCAAGAACGAATTCAAAAATTGGTGGGAGAATTGTGAATGTCAAGGGTGGGAAGGATACAAATACATGAGAAAGATGGAGATAGTTAAAAATGAAATTAAAAAGTGGAATAATGCTTTAGGCAACATGGAGGAGACTGAAAAAAGAGAAAGAGGAGACTTAAAGAAGAGATTGGAGGAATTGATTATTAAGGAAGAAACGTCTTAGTACCAAAAGACAAAAGTTAAAGGAGTCATTGAGTGAGACAACAATTCTAAGTTGTTCCATAGAATTGCTAATGGGAGAAAAGTTAATAAATTGATAAATAAAACTGAAAACACAAATGGTGAAGTGTTATCCTCAGAAGAGGAAATTGTGGAGAAGATTACATCTTTTTTTGAGGAGCTGTACAATCAAAAGAGAGAAGTGGAGCTTGGAGTTGAGGGCTTGGAGTGGGCTGAAATTAGTATAGAGTAGGGAAAGGCTAGAGAAACCATTCGAGGAGAATGAGATCAAAAGAGCTTTGTTCCAATGTGAAGGTGATAAGGCCCAGGGCCCGAATGGTTTTACTATGGCAGCCTTACAAGATGGGTGGGAGGTAATTAAGGAAGACATAATAAAGGTGTTCAATGAATTTTATGAGAAAGGGGTGGTGAACGCAAAAACAAATGCGACGTACATTTGCTTGATTCCGAAAAAATTGAACTCGAACTCTGTTAGAGACTTTAGACCAATTAGCTTAGTAACATCATTGTACAAAATTTTGGCCAAAGTTCTCTCATTGAGATTAAAAGAAGTTTTGGGGGAGACAATTGATGCATCACAAGGGGCATTTGTGCATGGTAGGCAAATTTTGGACATGGTTCTAGTAGCAAATGAAGTGGGGGAAGAGTACCAATCTAGAAAGAAAAAAGGTATTGTGGTGAAAGTTGACTTTCAGACTCCACAATCTGGGTCACAACCCAGATGAAAGAACAGAGTTAATGAGAGTACCTAGGAGTTTGGAACCCAAAGGTGTGATTTTGAGTGAGAACAACATGATGGATTGCGCCTGCAATAACTGCGGGGACTTTGCAACCGCATTCTCACGCAGACTGGAGTACTTGTGGATATTCTTGCACTCGACTGGTACGGCATTTAAAGGGCATGAGAGTGAAGAAAGAAGGATGATGGAAGGAGAGGCCGCCAAAGTGTTGACAGACCTGGGTGAGATGAACGAGAGAAAAGGGAAGTGGCGTGAGAGGATGAGAAGTGTCAGCTTTATCGGG
The DNA here is from genome assembly GCA_021464415.1 of Lonicera japonica. NCBI lineage: Eukaryota > Viridiplantae > Streptophyta > Magnoliopsida > Dipsacales > Caprifoliaceae > Lonicera > Lonicera japonica. The sequence goes on along the minus strand of CM038467.1, from coordinate 1,939,912 downwards.
GAAGTGTTTGGAGAAAACATTATAGACGGAGCATGTTCGCTGTTGAAGAAATATGATAATAAATGGGAGATGAAAGTGGATGAGAGTGACAGGTGCGTGGGTTTGCAGTGGACAGGGCAGCCTGTTTCATTCTGTTCATTATGGAAGATGGATACGAAATCAAATGCTTGTTAACTATAATACCCTGTGCAACTCACATCTAGAATTTGAAGAAAAAGGTTTAATAAAAACGATAGATGGCCCAAAGGTTCATCATAAGTCTAGATTGCTTAGAAGCGAGAGTTAGAATCCTATTGTAAGCGGATTTTATATGCAAAACAAGATTGCAGGGGTAAAATAGGCATTTCAAATATATTTGGCTGTTGAATTGGGTACTCACTATATATTCAGTATAGATATAGTTAAGTGCTCCCATTTTCTTGCATATTTTTGCACCAGGCACAAATTACTAAAATCAAAGATTGATATATACAATCAAGTTCACCGTAAGCATCTCATTAGGTTCTTTCCTTCGGCATCACAGCTAGACTAGTAATGTTGAAAACTATTTCTTACCTCAAGCATGCTACTCTAGAAAATTGCAGTTGTCTGTTCCTCAAGAATCATATATCCTCACCAAATTGCGGATAGCCTGCCTACAAACAGGACATTTTGGTGCTAATTCACGTTCGACCGATAGAGCACATCGTTGGCAACAGACCATGTGCCCACATGGAATGAATGCAGATCGCCTTCGCCTCATCAGGCAGATCACGCACAGCTCTCCATCTGGAGCATCCCCTGTCTCCTCCTCCGCTCCCTCAGCGTCAGCCTCATTGCTAGCAGCAGCAGCGTTTTGTTGATGGAGTTGCCTCTGTTGTTTCCACTGTTTCCATCTATTCCAGTTCCTGAACACAATTGAATTTATCAATCCATATTTTTCACCAATATTTGATAAGGTCCTAGGATTGCAAGTGCAAAGTAAATGAATCTAGGGCGTTAAAATGCACTTGAAATGGGAGCACTTCAATGACATGAGACAATGGTCTTCCTTCTACAAGGTAAGAAGGGCCATTTTATCCACAGTTTTGAACTTGAGCAGGCACTAAATGCTCTATTGTCTACTGGGCAAAAGTGTGTTCTTGAGCACCCCCCAAAAAAAGTACATAATACACATAAAAATATCAAGCGATGATGTAATATTTCGATGTTCAGCATTAGGCTATTTCAGGGAAGAAAACAAGAAACAATGCAAAACAGATTAATTTTCTGCACAGCATAAACTAGAAAGAAAGTGGTACTAGTACAAGACAATGAACAGCATTGCCTAACCGAAAATCATGGTGTTGATCAAGCAATTAAACAAAGAGAGAAGTAAGAAAATGTGGATGCTATATTGCCATGGTTATAGTACCTTACAATGGCGTAACCAAGGATACCTACTGCCAATGAACCAAGAACGACCCCACTCCACAGTAACACTTTAGTCTTGAAGGCGAGTTCTACTACCATCTGATCCTTAGTCAATTCAGACCTGCAAAAGCACAGCTAAACCAATTATTTCTCTAGAAACAGAAGCAGCGAGATATAATTAGTCTTAGTGTGAAGACACTTCAGAGTTAGTCATTATGTGAAGTCATGCCGGACACATTGTAATCCTTATGTGAACACACGTTGGACAATTTGGAGTTATCATTATGATAACACACATTGGACACTTTGGAGTTATCATTATGTGAACACACATTGGACTATATAATACTAACTACCAAAACGCTGCTTTTCTTACAAGAAATAGGGAAGATCCTTGCTTGACGTGATCACAGGAGTTCCATCTTTTAAACTGCATGTGCCGACTGCAGTGATATCCTTTCCAAGTGGAAGAATTTTCTCTTCATCCAGCAGCCCAACCTTAAAAGCCGGATCATATACAACATAAAATACTGCTATCAGAATGAATAATATTCAAAACCCAAATAAACGTAACTCCAGAACTAGGAATAATGGATCTTTCAGCTTCAAGATGAAACAACTTTTTTTTTCTTTTTTTCCATAAATCAAGAATCCCATTAATAGTTTTTAAACTCACAGGGTATTCATGTCCGAAGAGTGCCTGGAGGAAAGTATACGGAGAAGCACTAACGGGCTGCAAGTTGTGATAAACCGTTGTAAGAGGTAATGGGTGTCTTGAGCCATCCATGTTCACGATAACAAAATCAGACTGTGGCCACTTCCCGCCTTCCACAAGAACAAAAGGAACCTGAGCAGAAAATAATTCTCACAATCACAACCTCAAAAGAATCCAGTGACTGATACTCAAAATCCATTCAACAAATGTAAATTGGTTTAAATATTAAAAATACTAGAAGATCTGTTAAAAAGATTCATTAGCAAAAGAAAAATTTACATGTAGAAGATATTTGAACATCTAACACCCCAACAAGGAAATAACCCAAAATATATTAACTACAGTAAAAAATGCTTGAGGCATCCTCCTAAAGAAGCTTTGTCTAACACATTTCCTCATATACTCCTTTTATCATGCTTATCTTAAACTACCTCGACTCTATAGCATGTCTCCATACTTCTATTTTAGCATTGACTCATCAAAACACCTATGAAACTGCGTATGCACTTGGGGGGTTCAGCCAATACAAAATGGTAACTGACAAATATGATTAGAAAGAAAATTGTACTCATGGTCATGTCAATTAACTTCGAGGACTGGAATCGTACTAGTTCATTACATGATTCACATATTCAATGAAGACTGCTGGAGTACGAGGATATACCATTCTCAATGAGGACGACTCTTGCTCTTTCCAGGATCTCGCAAATATCGAACGTAGGTCAGATGTCCATCCAAAGAATCCCCTCCACTCGGTGTATATGCACTTAATAGAATAAGCACAAAATCAAAGTCAGAAACAACTTCAGGCTTCATATTAAAATAGAATTAAGACTGAGAAACTTTAAATTGGAAAAATGTCTCAAAGAATACTTGTTCTCTTTGTTCAAATAAAAGTTTTCCGTTCAATATGGTTTCAATTTGTCAATTCTATATCAAGAAAACAAGTTATGTCAGGCCAAGGCTTAAATTGTGTGGGTGGATAGCTAGTCTAGTTTAGTCAAATTGTGGAGCGTGTATTGTACTTTCTTTTAAGCAAGTGAGTTGTTTTTAGATGTAGGAGGGAAGTGGTTATAACCACCGACCAAGTGGCAGTCAAGGGGTTTAACCATGGTATTAAAGCATTGTATTGTGAGTGTATTGTTCATTCAAGCTAGTGGAATAATAAACTATTTTCTCTCTCTAACTTCTCTCTCTCTCAATCACCATTTCATTTCTTCCAAATCAAACTACCTTATTCTAACAATTGGTATCAGAGCAGTTTGTCCTGGACCAACATTCGAGCAATGGCAGAGGGAACTAGATTGCAAGAGATCAATCGCCATACTGAAGCTAAATTTCATGAAGTAAAGGAATCGATGACTAGAATGGATGATCGGATTGATGAACTTGAAGCAAAGGTCAACAACATGCAGAAATCGTTAGATGAAGCTAATGATACTTTGCAAGGTATTATGATGGGAGTGGAAAAATTGCAAGGAAAAGGTACAGAAGCTGAAAACCTAGCTGTTAACTCTGTTAATTCTCGTTTGAATAAAGTGAATACCACAACTCCGATTGTGTTAGATATACCAAAAAAAATTGAAAAAGGAAGTAATAGTGGATTCAATAGTTTCAAGAGGCCAAAAGTAGTGTTGGCTAAGTTTAATTGTGAAAATCCAAGGGAGTGGATAAAAAAATGTCAAAGGTATTTTCTGTTAGATCCTATAATGGAGGATCAGAAGGTTTTATTTGCCTCTCTCCACTTGGAAGGGGTTGCTGAGACTTGGTTTGCTAATTTCTTTGAAACATTAGAAGGGGTAACATGGGAACATTTTGTGGAGGAACTCTGTGAACATTTTGCTAATGAGGGTCATGAAAATGTAGAAGGGGAATTCAGTAAATTACAGCAAACCAATACTGTTAAAGCTTACCAAGAACAATTTTAAGCACTTAGGGCCTTGGTTTTAGCTAAGCACAGAGGGTTAAATGAGCAGTTCTTTGTCAATAATTTCCTAAGTGGATTGAAGGAAAAGATCAGGCATACAGTACAAATGCTTTCTCCCAAGACTTTAAATCATGTTTACAGTCTGGCCAAACTAAGAGAGGCCACATGGGAAAAAGAGAATAAGGGTAAGGGGGTGCTGAAAGCTACTGGTTCATTGTTAGGTTCTACTACTAACAAGAACTCTTTTCCTAAAGGCTTGTTAGAGAATCCTTATACAAAGAATGTTGTCAATCAACCACCAGTACTGCCTTGCCTATCAAGAGGCTTAGTGCAGCCGAAATGCAGGAAAGAAGGGAAAAAGGATTGTGTTACTATTGTGATGACGTTTTTGTTCCTGGCCATAAATGCAAGAAAAAACAGTTATATATGTTGATGGGGGAGGAATATAATGAGCTGGATGAAATTTCTTTAATTAACTATGATGAAGGGGAGACAGGAGCAAAACTAGCAAATAAAAAAGGAGTAAAAATTTCATTGAATGCCCTTTCTGGTACAGCTAACTTTCAAACATTGAAATTAAAATGTTATGCAAAGAGGAAGCCAGTCACCATTTTGGTTGATTCAGGCAGTACGCACAATTTTCTGGACCCTACTACAGCAAAACAGGTGGGGTGCAATGTAACACCTACTAATCCACTTTGGGTAATGGTGGCTGATGGGACAAGGATGTGTAGTAAGACTATATGTGAGAATTTTACTTGGGTGGTGCAGGGCCAAAAATTTTGTACATCAGTGAGGTTACTGCCTATAGGGTTGTGAAGTTGTGTTGGGGGTGGAGTGGCTTAAAAGTGTTGGTACTTTTGAAATGGATCTTAATAAATTGAAGATGAGTTTTATGATGGCAGGTAAGAGAGTTACACTAAGAGGCATAGCTGAAACAGGAGAGCTCAAATTCATTAGTGCAAGTGGGGTGTTTAATTGTGCAAAGAAAGTCGGGTGTGGGTTTATTGGTCAACTCTTTTATGTGACAGTTACACCAACAGAAGCAGAGGGTGCTGTGGATCCTGAATTACAAAGGGTTTTGGACCACTTTGCTCCTGTTTTTGCTGACATTAAAGGCCTACCCCCTATAAGGAGGCATGACCACAAGATTCCTTTGAAGCATGGCACCACCTAATATCAGGCCTGATAGATATCCTCATATACAAAAGTAAGAAATAGAGAAACAAGTGTCCGAAATGCTCAGCTCTGGCATCATTAGGCCTAGTACCAGTCCTTTTGTGTCTCCAGTATTTTTAGTCAAGAAAAAGGATAACTGTTGGAGACTTTGCGTGGACTACAGGGAATTAAATGCTCTCACTATTAAAGATAAATTTCCTATTCCTATTATTGATGAATTGCTAGATGAATTACATGGTTCTTGTATTTTTTCTAAGTTGGATTTGAGATCCGGATATCACCAAATTAGAATGAACCCTAGTGATGTTCCTAAAACAGTTTTTAGAACACATTATGGGCATTTTGAATTTCTTGTGATGCCTTTTGGCCTCACTAATGCACCAGCCACTTTCCAAAGCCTCATGAATGAGCTGTTTGCTCCTTATCTTCGGAAGATCATACTTATATTCTTTGACGATATACTTGTATATAGTTCTTCCTTGGAACAACATATCCAACATCTTCAAATTACATTGTCAGTACTTCAACAACACCAATTGTATGCAAAAAAGTCTAAATGTGTTTTGGTCAAAAAAAAGTGGAGTACTTAGGTCATATTATTTCAGGTGAAGGGGTGGCTGCTGATCCAAAGAAGGTGGAGGCTATGCTCTCTTGGCCACTACCCAAAGGAATTAAAGCATTACGTGGATTCTTGGGTTTAACCGGCTATTATAAGAAGTTTGTCAAGTCCTATGGTGATATTAGTAGGCCTTCAACAAATCTTTTGAAGAAAAACCAATTTTGTTGGGATGGGGAAGCTACTAAAGCTTTTGAGCAATTGAAGGTAGCTATGGCAACTACACCTGTTCTGGCCTTACCTGATTTTTCCAAACCTTTTATTGTGGAGACAGATGCCTCTCAATCAGGTATTGGTGCAGTTTTAATGCAAGACCAGAGACCCATTGCTCATATCAGTAAAGCATTACCTATCAGTAAGCAATGTTTTTCTACCTATGAAAAGGAGTTGTGGGCGTTAGTTTATGCTATCAACAAATGGAGGGCTTATCTTTTAGGCCATCATTTCACTATCAAGACTGATCATCAGAATCTAAAGTATTTGGTAAAACAAAGGGTTACTACCTTATTGCAACAGAAATGGTTATCAAGGCTACTAGGCTATGATTACAAAATTGTTTACAAGAAGGGAGTAGAGAATAAAGTGGCAGACGGTCTTTCCTCGGGTACATGAAGAGGAGGGTCATTGTTTCACCATAGTTCAAGTGCAGCCTAAGTGGGTGGCTGAGTTACAGAGTAGTTGGGAAGGTTATACTCAAGCAACAAGTCTCATTGTTCAGCTGCTTATAGACCCCAGCAGTCTACCTGATTACTCCTATCAAAATCAGTAATTGAGGCATCAATGCAAGCTTTATGTGGGCAGTAATGGAGTTTTAAGAAGTAAAATACTTCAAGAAATGCATGGTACAGGAGTAGGTGGTCATTCTGGTGTGAGAGCTACTTTTAAAAGGGTGGAGAGGTACTTCTATTGGCCTGGACTAATTGGTGATGTGACTAAATTAGTGGCTGAATGTGCCATTTCCTAGCAATGTAAGGGTGAGCATGTTCATTCTCCTAGGTTGTTGCAACCATTGCCTATTCTCAATACTCCTTGGGAGGATAAGTTTGGACTTCATTGAAGGTCTCCCTAAATCAGGGGGGAAAGATTCTATTATGGTGGTGGTGGATAGATTGACTAAATATAGTCATTTTATTGCTCTTACACATCCAATTTCTGCTGCTATGGTGGCTCAGTTGTTTTTTGAAAATATTTTCAAGTATCATGGCCTTCTTAAAACCATAGTAAGTGATAGGGATCCTATTTTTCTAAGTCAGGTTTGGGTTCAACTCTTTAAGCTTTTAGGTACTACATTGTTGCATAGTTTTGCTTATCACCCTCAAACAGATGGACAGACTGAAAGGGTGAATCAATGTGTGAAAAATTACTTAAGGTGTATGACTGGTTCAAAACCAACTACGTGGGCCAACTGGATTCATTTAGCTCAGTGGTGGTATCACTAATTATCACACAGCCCTTCAGATGACTCCTTTTGAGGCTTTACATGGCTATAAACTACCTAGTGGGTTATTTCCTCAATTAGCTAGTGAGGGTTCAGCTAAAGTCAAAGATTTCATTAAAGAAAGACTTGATGTTCTCTCTATTGTTAAAGAGCACTTGGCTCAGGCTCAATCACGTATGAAGTTTTTTGCTGACAGGAATAGGACTAAACGTGAATTTCAAGTAGGGGAGTGGGTGTATTTACGATTGCAGCCCTATAGGCAGGTCACTGTGGCTATTCGTAAAAATTTGAAACTAGCTCCTAAATTTTTTGGGCCTTTCAAGATTGTTAGACGCATTGGGAAGGTAGCCTACCAGTTGGAACTACCAAGTGGGTCTCGAATACATAATGTTTTTCATGTTTCTCAACTAAAAAAGCAAGTGGGAGCACAGATGGTACCTGAGTCATGGCTACCACATGTGGGATCTGATGGACAATTCTTGGTGGAGCCTATTGTTGTGCTGGATCGTCGAGTGATTAGGCGAAATGATGCTCCTATGGCTCAGTCGTTAGGTCAGTGGTCTCATGCCCATCCTAGTGAAGCCACATGGGAAGATTACCCAGTTCTTCATGCCCAATTTCCACAATTTTGTCCTTAAGGACAAGGACAACTTCGTGGGGAGGGTATTGTCAGGCTAAGGCTTTAATTGTGTGGGTGGATAGCTAGTCTAGTTTAGTCAAATTGTGGAGCGTGTATTGTACTTTCTTTTAAGCAAGTGAGTTGTTTTAGATGTAGGAGACCGACCAAGTCGCAGTCAAGGGGTTTAACCATGGTATTAAAGCATTGTATTGTGAGTGTATTGTTCATTCAAGCTGGTGGAATAATAAACTACTTTCTCTCTCTAACTTACTTCTCTCTCTAAATCACCATTTCATTTCTTCCAAATCAGACTACCTTAGTCTGACAAGTTATCCAACGAATATCTTAGAATAATAGTTAATGTTCTCAACAGCATTAAGATAGGTAAATGTTAATGCAGTCGGTGACAAGGGGGAAAGAAAAGAAAATTCTTGAATAAAAGTTACAAAACCCTAACTGGCAGAAAAAATGAACAATCTCAAAAATTAACAACGAGTTAAACAAAATTCATGATCAATAACAGGTTGAGAGTGGCAAAAATTAAAAATAACAAATAAAAAAAAAAGAGAAACAGAAATAGAAATAGTGTACCGTTTGAGTTCTCTGTAGAATGACGCCTCTCTCACCAGACTCGTGAGAAGTGAGTACGTTGTTAGGTCTCAAACTCTTCCAATTTCCATCGACAACCGACTTTGAATCAACAGTGCCGCTAACGATCACAATCCTTCCTCCACCTTCGGATTGACTCGAAACATCGTTGGCATGGTCTTCGAGGAGTCGACGGAGATCGGAGACAGGGAGGGAAGGGGCGTCGGAGATCTTGCGGAGGGATGAGGAGGCGGAGGTGAATTTGATGATGCTACGGACGGCAACATATGCTAGGGCTAGGCCGAGTACGGCACCGTCGGCGGCTAGGGCAACTTGAGATATGACTGCTGCGGCGGCTTGGTCGTGTACAGACATGGCTAGGGTTTGATATGTGGAGTATGTATGTATGTATGTATGTGTATTGTTGATCTTATTCTTCACATTTGATTCAATCGAATAACTGGCAAGCGATATTAGAGAGAGAGATAGGGTGGTGATAATCGGGACGAGATGCGGTGAACGAGCACCCGAAGATTATTGCGTGCGAAAACGCGATTAGAGTTTTGTTAGTAGATGAAGATGAAGTTGAAGTCTGGAGAAGCGGTGGGTCACCACTCACCACTCACACAACACCAAATTCTATTCTACAAAACCCAACAGGATGGTTCTTCACACTTGTTCGCAGGGACATGGGCTGTCGGTGTTAAACCAAGGGTGGTGATACACTCATGCTCACTAATGTGTCACCAACATTTACTCGTCGCTTGTACCTATTTTACCTTTTCTTTTCTTTTCTTTTCTTTTCTTATCACTAACGCCTTTACCTTTGATTCCGGTTGATTTGAATGGAAGGAACGGGAAGGAAGGAGAAGAAAAAGAGATGAGAGATTATATTTCTTTTATTTAGATAAAATATTTAAAGAGAATGGAATGAAAATGAAAGGAATGAGAGGGAGTGCCATTCCTCTTTATTCTCTTAAGGTGTGTTTGGCACGTTGGATAAGGAGGTATTATAGAATATGATAAAGGTCTGATATGATAAGAGTCGGAATTAGTTGGATAAAAAGTATGTGGGATAGGATAGCAAAAGAATTAATCGGATAAGGATTAAGTGGGATTGGACATGATAATGATTAGTCGGATAAGATTTAATAAATTTTGTATTTGATGGAGTTTCGGATTACAAGTCCAAATATTATATAATACAACTTACTTTTCTTTTAAACATATAAGGAATTTTAATTGTTGTACACAAATTTTTTTTTAACTAATGCGATTTTTCTATTTATAAATAAGTTTCGTAAAAAACTCTTTTGGGAGAAAATTTTTATATCACGTACAATATTTACGAACTAGGCATTAAGTACAATTTCAAATTCTAATGTTACTCTTTTTTCTAAAATTAAAGTTTCTTATAAATATCTTCATTTAATAAAAAAATAAATAAATATGCCATATTATAAAAGAAATAAATTTTATTAGTTGAGTTACTGTGATTTTGGGTGGTTGGAAATTTCCATTAATAAATTTGATTATTTAAAAGGTGTAAAGAAAAAGATTAAAAAAAATTAATTAAAAATTAATTTTTATATTCATTTTGTTATCCGGCAATCATGGGATAAAATAATACCATCAATAAGGGTGGTATATATTTATCCAATTATAAAGGGATAAAATGATAATTAATCCCGAATGCTATCCAGTCATGTGTTGAGCCAAACGTGGGATAGGATTAAAATACCATATCCACCCTTGCGCCAAACACATGACAGGATTTATTTATCATATCCTCTCCGACAACAAACACCGAATATGATTAATTAATCTTATCCCGCTTTTAATCCCGCGCGACAAACACACCCTTAGTTTCTTTCCTTTAAATATTGAGAGGATTGGGAAGGAAAATAAACATTTTTAATAAACAATTTACCTTTTTAATAAATTACATCATTTTTCTTCCTTTCCTTCTTTCTATTTAAACGGAGTTATTTTCATTCCCTTCCTTTCCTTCCCTACCTATCCAAACAAAAATAAAATTAAACTCATTCCAACTCATTACATTCCATTCCATTCATTTCATTTCCTTCATGACTGATCCTTTCATTTCCACTATCTCCTTTCAATCTAAACGGACTGTTACACTACTAACATCTTTAATATAAATAATTAACCATCGTCTTTGTCCGGCACTACATACATCGCCAATGGCAAATCCATCACCATCTTATGGTACCGACTTTTATTTTCACGATCTACATTAGTTTTACTTTTAAAAGCTCATTTATTAGTTTTAGATCTCATTATCTTCATCTCCTTCTTTGTATTCAACAATCTCCTTCATCTCATTCTTGTAGAATCTGTAAAAAGGGTGTATGAAACTTTACTTGGTTCATATGCACTAAGTTTGGGCATTGTCACGTGGTTCTTATGAACTAGGTAAAGCTTAATTTTTTTGCCCGAAGTATAGCGAGAGTAGTACAATCTTACTAGGTTCATGTGAGCCAAATGAAGTTATATGCAAAAAATTAGCATAATTAGCTTTAATAAAGCCGAGTGCAATCCATGATGATCGGTACATGTGAGGCGAGCAAATATTCATCCCATTATATGAATGGTCACTCAGTTTATGTGGGTCGAATAAAGTATATAAAAAATCAATATACTCAACATTAGACGTGAACAAAGTGAATTTTGTGATAAAGAAGAATTATCATCAAATAAAGAATAAGACTGAGGGGATATGCCATGAAAGGTTAAGAGGAAAATATCTCCTCAAAACACCCCAATCCTTCAATTTAATTATGGTTGTGATGGTCTCTTTAATTCAACACACGATCAAAGGATTTGTTGTGATTGAGTTAATGTTAATTAAGTAATATTTAATTCGTTAATTATTAGGTTAATTTGTGGGTTAAGATTAAGTTACAAGGTGTTTATGACATATTAGCGAGATGTTGAGTAGTTTCATAAAGCATTTTATTATGAAGGGTGTTTGTGACAAATAAGTTGGTTGCCAATATCCCATATAAACCAAGGTGTGACATTCATTCAAGTACAGTAAGAAGAAGAAGAAGAAGAAGAAGAAGAAGAAAAAGGTGTCCCATAATTATGGCTCTGGTAACAAAATTATTACTAGTAGTACACCATACCATATCAAAAAAATAATATGAACTTTAATATTTGTTATTGAGTAATACTACACTTACTGTGTATTTTTACACCTATTTTTACCGGAATACATTACATGGGTTGTTAATATATTCCAGTAAAAATAGGTGGTAAGAATTATATATAAGAAAATCATTTTTTTCTTTTTTATTACTGGTGGTTAGGGGTGGCATTTTTTTTACCGCAAACCGAATACCGACCGATTACCGACCGAACCGACCATTTTATATCGGTTACCGCTAATTCGGTTACCAACCATATGCAGTTGCGGTAGCGGTTTCCAATTCTTTTACTTTCGATAAAAACCGACCGACCGAAAGATTTTTAAATATATGCATTTCATATAAATATTAGTATTACCCTCTTAACTTAAAGGTTGAAAATTGTAAATAACTAAAATATTTATCACTCACTCTCAGATTCTTAGTTTCTCTCACCTCGATCTCACTCTCAGTTTCTCTTCTCTATTTCTCTCACTCTCCGTCTCTCCCACACACCACAAGACCCCAACTCCACTCACTCCTGACTCCACCGTCCCACTCCCACTCCTGCACTCCGACATTGACAGTTCCACTCCACAGCCCCGCCTCTCGCCGTCGCCCCCATACACTCAGCAGTCCGCACCGCCCCTCACCCCAATACCCTCCGCAATCCGCACTCCCAGTGGCCCTTGAAATTGATCCTAATTCCTAACAACAAGCCTCCAATGGTGATGTTTGTGAAATATTGAATATGAAGCTCCTTTCCCCCCTTTGGGTTTTGCTGTGGGTTTGTGACTTTGTGCTGTGAGTTTTTGCTGTGGGTTTAGGACTTTGTGCTGTGAGTTTTTTCTGTTTTGGTGTATTTTAGATTGGTTGGTTATAACCGCATACCGACCGAACCGACCGACCAATTCGGTAAAATCGAATGTCGGTAAACCGACCATGGCGGTTCGGTTGCGGTTTTCAATTTTGTAAAACCGACCATGTCGGTTCGGTAACCGAACCGTGGCCACCCCTACTGGTGGTTATTGGTTACCATTTGATATGCCAATTTCATATTACCGACTTTACCGAGTACAAATTCTACTAAATGATTAAATTAATAAACAAAGTTAAAGTAAAACAAACATTTATAGGTGTTAAAAATTGAAATCAGTACACTATTAGTAGTGTGGAATAAGTGGACTAGTATGTAGTTTGTAATCATATTGTATTTGTCTTATTAATTGTAAATGGATTGATTTAGTTAATGCATAGATAGATGAATTTATTGTTATTATTGTTATTTAAAATAGGATAAAGTTATGGTAATGTACTATTACCGTAAGGTCAATAAGTCTTTACGTAAGAAATGTTACTTATAAACGAACTTATGCGCAGCAAGTGCAATAAAACATATAAGATGAACACACAGATTTTTGATAAAGGTGGTTCTCTCAGCCAATGGATGGAAGGTCTGTTTTACATCCACCCTTTGGTCATGGTGATATTTTATTAACGGAGATAAAGATGGTTACATAGTACACTGATGATAATGATGCTTGATGAATTTTTTAATGATCTGAAATGATAAGGGATAGTTCTTTTTATAGATTTAAGGAATTGGCCGTTACAATTATTATAGACCTCACTCTCCATGATTAGAGGAAGTGGAGAAAATGGCCAATAAGGCTGTTATTGGCCATGGGGCGTGTTGGCCATGCTTTTATAATTAAATCGTCACGTGTCAAGCTTTGAACAACTTTCCTAGACTTTTATGCTGAGCTCAGCCGTAAGCCAAGAGCTTGGGCAGTATACAGGTCGAACATCAGACCAAATTATTTTTGTGCCTTTCAACACACCCCGGTTAGAGGAGCTATAGATGGTATAGCAGATTCTGCAACTATATCCTTTGTGAATTTTACTAGGAATTCTACCAGGACATGTACTTTAATTGTTGTTCGGGGCTCATAACTAATATGGAATATGTTGAGTTTTACAGCCCACTTTTTCATTCTACATACGAGGTCAGCCTTCCGAAGAGTAGCTCGGATTGGGTGGAAAGTGAGGAAATTTAATAAGATGGGCGTCAAAATAGTGCCTAAGCTTCCTTAATGTGATATGAAAGCAAATACCAGTTTCTCCAGTGATAGAGAATTAAGTCATGAACCTACTGACGACTTACTGACAATTCTGACATAGTAAACTGGTTTTTGAACTACATTTTCTACTCTAATTAAGGCTGCGTTGATGGGTCTGGATAAAGCTAACAAATAAAGGTAAAGCTGTTTATATGGCTGAGGTATAAAGATAAATGGTGAAGTGGCAAGGTAGTTATTCAGATATGCCAATGCCTTGTCATATTCATCTGTCCATTAGAGCTGTTTGCCCCCTTTAAAGCATGAAAAAATGGATGGCATTTATCTAAACACTTGGAGATTAATTGGTTAAGCGCATCCACCATTCTTATAAGTTTTTATAATTCTTTCACTGTTATTGGAGCTCGGATGTTTTTAAGGGCTCCAATTTTTTCTAGATTTACTTCAAGTCCTCTGTTATTAACCAAGAAGTTGAGAAATTTTCCCAAGCTAACTTTAAATGAGCATTAAGCTTCATTTTGTAACGTTGGAAGACCTAGAACGTGGAATTGAGATTTGATATGTGGTCTTCCTTTTTTCTACTTTTTACCAACATATCATCAACATGGACTTTCATATACTTTTAGATGTGCTCTATGAACATCTTGGTTATCAATCTCTAATAGGTTGTCCCTGCAGTTTTTAACCCGAATGGCATAAACATGTAACAATATATGTCTAGGGTGGTGATGAAAGTTGTGTTTTCTTAGTCAGGTTCAAATAAAGGTATTTGGTGGTAACTGAAGTATGCATCCAATAAGGACATCATTCGTGAAAGATTGATAACCAAGATTGATAAAGTCAACACAAACCCTCAAATTCCCATTATGTTTTTTTACCACGACTAGATTTAATATCCAATCTGAAAGATTAACTTCCCAAAAGGCTCATGTCTTTAGGAGTTTATAGACTTCCTCTATGGCAACGGCTTTCTCAGAAAAACCTCTGCATGGTTTTCATTTTATTGGTTTGGTAATTGGATCGATACTAATTTTGTGGCACATTACTTCAGAGTCTAAGCCTGGCATGTCGTAGGGCTTCCATGCAAAGACACTAATATTTTATTTAAAAACTTGATCATTTGTTGTTTCTTATATAGGCTAAGTGAATTGCTAATGAAGAAGTATTTCTTATCATTTCCTTCTTCAACAAAGACTTTTTCGAGGTTTTTCTGGACCCTTTTTTCGAGCAATCCCCTCGTTTACACATTAATAGATCGCCCGAGCTTTAATTACTATTGGTCGGACTTTCTTTACTAGAGGGTAAGCACTTTCTGGTCGAATGCCTCAAACTATTTACCCTGATTATTTCAACCTTCAATGTTAGCACCTTGAACAGCCATGTAAAAGCAAAAGCAAACTTATTCTTGATTTTCTCACACTTCAACAATTCCTTCTTGGGATGGGAATTACAACTTTTGATGGAATGGGGACGCAGCCGCAACTGCTCTAATTTCTCCCAACCAGTTCCTACCTATAATTGCGTTGTAAGGGGGCGTTAATGTCCACAATAAGGAACACCATGGAATATGCACTAGCCTTATTATGATTGAAAGCCCTACTCTCCCAATTGGTCAAATAGTTTCGCCGCTGAAGCTAACAATTGGGAAGTTGACTTGAGTGATGTCCTTGTTAGGGATATTAAGGGACTTGCACAAGTTGTGGTACATGATCTCAGACAAGCTTCCCAGATTAACGATGACTTTTTTGACGACCTAAGTAGCGATATTAAGGGTAATTACTAAGGCATCATTATGGGGGATCCGCACGCCTTAAAGGTCATAGTCTGAGAAGGTTAACTATCACGATTCTTTTTCTCTGGGTCGTTTGTCGACCGTGACTGACATAACTATTTGAGGGAAGGCCTTTTCATGCATTTGTATTTTCTGAAAGCTATTCCTTATGGCATTTTTTGTCAGCACGGCAGTATCCACCACTCTGTGGATTACATTTATGTCCCCAATGTTTCTGAGGTCCACAGTATGATTTTGCTGCTTGATTTATTTTTTGCAAATGCCCGTTTCTTTAACAAACTTTGGAATATGACTCTTCTTAACCAAATATTAGAAAAAAAAACTTCAGAGATTTTCACTTCGCTGTCATATGGCCATGATCTTTATAGTAAGAGCAAAATTTGTCTGGACCTCTTCGGCTGCAATCAGAATGTATAGGTTTAGGCCACTTGAAAAAGGGTTTGTTTTTTATCTTGTTCATGACTTTGTAGATAGGTTTAGTGAATGTTGTATTGACCCTTCAGTAAGAGGTCTATAGAGGCTTCTTTCTTTGATGGTCTCCTTCCATTTTCCTCTTGCCGGTGGAGGAGTTCTAAACCCTGTAGTCTGGTTGGAGCCCCTTTGAATTTTATCATTTTCTATTCTGGAATGCTTTTTAGTTTTATCTATAAGGTCGTCAAGTGAAGTAGGTTGTTCCCTAATCAGATCGTTGTATAGGGGGAGTCTGGAATGAGTCCATGCTCAAATGAAGTTATGGCCACCTGAGGCCAACCTTCGATCTCATTATAGGGGTCCCAGTACCTCTTGGAATAATCCCTAAGTGACTCTCTAGTTTTTGTCTGAGCGCTATGAGCTAAGCCAGAGCTTTGGGAGGTTTGGAATTGGGTATAAACCTGGCATAGAATTGTAATGTGAGGTTTTTATTACTGTCTGTAGACTCTGGAGGCAGCTGATAGTACTATTTGAGTGCCGTTTTACCCAAATTTGAGGCAAAACATCTACACATGAGAGCCTCATTATTTTTCCACAGGGTCATGGCCTGGTCATAAGCTCAAATGTGGTGTATTGGATCAGACTTTCATCATATATCAGGTACTTCGGCATGGTGAACTGGAAAGGTGGGTCACAACTGACTATTTGCACCTCATTTCCTAGCACTTTTCTAGCTAAGTCTCTGGCGGTTTTGGCCTCCCTTTTTTGTGGTTTTATACTGCGTTGAGAATGAAGTGCATTTTGACTTCATCCGACCTATTATGTGGGAGTTTTTGCTGGGGATTTGGTTAATCAACCACCTCTTAGTGAGGTTATTGAACTCTTTTCTTTTGGCTATGTGAGCGGCCAATTTTTAAAAATGTACTGATCATTAGGGAACATGACCTTTGCAGTTGAGCACCCTGGTTGTCGGTGTAGACAGTCCCCCTTTTTTCGACATTGTGCTCGTTATCACAGTGTCCCTCCTTACGTCTAGGGGGTGGGGGTTTAAGTCATGCTTGGCCTAAAGTTGGGCACCTCGTGTGTCGCTATTGTACAACTCATGGTTGTCATAATTAGTTGAACTTACTGGGAGTCATTGGCCAGATCAACGAGACTGTCCCACAACTTCTGGTTGTCTTTTAGAAGTATTTTTATTAACTCTCTATCTCCACCGTGCGTACTTTGACGAGAGTTTGTGGACAAATATATAACTCTTCGTTAGGAAGGCCCTTATCCTTGGTGGATTTTGGTTGTGGCTTGATAATAAGGTCGATTGTCAAATTCTCTCCCCCTCTATGAAGTGTTCATGATTGTGATATATTTTGATTTAGAGGGTGAACATCATGTTCTTTTTCTTTAGCAGGGGAAACAAGGGTTTAGTCTTCGTTTTTTGTCATAATTATTGGCTAGATTTTTGTGTTAGAGAGGATTGAAGATTTTTAGGTATGTGAGGTTTTGATTTTCTAATACTTACTATAAGAAACAAACTGGTTGTTTCCCATAAACAGCACTAGTTGTAAAGTCGATAAATTTTTAGGTAAGAAATGTTGCTTACAAACGAACTTATACATAACAAGTGTAAGAAAACAAATAAGAGGAACACATAAGTTTTTGATAAGTGTAGTTCTCCCGGCCAATGGATGATAGCTTTAGTTTATGTCCACCCTTTGATGATGATGATAATATTTTATTGATGGAAATAAAGATGGTTACAGAGTACAATGATGATGATGCTTGATGAATTTTTTGATGATATGAAATGTTAAGGTTTAGTTCATTTTATAAATGCAAGGAACTAGCCGTTATAATTAGAACCGGCAATTTTGAACCACAAACCAACTGAACTGACCAATTTTAGCTGGTAAACCGAACCAACCATGTTTGGTCGGTTATTAAAAATCGGTTACTAACCAAAATCAGCTTTGAAATTGATTTACCTCTTTAGTAATGTAGGAAATTGCCAACCGACTAAGTTATAAAATTATAAATTTTATATAAAAAAAAACAACCATTAAAACTTAAAAAGTTAACCCTCATTAGTCAGGTGACTAGTTCTCACTTCTCTCATTTCACCATCACTCCTTTAGTTCCTCATCGTCATCTCATCTCCCGGCCCCTCAATCCCTTAGTGGCTCACTGCGTTATGGCCCTTAAACCTTATATCTCCGTCAATCTCTCTTCATTACTCATTCCGGCGACGGTAGTCGTCCGGCTCTCTCTATCTCACACAGTTTACACTTTACTCTTATCTCTCATAAATTTTGTTCTCTCATTCTTAATCTTTTTTTACACTTTTACATAAAAGGATTTACTATAATAGATGAACAATGACTTAAGAGAATGTGATTTTGATTAATTTGTAATTTCTCTTTTTGGTTTTTATTGTTTGGGTTGATTTTATAATCGGTTAGTATTTTACTAAAAGAATTTGAAGTTGTTTTCTGCCTTGTTTGTATTGATCGTTTTTTACCAATTATTAACCGTAGCGACGAACCATTTCGGTAAAACCGATGGTCGGTTAACCAAGTGCAGCAGTTCGGTGGTAGTTTTTATGATGCAAAAAAAACATGTCGGTTCGATTTTGTAACCGACTAAATTGGTTCGGCTACTAAACCGTGGCCACCCCTAGTTACAATTGTGATAGACCTCTCCCTCCATGATCAGAGGAAGTGGAGTAAATGGTGGAATGTGGTAGGTGTTTGTTGTAGTGATAGGGTTGCTATTAGTCCTAGGGCGTGTTGGCCACGTTTTCAAACTGATGTCGCTATGTGTCAAGCTTTAAACGGCTTTCGTAGGCTTTTATGCCGAGCTCGGGCAATGTACAAGTCAAACCTCGGATCAAATTATTTTTGTGCCTTTCGCTTACTATATTATATCAAATCGATTTTTTAGTATATTGATCTTTGATATATAAATTTTTTTAGCAGGATAATAGTAGTAAATTTTGATGTACTAAAATTTCGTACAATACTCAATTTTTCAGTATATCAAACTTTAATTTGGTTAATGTCAAAAATCCTTAATTTGAAAGGATAAATATTCGTCAAACTGATGAAAAAGGAAAAATAAAAGCAATTTGTCCAATGTGATTACTGATTATAATTAGACGAGATAGTGGTAACGTGTTAGAAAAATATAGAGGTTTTGTTTGGGTTTTTTCGTAAAAATAGGCCATTATTATTTATACCCCTAAATCTGTTACAAAGACCCTTCTAGAAGTTAATTAAAAACACATTTTAATGCCCCTTATATGAGTGCACTCACCTTTCATTAAATCGATTTTATTTGAAAAACACTCCAACACTCCATTACACTTGATATTGGACGAGTTCTTACCAACAAATTTTTTCTATGTGAACTATGTATGCGATTGCACCCACTTCTCATTATATGAGCATAAGAGAGATTTTAATAATAATAAATCTACATTCGGAGGGTTTTTGTGAAAAAAAGTATGTTTGTGGCAAATATTAAATACCGCCCTAAAAATAAGGAGACCTAAGCGAAATTTATCCAAATGAGGAGAAAAGGGCGTACCGTAGGACATAAGGGAGCATGTAAACGAAGCAATTGCCGTATCAAATGTAATTTTCCCGTATCGGATCCGAAAATCAGCTCCCCCCGACGATCTAGTACCACGGCCACCGTTATATGTCTTCCTGGAATTTCTCGCCACCCATAAGTTTCTCTATCTACTTCCTTTCTCCCGTCCCCCTCTCTATCTCTCTCCATGCTTCATATTCATTACTTGCTTTTGTTCTTTAGTAATTTCCTTTTCTGTCAGTTCATTGTTTTGTTGTTTAGAATTATTTAGCCTTTGCTGCTACTTTTTCGGTCCAAAGTTTTGTAACGGGGATTGGAGAAAAAAATTAGTTCAAACAATTTAAAATTCTTGTTTGTAGTTCCATGTGTTAGATTTGAGTTTAGATACACACTTTTAGGCGGGGTTTAGTAAAAAAATTGAAAACTAAAAACTAAAAAAATTATTTGTTTAATTATGAAAATTGTAATTAAAAGTATGTTTTTTATTTGAATATAACATATCTGAAAAGTGAATTTTCTTTGGTATGATAATTTTTCCATTATTATTTTATTTTGATCACTTTTCTTTAATTTATATTCTTTCTCCCTCTCAAAACTACCCACCCTTCTTCTTTAACATTTTACTTTCACCGAGAAAGACTCCATTTTCCGGTGATCTGAAACCCAATCCAAAGCTCGGTTGTCCATATCGATCTCTTGATTATCTCAGCAATATACATATAATATACATATATAGTCAGTTAATTCAACACAAAATGCCTCCTCACAGCCTTCACCCTTTCCTTCAATGTCATGTACTCCTCCTCACTAACCCCACCAAGCAATTCTTTCAATTGTGGTATCTCCGCCACCTCCACCAAGGCGTGAGCGTGCCTTTGACCATTTTGTGTTTAATGTACTTTTACAAAATTTGACAAGAGCCAAGGTGGATTGGAAGACTAGTGGAAGAGGCTTACAATTCTTCAAACTGAATGTTGTTTCCCTTCTGAAATGGAGCATTTGTTTGGCTGTATAATTTTGTTAAAAAAGAAGTGGGTAAAATGGACATTTTACACTTTTTAAAATTAAGTTTTAGTTTTAAGTGATAAAATTTAAGTGACCATTTAATTTTTTGAGTTACTAAACAACTTTTTAAATCACTTAAATCTGAAAAATTTTAAGTTTTCAGATTTAAGTGGTAAATTAAGTGGCAAGTGAACAGCCCCAAGGTGACGTTTGATAAAAAATATTAAAACTAAAATCTAATTTGAAAAAAAAAAATATTTAGTTTTGAAAATTATATTTGAAAAAATATTATTTTTTAAATATAACACATCTTAAAATTAATTTTTTTTTAGTATAATGATTTTGCCATTATTATTTTATTTGAATCACATGATTTTACACTCTTTTAGAATAAAATGAGTATTTTACACCCTTTAAAATTAAGTTTTGAGTTTTAAATGAGAATTTACCGCCTAAAGAAAACTAAGTTGGCACTTAATTTTTTTAGTTAACAAACAATTTTAAAATCACTTAAATCTGAAAATTACTGCAGAGGCAACCCTTGGGGTTTGGGTATATATATATAGGTTTTTGGACTTCAATTACCTTACATTTGGACCACGAATATTCAGTTAATGGACCAATTTCTAATCAGATGTTCTTAATGTTGGAGGGAAATAAGCTTCATTACACCCCCAGAAGGGCAAAGAAAAGACATTTTTTTTCCATCTTATGGTGATCTTCTACTGTTCTTGTGATAGGGATAGGGATAGGATAGTGTGTTTTATTTGTTTTTAGCATTTATGCATTCTAAAGGTGGGCTGGATTCAACTCGTCTACCCTAGAAAGCACGGGCACTTCTTAAGCAAGTAAATATGAAGAAAGTGCGTAGTTGGAGCCTGGTTTAAGAATGACGAGTAACGGTAAAATTAGGGGATGTTGTATGTGCTTTTTGTCATTGGCTGGCTAATAAACAACTCTAAAACACGATTGCTGATGCAGGAAAAGGGGACATTTAGGGAGATGGCAGAGAGGTAAAAGAGAAAATAAATTATAATTTAACTCTGTGCTAATCTTTCTGAATGTTGAATTAGTGAGTTTGCTCTTTGTCCCGTTCTTGTTTAGAATGGCTTGCTAATACGCATGTTGGTGATCTTGACAGGTACTACTAGACTTGGCTAGGAACAGAAACAAAATCCCGTTGCGAAAGTCGAAAGCAGGACCCGGCATCCTGCTCTCGATCGCTTGAGCAGGACATATTAATAAATCCGAACTACCAACTTGTGATTCCGAAGATGCAAATTAGACAAGTGGTGGGAGAAACAGAGGAGGAAGAGGGTGGTCGTGATCCTAATCCGAGCAGCCCATCCCAAGAACGAAAGGACTGATCTGCCTCAATATCAAAGTACTCCTCCTCAAGTATCCTTTCCACTTGGAGCTAATCCTCCAAGATGACGAGAGTTCATAAATTCTTCAATTTTGGTGTGGATGAAGAAGAGATGTCCCTTTGTTTTCTTTTGCAGACTTCTTGTTCTTTGTGTTTTATACATTACAATAATAAATAAATAAATAAAATGTCACCAATATGTTATTCAACTGGTATGAAGATTGCCAGTGTTAATGATTTGCGGAAAGCATTTTGAAGTTTCTTTTCTTGTTTTAGCCCAAGCGATGGGTTGTTTGTATGCCGACACGTATAGGGGGACTTGAACTATATAAATTAAACAGTTAATACTGAATAAGATGCAACAAAATAATGCTAAAATAAGACTAAAATTCTATATTAAGATACAAGCTCTTTGATGAAGTTTAAATTTCAATGAATTCTTATAAATGCCGTGTATCTAACATTCAAGGCTATATGAGTATAAAATAAAATAATATCTTTATAGAGATTAACTGGGATAAAAATTACATACTAAATACCATTAATGGTCACTTAACCATTGGCAAATTTTACCAATAGCCACCGAACTTTATTTAGTTATAATTGAACCATTAAACTTTTAAAAAGTACCGCTAATGGCCACTCCGTCAAATTCCACCGTTAATTTTTTGCGGAAACCATGTCACGTGATTCTCATATGCTATAGAAGGGGCATTTAAGTCTTTTTCCTTTTCTTTTATTTCTTCTTCTTCTTCCAAACCCAATAGCTAGCTAGGTGGACCACCATGGCCACCACCACAACCACTCCTCGTCGCCACGGCATCTTCCACCACCTCCTCGGAGAGATCGAGTCATCTGAGCCTGAGCTCACCCCTTCCGAGTTCCGCTCACTCGCCGCAACCTCCATCTCCAACATCTCGTCCCACCATAGCTTACCTTTAATCGTCGATGGCTCCAACTCCTTCGTCTACGCTCTTCGCCATCAATGAACAAATCAAGTAATATACAATTATTGTTAAATTATTGATTTCTACATATACTCGATGAGGTCGTTGGCGGCTTAAATTAGCGTCAGAGGTGGGGGCGCATCAGAGATGGAGGTGATGATGAGGGGTGGGGACTAAGGATTATTCACCATTTAGAAAAAGAAATGGGAAGCAGAAGTTCGGAAGAAATGGAAAGAAAAAAGGGGAAGAATAAGTTCTGAGGGGAAGGTAATTTAGAGGAAGAAGAAAGGGGAAGAAATTCAAAGGAGAAGAAAAAGAAGAAGAAATTCGGAGAAAAAAAAGAAAAGAAAAATAAAAGGGAAAAAAGAGAAGGAAAAAGACTAAAATACCCCTGACATATCACATGATAATCACATGGAATGGTTTCCATAAAATACTAACAGGAATATTTAATGGAATGGTTTCCGTAAAATACTAACAGGAATATTTAATGGAGTGGCCACTGACAGTACTTTTTAAAAGTGTAATGGTTCGATTGTAACTAAATGAAGTTCAGTAGCTATTGGTAGAATTAGCCGATAGTTGAGTGGCCATTGTTGGTATTTATTCAAAAATACACATTATTTCAAAAGTTTCATTCAACTATAAGGTTCTATTTGATAACAATATAGAAAATAAAAATAAAAACACTTGATTTGACAAGAAGTAATATATATTGAGCCATGTGTCAAAATACTTTCCATTTCATATTCATTTTATGAATATATATCTTTCATCCATCATGAAATTTTTTTTCTTCCTCAACTACTAAAGAAAATTTCTCCATAAAAAATTTATAAAGTAAGAAGACATCTTACCATGTATCAACTAATTTCACATTATTATCAAACGGACCCTATATATTTAAAATTTAGCAACCAGGGCTGAGACTTAAAAACCGAATATCCCCGCATTCAAATAGGCTGCAAACATATTGAAAATAAAATAAAAAATATAGAGCTGCAAACTTTTAACGCAATAGTGCCATTGAGGCTAAGTAAGTTTTCACAGAACCAGGCTCTACAACTGCTTGGGTTCTACTAAACAAAACCCGGTTGAATAAACACAGTTGCAGCTGAATGTACCCGAATAAAATATACAGAATCTCCGCTCTAAAGATAATTTTTGTCGTAAAATCCAAAGCAGCACCCTAAGATATTACATATTTACATCTATAGAAAAGCAATACTTCTTTTTCTTTTTCCTTTCTTGCCCTTTTTCAGCCATTGTTCTTCAAAATAGAAGATTAGGCAAGGCTCTGTACAAAGATTCAATGGGCACATATATACAAGACGAACTGATTAACCCATGGGTCAAATTCACCGGCCAACCATGCTACTGGCAGCAGAAGGACCCGTTCTGGACACAGGAAGACCACGGTCATACATACGCTGGATCTCTTCCCTGTACTTGACTAACGACTTGTCGGGTATGGTTGGTGCTAGCTCCACCACGTCCCCCATTTTCAGCTTACAGGTCGGATCACTCACCAGCTCATTATTCACCCTCAGCCTCAATTCTTCTTTCACAGCAAATCCATATGACATCCATCTACTGCTTCCTCGGCTCACTCTTTCCAACGCATCCACAACTGTCGAGTTTGCCGAAAACTCCTGCACTGACATCTGCCCAAGCAACAATTACATATTTTGTTACAAAATTCTTTTACTTCGACTAATAGTTGGACGAGATGAAAACAATAATAGAAATTAGGGCTCTTTCTGTTTTGCACCCTCCACCCCAACACGCGCACAGATTTTTTATATGTGAAATTAAACTTAAAACCTTATTTTCGTAATTGTTAGATGATATCTCAAAGAATTACGTAAAAACAGGGGTTAAGTCAGAGGAGATATTGGCCCCCATCTTTACATAATACTGTGAGATTCCCCTGCACACAAGGGGCAAAAAGTCTAATGACTATGAAAACAAGGGGCATGTCTAATTTCGCATTAAAAATAAAGGGTGAAGTTAAAAAACTATCAAAAATCTAAAACAAACCTTGTCATTTTCAGTCATGGCGACAAAAACAGGTCCATCTGGTTTGTAGAAAGGTTTATAAGAATACGGGCAATCTTTAGAATGGGAAGGGAATGTACAGGACGGGTTTATGGAATCTGCAAGGGATGAACGCGCCCGCTCAACCGTATGAGCAACAAAAGTAGAGTGTTTACAATCACCTTCCTTGTATCTCCAATGAGCTGCAAATCCATACTCTGCTTGCAAGTGCATCTCCTTTGTTCTAATCTGAACTTCAAGTGGAACCATACCCTCCCCCATCACCACTGTGTGTAGAGATTGATACCTACGGTTGAGTTTGAATTTAGAATTCAAATAATGATGTGTAAAGTTTCTGAACCTTAACTTTGAGATATATTAGTTCAACATACCCATTACATTTGGGATGATTTATGTAGTCTTTGAACTTTCCGGGTACTTCAGACCATAACTGGTGAACGACCAGCAGTGCTTTATAACAATCTTCCACTTTTTCGACAATCACCCGCAGCCCATGAATATCATGGATTTCATCCATAGTTAGCTTCTTTCTACACAATATTAAAAATGCTATTACCTCCTTGAAATAGAATTTCAACTAAACCAAACATTAGACTATGTAACACAAGAAATAGAAACGACCTATCAAAGAATTTCTAAGGCTTGTGTACTGAGGCACTGAGCTAATAACTGGACAACTGGATACTTCCAAAGGCACATATACATAAATGCTATCATAACCTTCTCATTCAGAAGAATCAAAATCATTTGTGCATGACTAAACTTGCGTGAGCGCACGCGTGCATGTGTGTGTGTGTGTGTGAGAGAGAGAGAGTATACTTTGACATTTTGCAGTAGATGCCATACAGGCTTTTGGGCCGCCCCGACACAACATGGTAAGAAATAGCACGATCTTTCAGGGCTGGCTCTAATTTCTCCACAGCAGAAGTTATCTTTGCTTCATCAAAAGACTTCAAAAGTTGGGAGGAAAGTTCTTTGTGCTGATCTGGATTGAGATGTTTGAAACATAAATTTTCTATTTGCTCTTTCCAACTAATGATCCCTAACCGATTAGCCAAAGGAACAAGTATCTCCAATGTTTCCTTGGCAAATCTTTGTTGCTTGCTTAAAGGTAATGCATCTAACGTCATCATATTATGCAGACGATCAGCCAGTTTTATGAGGACAGCTCTGGTATCTGCCTTAGCTAGGATCATGGTGTGCAGTCTATCAGCCTCAACAGTTTTACATGCTGTATTGCTTTCACGAGCAAGCTTGCTCAATTGACTTAGTTTGGATACCTAAAGAAAGTACCATACAGCGTTAGAAAACTTACAAGGATCAACATTTTCATCATAAGTGTTGCCAAAATAACGCCACAAGATTTACCTAAAGAAAGCATATTATTTATCAAATGTGGTGATGCAGGACAAGTAGATAGAGAATAGAAAGAGGGAGAAGAAGTAGAAAAAAGGAACAAAGGGGAAGATAAGAGAGGAAGAAGAGAGAGAACTTAGGGCAGAAAACTATCCAATATTTAAATCAATATTCAAGTCTGTCTTAACTGATTACATATGAAGCCTTTAAGGAGGCACATCAAAAAGAATATGGAAACAAATAAAAACAGATCAATATGAATAGACTAATGGTCCTTTGTTAAGGTACTATGCAAAATCTTTCATGCATATCCATGAATATACTACAACGATCAAGGAATGAGAATCATAGCAACATACCAAATACGAAGCTCCATGATTTCCCAGGAATGCAGTAACCGGATTTTTCTTCCAACTCTAGGGAGGAGTTTATACAAGTCATATGATAAGCTTGTCATAATCAGCAACTAAGAAAATGATAAAGGAAGATTTTTGCGTTTCCGAACAACTTCTTTTTACCTCACTTCTGTAAAATATTTCCTGTAGGGGTCTACACCATAATCGTTTTTACTTCCTACGGTTTTGATTTTTGGGAAGGGATAAAAAGTAAAGATAGATTCTTGACTTCCTAGCTCCAGTTTTCTAGATTCAAGCTATTTATTCCAATTGCAAATTCCACATTGAGATCACAAAATTACTACCTAATGATGGTAAAACCAGAAATGACTCAAGAGGACAAAACCTATAAAAAAGAATGATGCAATTTGAAAAGGTTTCATTTCTGTTTAAGCACAAATAAGAAGAGGGAGACTACTGGAAATAAGATAACTAATTGAGTGATCTTCTGCTACTCCAACAAAAAGGGATGAAATACATCCCTTACACTGCACCTATAAAGGAAAGGTAGAAAATTCTACTGAAACATAATATCACGACAGCAGCACCCACATATAAATATATAATATATTTGGTGACATGATGATGACAATTAAGTAAGCGCCTAGTGGTGGAGAATATCTCAATATACATACCGAAATAATTAAATGGTAAACAAGGACAAATGATTATGCTACGTCTACGTCTTTGATGCTTCATGCTACATTCATGGCAAAAACTACAAGAGTTATAACATCATATTGGTAAACAGGTACAGGTCATCATGTTGGGAGTAGGGCTGGTGGAAAGAAAACCTTCCAGAAAGTAACGGCAAGGCCATAACCAAATTTGGTCATAGAAGGAGCGGATTTAGGTACATGCCTAATTTTTAGCATTAAAAGCAAAAAGTTGCCTGCCTCAAATCCAAACTGCAACCTCGCATTTCAAAGAGCAAGTTTTTCACCAGCAGACCAGCCACTGCTCAAGCTTTTAGTTATACATGTCACTTTGCCAATTCGCACAACACTATTTTTTTATTTATTTTTTTTTTTGATAACCATGGGTATCGGGGCCCCACCTCCACTAATCCCATGAGGGCCTGGTTGCTCGACCCCCAAGAAAAGTTTCACGCAGCGGGGAATCGAAAAGAATAATAGAATAAACTAGAGCATTCAAGTAATAGATTAATGCCTCAAACCTCTTCCACCAGATCTGCAATCCCAGCTCCAAAAGTTCGAGATATATATTCATAACACATGAAAGAATCATCAAGAGTGTCATGTAAAAGCCCTGCAGCAACTACTGTGGAGTTAGCACCAATCATTGCCAGCAAAACTGCCGTTTCTACACAATGCTGCAGATAAGGATCTCCACTAGCTCGCATCTACAAGATTAATTCATAACTTCTCAATACATTGACCAATGATTTTTCTTTACAAAAACACTAAAAAGAGTAAATTAATAGTAACTTTCGGAAATACCTGCCCTCCATGTGCCTTCTCAGCTTCAGAAAAAGCCTTAATAACAACATCATCGCAGAAAATCTTGTGTCTCACTTGTGCACCCGACAGTAAATCTTTAGCGTACGGTGGTGAATTTGACTCCATAAAAGTATCCTCCATATTGAATGGAAGCTCTTCTACCATAACGGCCGATCCTACATCGCGCGAATTATCACGAATTTGAAAGCTAGGGGAATCATAATCAACACAGGAACCCAAAGCATGTCGAACAAATCCATTGCTTCCTCCTGTTCGACACCAACCTTGCAGATTCACATCAGAACCTCTCTCTCGTGCAAATCTCGTCAGTGAACTTCTGGAAGAACCAATCCAACTACTACTACACGAAACCGGGCCTTGAAACACAGATACGGGGCTCTGATCTCGTTTAATAGACGAAGTAAACGATTGATAAGGCGAGTAGCAGAGAGAATTATTGAATGATTCTCCCTTTTCGTGCCATAACGGCCCCAATTCTTCATCTCCACTGGAGGAAGAAACATGCTTGACTACCGATTGCGAAGAAAATAGGGTGGAAAGTCCACCGGCAATCGGTTTCTGAGTCGGCGAGGCAGTACACAACGGCGACAAAGACGGCCGACCGCTCAAATCAAAGTCGTAAGATGAATTCGAACACACAGTCGGAGGGTTTGCATATAGTGCTATGGACGGTACCGCCGCCATCAACCAAAAACCTCAGTTATAAATAGAGAGAGAGAGCTATGAAGATGATGATGATGATGCTGGATTGAACCCTAACTAATTAAATTATGATTTTTTATGTGCAAAGAAAACCTGTGAAGACAATTAATCGAGCGGACCGGAAATCAAGAGATGTGAGAATTCGAAACTAATTGCATAATAATAATAATAATAATAATAATAATAATAATAATAATAATACAAAACAAATTTACAGTTTCGAATTTGTGGTAAAGAGATTCAATAGAGGATAGCCTAAAATTAGCTAAAAAAACAACTGGGGGAAGCGATTATTAATAATTATATTATATGCATACACATAGGCAGACAGAGATCCTTCTTTTTCTTCTTCTTCTATGATTTTCCTGACGATCAATATCTGCTTTCTAGTTTCTACTATATTTCATTTTATTTTATTCCTTAGCGGGGGGAAGACACAGTTACCAAAGTACCCCGGCCATGTACCTGAAATAACGTATTGTATCTTCTTTTTTTATTATTGTTAATGTTAACAAATTATTATATATATCTATCTATCTATCTATGTACGTTGTACCATTTCTTTCCTTGTCCTCTCCTCGGTGTCTTTTACTTAAATCCAAAGCAAACTCTAATTAAGATTTATTTAATTTTGTTCAAGGAAAAATGGTATTAATTAGCTGTAAAAGTTTGTTCAACCTAATAAAAATATAGTGTTATCGTGTTTTAAAAATACATAATATAAAGAGGCAATTAAGCATAAGGGTTTATTCTAATAATAATATAATTATAAAAGATACTTAAAAATTAGTCGTATAAATTAAAGATACTATACAAAAAAGACAACAATACCCCTTTTTTATAATATCTCACGTCTTATTATGACATTAACAGCAACGAGAATGTGATAAATGCATTTAGCACCAGCTGGATAGCAATCAAAATGTGCAAAATGTATTTAGCACCACAACCGGAAAGTACTAAATGCATTTAGCATCACTTGAACAACAACCAGAATGTCCTAAAATTATTTTAGCACCATTACAAAATAGAGAACAACAAAATTGATGAGATCAACATCCACTCAATTTATTTATATGTATATATATGGATCAACGTAGGGTTTGTAAAAAATAAAAAAGAGTTACGATCATATTTTTTTTTAAATCCCGCTGGGCTATCGAAATTGGTCGATTTCGATAGCAAAATGACATCTGATCGTCTTGATTTTTTGCGCAAAAATATTAACTTTGTCTTCCAAACAACATACCCAAAAATCAACTAAATCCAACGGTTTGATCAAAAGTTATATATGTTTTACGATTGCACATCCAGAAAAAATAAAAAGAAGATGATGAAAATAGCGCTTCTCTCGGCAATACAATCGGAGAGTCAGGTGGTGGTGGTGGAAGATGTGAGATTATTGGTGAGACAACTTCTCTTCGTTGGCCTCGTTCTTTCATCTCTTGTGATTCTTTTCTCCCTTTCCATTGTTCTCTATTTTCTCTTTCTAAATTATGTGTATGTAAGAAAGAGAATAATATGTCTTTTGTATAATTAAAATAAATTATATTGTAGCGTATTTTTGTCCATCAACATTTATCATTTTCCTTAAAATAAATTAATATTATGAAAAGTATATTTATTGTAAAACCAAATTATGAAATTAGTACTACTTCCCTTTATTAAACATGAGCCCGTCCTTAAAGTAATAAAATATTTCAGAGCGAGACCTTATAACCTATTATCTCTAATATAAATTTATATACAAACTATTCTTCTTCTCACTTATTTATAATTAAAGACTAATCTAAAAAAAATCAGATTGTTATTTTAGCATAAAAGAAATTTGGATAATTAATGTGACATGCATAAATTTATTGAAATTCCAATCGGTTCATTCGCTAATATTGTCATAGTAATATTATTACTTTGTTTCCCGGCCGATGTGTGAACGTTGTATCATTTAATTTTTACATAAATGTTAAACAAATTATTACTAAGTCAACTTTTGAAAAAAAATGTATTATTATATTGGAACTATTTATAAATATTCAAATTTGATTTAATCTAGAGTATTAACACAAATATTAATTATCCTACAAACTTATTATAAATGTCTAATTTATATGTTCCACGCATATTTAATGGTGACTCTGGGAAATAAATAAGCAATGGTAGGAGAAACTGAAGAATCAAATTATAAAATTAAATGACTACATTTAATGTGAATATTATGCATCAAACTTTTGATTTGTGAAAGATAAAGGATCGCATCATTAAAAATAATAGGAAGAGCAATAAGATGAAAAATGGCTGAAAATTAAATTAAAGGAGTAAATTAAATTTATGATAATTAATAATATAATTAATTTAGTAATTATGGAAGAACTTTCTCCATTTTACTATTATGTAATAGATATTTATGTACTGATTTACCAAGTTTTTTAGATTTTTTATATTTTTAATATTTTTTGCTACCGAAATTATTGGGAAAAAAATTATTAAGTTATAATATCAATATACAATTTAAGTTTGTTGGTGAAATAATTAATAATTCTGTATCAAAACTCACGTTTTACAAGTTCTTAAACTTGAATATTTTTGCTTGCATTTATTCTTTTTTTATAGTTGGTTTGAGTCTAACACGTGAACTAATTGTATTAGATGACGCTCTTCTTACAATACGTGAACTAATTATATTAGGTGATATGAAATTTATGTGGTCATTGGGCCTAACATGTAATTTACATTCCTCATGATACCATATTAGAATTTAGAACATCCAACACAATATTAATTGACAATGGGTAGAATAATTATTTATTCTTATATTGCCCGCATTTGTTCATGACACGTAGACTATGAGCCTTTAGGCCTACACGTGGTTTGGCCTTTCCTCTTATACTATTAGAGTTTGGAGCATCTAATTTAAAATTAATTTACAATGGAATAAATAATCTCTTATTATATATTTTTTGGGAAGATCTTATTTCCTGATTTAATTACCTTTAATTAATTTTAATACAAAATTTGTTTATATACTTTATAATTAAGTAATGGTAAAAAAAATGTGTTCTTTTGAATGTTCATGCGCTCAAGTGTTTGTATATATGGAACTTGCTCTTGTACCAATTGAGTTTTTACAGTTTAAGAGGAGAAGATGGAGGAGAAGATGGAGGAGAATCCTTTAGGCCTTGTTTGGTTCACGGATTTGAGGACTTAGAAAAGGAAAGTATTTCCTTTCCTTTGTTTCATAAGCACAAATTCTAGAAACACTTTTTCGACGGAAAGGAAAGTAGGGAATAAAACAATTCCTCTCAAAACCTATGGCATTGATTTTTCCATATGATTTTCAAGCATTTATTACAAAAAATTTGGACAACAATACCCTTACTTAAATACTTTACATGCTTTCTCAAACACAAGAAAGGAAATTTGATAGGAAATTTAGTTTCCTACCTCCATAGGAAAGACAAGGGAATTAATTTCCATTCCGTGAACCAAACGAGGCCTTAAAGTTGGGAAACCAACTATGAAGGTAATGTCATCAAAATCTTGTCCTTTAATTCAAGATCCACGCTCATAATATTGCCACATCAATTTATACTTAAAAATGCAAACAAAACTTCGCCGTTCCTTTGCCATCAAGATATAACATCATTGCAGGATTCACTGTTTTTCTGATCACCTTGTTCTAAAATCGGAACAATTTGGTTTCAGACCAAAAAACTTGAACCAATCGCATTTATATATATGATCTTCAATGGTTTGATAACCTATTGAGGCACAAGATTCTAATATTTTCGAAAAACTACTGCCTAATATTTACTCATAATCTATATTGTTTTCTTAAACGAAGTATCCTGCAAACCAACAGTTAATTTAATTGAAGTTGAAACAGAGGCGTTTATCTTAAATCAAAGGTTAAATCTTATGCATGTATATATGTCAAATCTGTAATCTGTAATTTAATCTTTATTCAATTGAAATTCATTGCATTTGAACCAAAGAATAAATCTTGGGTGATTATGACTGATGAAACAAGGGCAGATCCATAACAGGCAATTTCATTATTTTATTACCAACTTATATATGCACTAATTTGGATTTTTTTTTTTTTTTTTGAGAAACGAAAAAGTACTTAGACTGAGAAAAAAAGAATAACTAAAAAATAATTAAAAAGTACGAAGAATGTTTGAGAGAGGGAGAGAAACTCTGCTATAGTCATTGCGAAAACATAAACGCTATTCTTTTGTGATAGTTGTTGATACGAGATCATTTAAATGAAATTTGTATTAAAATGAAGTGGCAAAATCAAGAAAGTTGATTTAACATCAACGCCAAAATTATGGAAACATCACCGGTACAATTGGTTTCCAAACTTGAGAGGAGTCAAATCCAATCGGACGCCAGCATACATTTGTAATTGAGTTTTCAATATGCATTAAAGTGTTTAGTATAAATAAAGTAATAATTATTGGATAAGCATAAAATCTTGTGTTATCGATCCTTTCTTTTTAATCTACCCAGTTATATTTTATCTTGGACGATTAAACTAATTTCGGTATCTTTTAAATATGAACAAAAATATAATTTAGAGATACAATTCTTTACTTTTGTTGATGCGCTATGGAGTGA
Organism: Lonicera japonica; assembly: GCA_021464415.1. Lineage (NCBI taxonomy): Eukaryota > Viridiplantae > Streptophyta > Magnoliopsida > Dipsacales > Caprifoliaceae > Lonicera > Lonicera japonica. The sequence continues at coordinate 1,906,493 of CM038467.1, read as the reverse complement.
ATCATGGCTTTTAGACAATGCAAGGGCTTCTCTTGTCAAGATAACAAATTGTGTACATGATCGAACAATCAACAACAAATGTTTGATATTAATATTCTATGTTATTTGCGAATAAGACATTTTATTGGCATCTTTTTTCAAATAAGAAGTTAAAATAATAGTAAGACCTTTATTCTTATTTTTATATTAAAAAAGCAAGTTTGATACGGTAGTTTTCTCTCCATTCATTTCTTCTCTTTTGGAAACTAGTTGGATTGGTGGGTTTCATGTATTTCTACTGCTATTTTGTAATCGATATATCCATAATAATTGACTATGTGTTATATTTAGTTCTATGTACACGTACGATATATCTGTATATTATTTCTTCAATTCAAATACAATATTTGTGAATAATTTTTTCTTATTTTTTAAAGATATATATATTAAAATAATTATTCGCCTAGAAAATTTGTGAGATTTAAGTATAACTACGATTTCATCTTGTGACAAAAAAGTTGTAAGTCCTGTTTTAAGAAATTTTAAAATAAATAAAATTTGAGATAATATACGAATTACTATGTCTAGAATGTGCATGTTAAAATTAAAAAAAAAACGTAAACACATTTGGGGATGCTTAGACTTGAATCACGAGAATCTAGTTTTTCTTTTTTATAATCAACTACTATATATATTTGTGTACTATTTGATTTAAAAAAATATATATAGTTTTAAAGGGCATGGGATGTAAAAAGAAAAAAGAAAAAAAAAGAGGAGGCATGGGATTGGAATGTGCATGGAGGACAGTAACACGTGAATGCGTGTGAGTTGCGTAGGACATAATCCTAAGAAAACGTGGAAGCTATTCGCCTGCCCTGCATCCAAAATTCCAAATAATTACGGAGGGAATGATTGATTGTCATCGCTTTGGTTATGGTTTATGGTTTATGGCCGGACATTCCGGATGCGCATGCCTTCAGTCTTGACGTTACTGGGATCTGATAAATTATACAACATTGAAATAGAGAAATTATATTAATGAGCAAGAAATCCACAAGGGGTTACATTGTTACAAAAACTCCATCTCTTTACAATACAAGACTAACAAATATATAGTGATACAAAGGGAAAACAAATTATAAGACAACCTAAAAACATGGAGAAAAATAAGGAGAGAAAAGGGGAGGAAAATAGGGAGAGGGGAACAAAGAGGAAAACATGGGAGGAGGAAAACATGGAGAATATTCTAACACCCCCCCTCAAACTCAAGGGGGTATGAAGAGACCAACTTGAGTTTGAAGAGGTGAGGAAGCTACCAAACAGCGGAACGGCGGTGGGGGGCAGACGGAACGGCGGTAACGAAAATAACAGGAGCCGACGGAACGGCGATGACGGGAGCCGACAGAACGGCGAGGTCCGGTGTAGAATTTCCGGAGGAAATAAAAACTTGATCTGAATACGCGAGCAGTACGTATAACAGTAACAAGAAATTGAATCTTAATACTTTGTCGTGCGGCGAAAGGCTGCGGAAAAATTAAATTGAAAAGATTGAATATATATATATATTAAAGTGGCTAGTTTTCAGAGGGAGAGGTTGATGTCAGTGTCTAGCTCGGCCTTGGCGAAGGCGGTGGAGGAGATGAGGACAAAAACGTCGCAGCCTTCGACGAGGCAGTCGTGGAAGAAGAGGCAGAGTGCGGCGGTGTTGGGTGAATTGATCTGCTTGTTGGTGATGACGCGGGCATAGGTGAGGACGAAAGCGGTGCGGCGGTGCTTTTTGTTCGGTGGATTTAGAGAGAGGTTGTTGGCTGATAGGAGGAAGCGGGGCCTCCACCTCCGGAAGCTGAGACGGTGGTGGACTGCGCGGTTGTGGACGGTGGCGGCGGCGCGGTTGGTTTGAAGGTCCGGCGGACGACGATATACATCGCCCGCCGATGATCGGAAAGGTATAAGGATCTTACATCCTCTGATACCATGATAAATTATACAACATTGAAATAGAGAAATTATATTAATGAGCAAGAAATCCACAAGGGGTTACATTGTTACAAAAACTCCATCTCTTTACAATACAAGACTAACAAATATATAGTGATACAAAGGGAAAACAAATTATAAGACAACCTAAAAACATGGAGAAAAATAAGGAGAGAAAAGGGGAGGAAAATAGGGAGAGGGGAACAAAGAGGAAAACATGGGAGGAGGAAAACATGGAGAATATTCTAACAGGATCCACTTTCTTTAATGCCCTCACCCTTCTAAATTGATACCTTTCTTTAGAGATGATTCAAATTAATATAAATAGTTTCAATTTTGTATGCCGTGGTCTGCCATTTCTTCTCATTTTACATGTCTATTTATGGTTGATTTAGTTGTGTAAGGTACCTAATTTTATAATTTTATGCACTTCTGAACAATTTATATTTGACACTACAAAAATGACAAATGTGATAAAAGATAATTATAAAATATTCTTAAATACAATTTTAAAATGCTAAAGTAAATAAATAAAGTGCACTATTCATTTCATTGTTGGAATAGATTTATCTATATTCATGTAATGTTCATTCATATTTGTATCAAATATCAATTTATAATGTTTGTTATATTATTATAAAAAATTATTTATTTTTGTTTTAATTCGTACTAGGTATTGTCCGTGCCGTCCGGCACGGTAAAATAAAAAAATATTAAATAAAAATAAAGAGACCCCTAGGTATTGTCCGTGCTAAACGGGGTGGCAGTGTAAAAAAAATTTAACAATTAGATTAAGCAAAAAATACATAATACCTAAATAGCATGCAATCCAAAACACATATTAAGAAAACTATATACACAACCTATATAACTATCAAGCGCGGGGGTGGGGGGAGGATATGTTTGACCAGACTAGATTTAGGTGATTTTTAATTAAAAAACTCGAAATGCCTCCGTTTATGATATTCTTAAATTTGAACCCGTTTTACTAATTCATTAAGGTCGGGATGGGTTAATAATCATTCACCAACATATACAAAAATTAATATCCCATTATTGTTATAATGATGTTATAAATTTATAAAATTTTAATTATAAATAGATCGCACCATTAGTAGTAACCATGGTTTACAAAAGTAATATGTTTTTTTTAAATAAAATAAAATAAATTATTTAAGTTTGTAAAAGATTAAATAAAAACAAATATCTTTTTTATATTTTCAAACTAAAGGAAGAATTAGATTTGAATGTAAGTATATGAAGAAAAAATATGTTTAAAGAGAGAAAAGTGGGTTACAATAGGTATGGATTAATAAATTTTAAATATGAATATTTTAATAAATTTTAGTTTTTATATTTAAAGTTAATTTTTTTTTATTTTTTCAAAAGATACGGATTTTATTTTATAGGTATGGATTAATAAATTTTAAATATAAATATTTTAATAATTTTTAGTTTTTGTATTTAAAGTTAATATTTTTAAATTTTTTAAAAAAATTAATAAGAGAGAAAAGTGGGGAGAGAGTAGATTGGTAGAATATAAGAAAGATAAAAAAATGTTGAATTTTTTGATTTGATATCCTAAAAGTGCATCTAAGGGTTCAAATTTGTTGTGTTATTTGTAAATAAATCTTGGCCATTAGTATGGTGATGTGATGTTCTTAGGAAAAAAATTCACATCTAAAGGCTAACAATTAATGTGTATTTTTTAGAACAAATTTATACCATTGATTAAATAATTTAGTGATGTGACCTTTCCTTTTCTTATAATATAAATGATTAATAAAAATTTAAATTATTTAGCATTTAATTCAAAAATTTTAAAAAGTTTAAAAAATTGCCATTTGTTCCGGCCCGTAAAGCCCAGCCCAGGGAGGGTCGGTCTAAACTTTATAAGCTCCGTCTGGAAAAGCTTGAGCCTGACGTCTTATTGATCCAACATCGTATTAATGAACTAGTTTTCTAACATTAGATGGACGCATTTATAAATTTATATATTTTATTTTTATTTTTTATAAATATTAATTATTTTTTAGTTTTAGGAGTATCAGAATTTTTATATTTATTTACTACTAATTAAGTAGTTAATAATAAATTTTGATCAAGATACAGTTTAAAAACTTAGTATAATAGTGAGTTTTAAAATATTAAATTAATTGAAATGAACATCGCTAAGTACTCTCTTCACTTTTCACAACAAATTTAAATTATATCAAAAATATAAAAACAACTCCAGCAAATGAAACTTAGTTATAACTTATAGTTTGGAAACATACTGTTAAATATTAATTAATATAATAGTTTCCGCATAACAACGTTCAACATTTATTAAGAATAAAAATTAAAACTTTTAGAATTAATGTACAAATAAATTAAAAAGAGCAAGTAAAACCTGTGTATATATATATACACTTTATTATTATAGATAATTGCAAATTTGACTAATTGAATATTTTTTAGTGAACAACTCAAGGAATAATTGCAAATATATAAACAGTTTCTGTTGTTGAACTTGGCTTCAACATTCTATTTATATAATCTCATGAAACAAAAATTCGCACACGTCCATAACTTATATTTTATAGAACAAAAGCTATATAATGTATGGACATTTATAATGTTTTAATTTAGAAGATGAAAGATAAATACCAACCGAGAAATCCAAAAGATTTGTACAATAATTTAGGTTATTATTAAACTGTTTGTAAACATGTAGGTTATTTTATTAAAAAAAATTTAAAAGTAATACTTTAATTAAATTTAATAATTACTCTCGAATGTAATTTTAGAACTTCCTCCCTATTAAATACTTACTAATGAGCATAATTAATAGGAGTATGCTTACTAATTAGCGTAATTAATATGAGAGGGGCAGATGACTTCCTCCCGTAATTTATATGAATAGATACATAATCAGGGACGAACACACTTAGGCCCAAGGGGTACGATCATATTCCTTCAATTAAGGGGAAAAATCATATATACTTATATAATAATTAAAAAATATATAATATATATTGTTGGTGCTAAAAGCTAAAAAGTTATCCTTATCGCCACGCAGTTAATCGGATGATGACAAATGATTAGTATAATGAAGGGGAAAATGCCGAACTTAGGAGAAACAATGATTTATAGAGGAGGTTGGCCTCGTATAGGGATACGGGTTACTCCTCTCCTGTGAAGTGGAGCTCGGAGCTCGGTTTGTCTTGTATTAATAATGGATTCAGAAGCATACAAACTCACAAATGTCTCTCTTATCACTTCCACTTTCCTGGTATTACAGTGGGATTAAGAAATCGAGCTAGGCTAATCTAATTTTTACCAGAGAAATTCGGTTGTCAACTGTGTTTTCTTTCTTTTTTCTTGCTTGGTTGGTGAGGGGAGTAAATGCCCCTGGTATATATATTACTGGGGGGAAAGATGTGGCCAGAGTGTATGGAGTACGTCTGGAGCCATGCTAGCCTCAGTACCAATTCTGACCTTGGTTCTCCATGAATTTCAATGCATTAAATGCAATGAGTATGCATTTAATGAAGGTAAAGGAAGCTATGCGCACTCTATAGAGTAGGTAACAATCATCCATGCCCTCGCCACCCACTCTGGCAGAGTGGTTGGATGATGAAGGAGAGGGAGAGCAAATCTCCGAGCTCGCCGAAAGTGATTTCGCGGTTCGCGCTCAGCAATATGTAATTCAAAGTGTACCCTCGGGTAGGAGATCCACTCCATTCACGAGGTCACGGGAGGTCTTCTCCAAGCTCCTTGCCGAGCAATGAGCTCGACAGAAGGGCTAGTGTTCAGCCATATGTCAGCTCGAGGTCGGCAGGACAGACCGCACGAGTAACCCGCACCATCAATTACCCCTATCCTCGTCATCCAGCTCAGGGGGTCGGTTGAGGAGGATAAGAATTAACGCTTCGGGTTATTTGGGAGGTTCTCCGAGCTCTGTGTACCAAGCGATATGCATCGGAGCTTCCGAAGGAGGTCGAGATTAATTTCGTCCTAAATTACCTCGGGTATGTCGAACTTCAAGGGTCCCTGTCTTGATTCGAGCTCTTTGGAGCAATCTTTAATGTTTTTAACTAGTACGGCCATTCTATATTCCTTGGAGACTGTGCTGGCGGTATGTCTCCGATTGGACAGTTAATGCCTTTGAAGGGACACTTAGTTTTTCTAGCACACCTTATAAAAACCCCTTGCCTTAGAAGATTTCCTTTCTGCTTTCCACTTCTCATTATCTTAAACCCTAGATACATTAGAGACTTAGAGCCCTCTCCAGTACGCCCTTTCCTGCTGTGTCGTCTCATTATCCTGGCTCACAGACCCTTTTTTGAGAACTCCTTCAGGAGATTTTCGAGCGTTTCCTTAGGCACCTTCATCAGGTTGATCCCTCACTTTGCTCCTTTTTCTCCCCTACATACATTAGCAGTTCTGATGGAGCATTTTACCAGTCAGACCCAGGGTTAGGAGAACCCTTCCAGCATAGAGCAAGGCTCTTCCGAGGCGAGCGTGCCCCGCCTTCTCCCTGGCGTGAGGTCCATTGAGATTTTGGACAGCGAGGGAGAGTTGGTCCGCATATGTCTTCCCCATTGCATGCCTGACGATCTGAAAGCCATTGACCAGTATTCAGAGTATCTCAACTCTTTAGCCAGCTTCCGCATACCTTCAACCTTCTCCGCACCTGATATCCCTAGGCTTAAGGACATATATCTACTTCCTGACTCGGTGAGGATCAGGGCTCCGGGTCCCGAAGAAAGGGCCTGCTATTACAGACTTGGGGAAGTCTGTTTTTACGAAGCCTCCTTTGAACATGGGCTAAGGTTCCCCATGGACAACCATGTAAGAGAATGATTAGTGATGATGGATCTCGCCCCTGCTCAAGTCAGCCCGAACATGTGGTCCTGTTTGATAGGATCGGTGCTGATTTTCAGGGCCGTTTTCACGGGGAGCCACAATATTACCATGGAGGAGTTCATTTCTCTGTTTCAACCAAAGGATAGTGGTGGGAAGAACAAAGGCGTCTTCAGCTGTCCCACGAGGCCAAGGGCCCCAAAGATCATTCATGGCCTCCCTGATAGCATCCCCAATTGGAAAAGACGATTCTTCTTCATCTCAGGGGAGGACTGGGAACATGACTCAAGGTGTCCCAGTATCCACGACCTCAAACGCTGGCTCTCAGAGCCCGATTCCATTAGTAAGTTCCTTTCTCAGTGCCAAGTGGGTTTGTTCATGTCTTCAATATCGGGGTTTCTAACATTTTTCTTTATTTTCTGTACTTCAGTAAAGGAGAAAAGACCGGTCCAGGTGAAGACGTCCTAGATGAAAGATGCTAAAGACTTCTTCCTTAAGCATTATGCAGATATCGTGGCTCCCGGAATGCTATAGAGGTATGGTTTGGGCCCCAGACCTTCCAATACAGAGTCTCACGTTCTCATTGTGGAGGATCTTCCTCCACTGGACGTACTCCTGCCGTCAGAGCGGAACGACCCCGGGCTCCAATCAACAAAAGCTGCCCAGAAAGGGAATGGTGACCGAGCTCCTGCAGTTGGACCTCCACCAGAAGACCCCGAAGGGGAAGCTCGACCGGTCTCCCCTGGAGATAAAGTGTTAGCCATAGGCCCTCTCCAACAGGTGCCCGTGGTGCCAAAGGAAAGTAATCTTTCGACTGCTCTTCTTTTCCTTCTTCTACTTACAAACTTTTGCTTCTCGCGTTCACTGACTTTGCTGTTTTTTTTATATATATCCCAGCCTTAGCTTTCAAAGTGAACACTGAGAAGGCAACAAAAAGGAGGACTGCACTAGCCAGGGGTTTGCCTCCTTCCAAGAGATCGAAGGGGTCAGACAATGTTAGGGAAAACATCTCGAAACATCCTCAGGCTTCCATGCCACCCCCATCAGTCGCTGTCAGACCTGCTGCTCCTCCACCGGAGAATGTGCAAACTTGGGTGGAGCTCATCAATGCCCCCTAGAGGACTTTCATCCTCTTCGCCCTGAGAGAACCTCTTTAGAGAGGAGAGGACCTTCAGAGCATAAATCCCCCAGTTCTGCTCGCAAGGACTTTGAAGCTGTCGAGGAGCTGGGGACCACTGAAGAGGAGGTGGTAATTATGGGAGCCAAGGATGCTCCGGCGTCGGCCTCTAAAGGGCGAGCTGAAACTGTAGGGCCTGATCCCAACGTCCAAGGTAGTTCTGCGTTCTTCGTGCCGGGCTACTCCATTCCTCCTTTATCACATAAGGTTATGGAGCAAACCAAGGAAAGAGGGACGAGCTCGCTGGCCAGCTCCTTCAGCCTTCACTTGAGTCAGGTCCGTATTTCCTTTGTTTCGAGATCATCTTTATGAGTCCCTTATGCCTGACCTGTTTTTCTGTTTTCTTCGCAGGCCATGAACCTTTTCTTTTCAACCCTCCACCTGGATGAGGAGGGCTCTGGCGCAGTGGCTAATTCAGCCCTTCAGGAGGAGCTCCTTAAAACGCAGGTCGAGCTTTATGTTGCCAGGATCGACCTGGAGAGAGCTGAAAATGACAAGAAGGTCATGCTGGATCAGCTGAGCAACGCTTTATCAGAGACAGAGGGTTTGAAGAATAAAGTAGATAGCTTCAACACCACGTTCTCCCGTCTGGCGTCTGAGTACAAGGCGTTAGGACAAGAATGTGAGGCATCGAAGCAAGAGGCCGTCGATCTCAAAAAAGAATTGATCAGCACCAGAAGAGATCTCTAGGCCGCTGGGTCCGCGCTCGAATCAGCCCAACAATCCTCTAAGTCAGAGAGAAAGAAGAGGGAAGATGTTGAGGAGGTCCTTAGGAGCACACATGCCCGACTATCTGCTTTGGAAGGGGAGTTAAAAGGGCTGAATGAGTCCCTCCCTGATTTGAGAGCCAGGCCATCGAGAACTTCTGCAACTCTGAGGGATCGTTGCTTAGGATTTCGGACTCCTTTGTAACTGGGTTTTATAAGTGCAAGGAGTGGGCATTGCAGAGACTTGAGGAGCTCGAGGGGTTAGAAGCTCCTTCAGAGGTCGAGATAACTGCCGAGTTAGGGCTTAAGATTGCAAAAAGGAGGACCGACACCCTCGCCGTGCTACAGCTAATACGAGCCGAAGAACCTGATATTCTCACCAAGTGGGAGACTAGTGTTCCTTCTCCCACGAGGTCCGGATCAGATACTGGCGATAGTGATGGGCAGTAGCTGCAATATCATAGCACCCTTGTATAGGAATTTAGAACCCGTATGATTTGTAGTTATTTGATGTTTCCTTTGTATAAAAATCTAGGGCCTATGTAATCTTTTTAGCACTCGAATGGAAATGATATTTTGGGTGTCGAAAAATGTCGCTATCTTTTATTCTTACTTTTTGTTTCCGTTTTTGGTCTGCGTTGTATGTGCGAGACATAGTGGAATGAGCTTCTGTATGTATGGTAGTTCTATAGGCGTTCCAAATGCCCCTACTACGTAGCCAAAAACTAAACGAATGCCATGCCTCCATTAGTGTGAGCGTGCTTCTGGTCGAGCTGAACACTTCACTAAACTGACCTCTTTATGAGAGGATTTTTGTAAACAGAGTGTGAGTGTACTTCTGGTCGAGCTGAATACTTCACCAAACTGACCTCTTTGTAAGAGGATTTTTGCAAATAGAGTGCGAGTGTGCTTCTAGTTGAGCTGAACACTTCACTAAACTGACATCTTTGTGAGAGTATTTTTGTAAACAGAGTGTGAGTGTGCTTTTGGTCGAGCTGAACACTTCACTAAATTGACCTATTTGTGAAAGAATTTTTGTAAACAGAGTGTGCCATAACAACAAGGTACATTAGTAAAACGTTTCGTTTACATTCTTTCGAATCAAAAGTACAGGATGCCCTATCTTAAGGGTAGTATTTATTGAGATTTTCTATGTTCCACGGCCTCATGAGCTCCATGCCGTCCAAAGTTTTGAGGTAATAAGTTCCTAGCCTGCAGACCTTGATGACCACATAGGGGCCTTCCCATTTAGCTGCAAGTTTGCCATGCTCAGAACTTTTTGTCGGGTAACCTTTTGGAGCGCCATGTCACCAATGTTCAAACTTCGGTGCTTGACCTTTTTGTTATAGCTTTTCACCATGCCTCTCTTGTATGTTTTTTCTTTGACTCAAGCTTGTTCTCTCTTTTCTTCGAGAAGATCTAGGTTGGCCATCAGGTCCTTGTCATTGAGAGCCGGGTCATAATGGCTGATTCTGTAAGTTGAGACCCCCATTTCCACTAGGATGACTGCCTATGTTCCATAAGTTAGGGAGAAAGGAGTTTTGCCTATTGGGCCTCTGATCGTTGTTCTGTAGGCCCAGAGTATTGAGAGGAGCTCTTCAGACCAGTTTCTCTTTGCATTATCAAGTTTTCTTTTCAACGAGTTCAGCAACGTTCGGTTTGTGACTTCTGCCTGCCCATTAGCCTGCGGGTGCACAGGCGAGCTGTAGTGATTTTCGATTCCATGTCCCTCGTAAAAATTCCTAAAGTGATCGCAGTCGAATTGCTTCCCGTTATCAGTGATCAATACTTTGGGGAGCCCGAAACGACAGATGATGTTCCTCCGTACGAAATTCTGAATCTTCAAGGTGGTAATGGTCATTAGTGCTTCGGCCTCAGCCCACTTTGTGAAATAATCAATGGCCACTGTTGCGAATTTGGTTTGTCTTTTGCCTAGCGGAAAAGGTCCCACTATGTCCATACCCTATTGAGAAAAAGGCCAAGAAGCTTACGGGAGTCATGAGTTTTGAGGGGAGTTGCTGGATGTTGGCAAAACATTGGCATTTATCACATCTCTTTACCAACTCTTTGGCATCCTGTAGGATGGTGGGCCAGAAATAGCCCTGCCTGCCGACTTTGAGCGCCAGTGATCGAGCTCCTGGATGTCCCCTACACAAGCCTTCATGGATGTCCGGGCTTGATGTGGGTGCAAACATAGCAGGAAAGGGAGGACATATCCCCTTTTGTACAGCGTTGCTTCAATGACTACGTATCGGTTGGACACGATTTTTATTCTCTTGGCCATTTTTTTATCCTCAGGGAGAGTCTCACTGACAAGGTAGTTTAAGATCGGGTCAATCCAGTATTTACAGATCTGTACTGGGTCCGTGTCCAGCTGTGTAGGCTCGTCTATGGCTTTTCTCTCCAAATATTTGGCGTGCACCCCACTGGGAAGGTCCGAGGCCGTGGCGAGCTTGGCCAGGCGGTCTGCTTTATTGTTTTGAGCTCGCGGGACTTTAACGAAGATTGTGTTGGCGTATTTTTGGGCCGCCTTTTTGGTCTTTGCCAAGTACGCTGCCATGCGATCTTCTTTGGCCATATTGCGGCCAAGTAGTTGGCCAACTACTACCGCGGAATCATTATAGACCACTATCTGCCTTGCCCTCAGGTCGTTCGCTATCCTCAAGCCTGATATTATGGCCTCATACTCAGCCTCATTGTTGGAAGCTTTGAATAAGAATTTTAGCGCTATCTCCAGGACATTAGCTTCGGGAGATATCAGCACCACTCCAGCCCCGGATCCTTGCAGGTTAGAGGCACCATCGGCGTGCAGGACCTATATGGGTATTCCAGGCAGCAGATTCATTAAACCGGCTGGGGTTGAGGAGCTCGGGTCTGCGAGCGGTATTAGCTCTGGTGATTCTTCAATTCGGTCTTCTTCGTAGGTGAATTTGGCTATAAAATTAGTAACGACCTAGCCCCTAATTGAGGTTCGTGGACTGTAGTTAATTACGAATTGCCCGAGTTCTACGGCCCATATGGCCAGCTGGCCTGACTGCTCTAGCCTGTCGAGGATTCTCCGCAGTAGCTAGTCAGTGAGAACATCTATGGTGTGGGCCTGAAAATAGGGCCTTTGCTTCCGAGAAGTGATAAGTAGAGTATAGGCCAATTTTTCCAATCTGCGGTACTTCAGTTCGACAGTTTGTAGGGCTCTGCTTGTGTAATATACCGGCAACTGAGCACCCTTTTCATCCCTCATCAGCGCTGAGCTAACCGCTGTTCGCGATACGGCCAGATATAAGCTCAGAAACTCCCCCTTTCTTGGGGAGCTTAGGAGAGGGGGGCTCCAAGATACTGCTTGAACTGCCTGAAAGCTATCTCGCATTCTTCGGTTCATTCGAAAGCCCTCCGCAACGTTTTGAAAAAAGGATGGCACTTGTCAGTCGCTCTAGAGATGAACCTGTTGAGGGCGGCCACCCTCCCTGCTAGGCTTTGGACCTCCTTCGGCTTAAATGGGGACTTCATGTCAACAAGCGCTTGTATTTTCTCCGGGTTAGCTTCAATCCCTCTTTGGGTGACCATGAAGCCCAAGAATTTTCCTCTCTTAACTCCGAAAGCATACTTGGTCGGGTTAAGAGACATTCCGTTCTGTCTGATTATGGCGAAAGCTTCGTCGAGGTCGGACACATGGCTCGTGGCTTTAAGGCTTTTGACCAACATGTCGTCGACGTAGACTTTCATGTTCCGACCTATTTGATCCTTGAATAGCGCATTCATCACCCTTTGGTAGGTCGCACCCGCATTCCTTAAACCGAAGGGCATTGCCTTGTAGCAGTATGTACCTTCGTTTATGACAAACGAGGTCTTCTCCTCATCTTCTGGAGCCATCCTGACCTGATTATAGCTAGAGTATGCGTCCATGAAACTCAACATTTCGTGCCTAGTGGTGGCGTCCACTAGTTGATCGATCTTGGGCAATGGGAAACTGTCATTCAGGCAGACTTTGTTGAGGTCTTTGAAATTTACACACATCCTCCATTTTTTGCTATGCTTTTTTACGAGTATTATATTAGAGAGCCATTTCGGGTATTGTACTTCCCGAATAAAACCAGCTCGGAGGAGTTTCTGGACTTCTTCCTTGGCGGCCAAGTTCTTCTCAGTTGCGAAACTTCTCTTCTTTTGTCTCATAGGAGTGACACAGGGACCGGCGTTTAACCTATGCATCATAACCTCTGGGTTAAGGCCCCTTATGTCGTCATGGGACCATACGAAGACATCTACGTTAGCTCGGAGGCATTGACAGAGCTCTTCTCAAATTTTTGCACAAAATTGATCACTGATTTTTAGGAACCTGTCTGGCTGGGAGGGGTCGAATATGAAATTCTCTAAGTCTTCCACCGGCTCGCCTCGGAGCTCCTTCTTTTCGTCTCTAGGATCTAGGGTGTCTATCTCCCATTTTCCTGCGGGGCTCTTAACCTCGACCGTCATGATATCAGAGGTCCTGACTTCCTTCAGTGCTCCGAACTGGCAGCTTCAGGCTTCATCCTGATTCCCCTTGCATTCGTCGACTCCGTGTGGCATCGAGAATCTCAGAGTCAAGCTACAGGTCGAGATGGCTGCTCGGATTTCATTGATCGTTCCTCTGCCGAGAATGGCGTTATAATGGGGAGCTCTATCTAGTTTTAGAAATTCAGCAATGGTGGTGATCTGTTTGGGTACAGTTCTCAAGGTTACCGCGAACTTAATTGTTCATAGAGATTGAGTTTTCCCCCTCGAGAATCCGACCAAGGTGACATAAGAGGGAGTTAGGTGTTCTGTGGTGAGGCCCATGGCTTTGAAGGTGCTATAGTACATGAGGTTGGACGTGGCCCCCGTGCCGATGAGGATTCTGTGAACATTGTGATTGTCCACCATCGCAGTCACTACCAAAGGGTCGTCGTGAGGAAAATCCACTCCGATCATGTCTTCGTCGTTGAAAACGAGCTATTTGACCTTGTATATCACTATCTTAGTAGGCCGGAATCTGAAGCATTCTGCTTTCGAGCTCGAGGTTCTGGCCAGTCTAATGTAGGCCTTTCTTGATCGATTGTTATTTCCAGGGTAAGAGGAGCCTCCCTCTATCATAAAGATTTCGTTTTTCATGGCTTTTCCTTTAGTATCGAGAGGAGCCCCTTCTTCTTGTCGACGTACTGCTTGAGTTGTCTCCTCTGGATGAGCTTCTTGATTTCTCCCTTCAACTTCCAACAGCTATTGGTTTCGTGGCCGTGATCCTTGTGGTACCAGCAATATTTAGTGGTATCCCGCTTTTCTTCTGGCGTCCTCATTTTTCGAGCTTATAGGATTTGCCCTGGGTCCAGTTGGGCGTAAACTTCCCCCAGAGGGGCTATCAGAGGAGTGAATTATTGGCGAGGCCTGTCGTTCCTTGGTTCGGCTTTGTCTGCTTCTTTTTTATTCCTTTTACCTTCTCTCTCCTGGCTGCAGGGAGGGTTGTTCCTCCTCTGGGGCTTGGTGGAGGATACGAGGGCCGACAGACCCGCCAAGTTTATACCTTGCAAAGTCTCCTTGACCCCGACCTGTTTGTTGACTTCATCTAGGAGCTCCGACATCGTCTTTGGTGCCATTCTTGCCAATTTCATGAGGCAGTATGGGGAGGTTACCCCCTCCATGAAGGCGGCCATTGCTACCCCTTCGTTTAAGCCGGTGACTATGAGACTTTCCTGGTTAAAGCGATGAGCGTATTCTTTCAGACTTTCGGTGGGCCCCTGTTTTATGGTGAACATGTGAGTTGAGGTTCTGGACTGCCGCTTAGTTCCCATGAAGTGCGAGACAAACTTGGTGCCGAGCTCCTGAGAGCTCGAGATTGACCCTGGCAATAGACTGTTGCACCACGTCTTAGCTGCCCCCTTTAAAGTGGTGATAAAGGCCCTGCATATTACTTCGTCCGGGACGTTCTAGAGCCCCATCATTTTTCCGTATTACTGCCAGTGATCCACGGGGTAAATGGTTCCGTCATATGATTCCAGTACCGGGAGCCTAAACTTCTTTGAGATAAAGCAATTTTGAATGTGATCAGTGAACGGGGACCTAACGTCTTTCACTAGGGCCGCCACAGCGCTCCCTGCCATGTGACCCACAATCTTTATTATCTCTGTCATTTAGGCCTCCATTTTGATCATCAGTCTTCTTTCGACCTCCTCGACCAATTCTCTGTGGGAGATTCTATCAAAAACGGACCCCCTGGGTCCGGCCTCTGCTCCATGCCCTGTCATGCTTCCTGGCGGGGGTAGAGGTAGCCCGACACTAGGCCCTTGGTGTTGCAAAAACTCATCGGGGTGCCTTTGACAAGTCATGTTGATCTTCGGTTCCCTTGCTGGCATGGGAGGGAGTGGAGCTGGAATTCCTTCGTACTAGGTTCCCCTTCTGGATGGAGTGGCGGGATTCGAGCTCGTCAGGTCTAACGCGGTTCCCCTCGAGTCCTCTGCCACGGCCCCCTAGTCTTTCTCTGACCGGGACTCGTGAAGGGATCGGGCGAACAGCAGCAGATACGAAGGCTGAGGATGACCTGCTCCTGGTACTCTCTTGGGGGCTCTGCCTTTGGGCTAGGAGTCTGTCGATTCAAATATAAAGGGCAGCTTGCCGTTCTTGTAGAGCCAATATAGGGTTTGGCTGAGTTTGCCTTGAAGACATGGCAAAATTTTTAGGTAATTATGTAGTTTTTAGGAAAGGTACGTGGCTTTGGTAGTAAAACACTCTTCTTTCCCACAGATGGCGCCAAACTGTTGGTGTTAAAAGCTAGAAAGTTGTCCTTAGCACAACGTAGTCAATCGGATGATGACAAATGATTAGTACAATGAAAGGGAAAATGCCGAACTTAGGAGAAACAATGATTTATAGTGGAAGTTGGCCTCGTATAGGGATACGGGTTACTCCTCCCCTGTGAAGTGGAGCTCGGAGCTCGGTTTGTCTTGTATTAATAATGGATTCAGAAGCATACAAACTCATAAAAGTCTCTCTTATCACTTCCACTTTCCTGGTATTACAGGGGGATTAAGAAATCGAGCTAGGCTAATCTAATTTCTACCAGAGAAATTTGGTTGCCAACTGTGTTTTCTTTATTTTTTCTTGCTTGGTTGGTGAGGGGAGTAAATGCCCCTGGTATATATATTACTGGGGGAAAGATGTGGCCAGGGTGTACAGAGTACGTCTGGAGCCATGCTAGCCTCAGTACCAACTCTGACATTGCTTCTCCATGAATTCCGGTGCATTAAATGCAGTGGGTATGCGTTTAATGAAAGTAAAGGAAGCTCTGCGTGCTCTGTAAAGTAGGTAACAGTCATCCATGCCCTCGCCACCCACTCTGGCAAAGTGGTTGGATTATGAAAGAGAGGGAGAGCAAATCTCCGAGCTCGTCGAAAGTGATTTCGCGATTCGCGCTCAGCAATATATAATTCAAAGTGGACCATCAGGTAGGAGATCCACTCCCTTTACGAGGTCACGGGAGGTCTTCTCCAAGCTCTTTGCCGAGCAATGAGCTCGGCAAAAGGGCTAGTGTTCAGCCATATATCAGCTTAAGGTCGGCAGGACAGACCGCACGAGTAACCCGCACCATCATATATTATAACCAATAGTATGATTCTGCTCCATAAATTAAATACTTTATTTTTTTCGTATCAAATTAAAAGTTTCACTTCAATTGTTTAAAATTTTATGAAAATGCTAATTTCACTTAATTAATCGGTGCTAAAAATTATAATTTATATTCTATTGTCTGTCGATTGACTATTTATCAAAAAATAAATAACTTTTTTAGTATGGGACATTTCGAATAGGAATTAAAGTTCAAGTGTTACTCTAAATTTGAGACACGGTTAATAATGATAACAACGCAATCAATTATATTATAACATTTAAGATAATATATATTATTTTTAGTAAATTAATTAACATTTTTGTGCACACGACTCCCAAAATTTTCTTTTGTAATAAGTACAACCTTATTTATTTATAGAATTTCTTTGACGCTGTTTGTATTTTTAATATTTATCTTTGTTCTCGTAATAGTTGAGATGTGTGGTAAGATATCCTCTTACTTGTAGTTTTTTTTCTAGATAAATTTTCTTTGGTGGTTAAGAAAGAAGATTTTCCCCAAAAAAAAAATGAAGGATGGGGAATATTTACTCAAAAAATGAATGGAGCATCATATGTCTTAACTTATTTTTTAACTTTTTATCAAAACTAAGTGCTTTTATTTTTCTTTTTCCATTCCATGTTTTTATCAAACAAACCCTGAAAATATAAATTTTACTTAATCCTCAACTTTTTGTAAATTGTTGAAAAGTGCTCACAACACCCCCATTGGTCAAAATCAAATAGAATTATCAATTAGTGTAACAAAAATTGAGATTTATTAATAGTCGACAAAGGGAAGCAATCAATTATACTACAACTAATGGATAGTAAAAATAATAAATAAATAAAGTGAATAAACCATGAATGTCAAATTATCCAATCCCGTTCAAATCGGAGGGGGTATTGGTTATTAAATGGTTTATTAAATCAAATTATAAGTTCAATTAAAATTTATAAACAATATTTAAGAACTTACCCTTCAGAGAAGTATCTATAGAGATGAGATATCAATCCAGGCTAATGAGCACATTGCTCTTTCCACTAAATAATTCATCACGATAATGCCAATTAAGCATTTGAGCTTTAAAACTGTTAGAGATCAAACAAAATTTGATGGCCGTAAAACATTTTTGGCCTGATAATCAGATAGTTCTAGCTATAATCGAAGTTTGCGTATGTAAGATCAAAGAAATAGGAACAAACAAATTCACGAGAAAGATGGATGGATAAAGAAATAACCGTAAAAATGAATGAGAGAAGATGAACAAAAACATATGCTTTTAAAAGGAAACATATCAAAATTGTTGTAAAATGAAATGATATGCCTAAAATGTTGCCCAAGATAACAAATCATAAAATAAATGATGTAGCTTTACATAAAAAAGCATTTATTATGTACATGTGTTAGATCGTGGTTAAAAAAAGGGCTTTTTTAAGTTACCTTCATATTCATAATACGAAATTTGAGTTACCCCCTATTTTCATAATCCTTTGACTTAATCCCCTGAAACTTGACAGAGTCTAACTCCGTCCAACTTTTTGGTCATTTGGACAAAAATACCCTTTATCTTCAACCTCAACCTTTCTCTTTTATCCCTACATATATGAACCCTAATTTCTTCGACAAATTAACCCAAATCCAAATAAAACACCACTAATTCTATAATATAAAGATTACCTTTTTACCTTCTTCAATTACCCACCATAAAAAAACCTCAAAGCTTAAAACAAAAAAATTCAAACCTAACACAAATTGAACCCAAATACTTAAACAAACCAACCAAAAGAGCTGTGATTTATCACAAAAAAAGAGTTTATCTCTCTAATTTAAAGAAAAAAGGAAGTGGGTTTGTGAATTTATAGTGAGAGAAATAATAAGGAGTTCAAAATTTCAAGTAAGAGAGATAATTTTAAACTAGAAAAAAAAAGACACATATATGTGTGTATATATACACGCATAAAAAGAGAAAGTATATGGGTTTGATAACGGTAGTGAAGGAAATCGTTTTGATACAGACATACAGAGAGAGAAAGTATATGGGTTTGATAGTAATGGTGAAGGAAATCGATTTAATACATACATATGAGTTTGATAGTGGTGGTGAAGGAAATCAATTTGATACATCAATACATAGAGAAAAAGTAAATGGGTTTGATAGTGGTAGTGGAGGAAATCGATTTGATACATATATATGTGTGTATATATGCACTTGAACATGCTCTCCCACATCCCCACACCTCTGGCGCCTCCATCTCTAGCCTCACAGCCCCCAGCGATTCGATGTTATTGGCAATAAAGGAGGTAGCGAGATTAAATAAATGTTTCCATAGATTATTATTTACAACTAATTTTAGAGATAGAAAGAATATGGGTTTTATTTTTAAAGGGAAAAATAAATGAAATTAGGTTTCGGGTTCATAACACAAATCTATTAAAGAAGATTAAAGGTATTTTCATCCGGATGATAAAAAAATTGGACAAAGTTAGACTCTGTCTAGTTTCAGGGGATTAAGTCAAAGGATTATAGAAATAAGGGGGTAACTCAAATTTCGTATTATGAATAGGGGGTAACTCAAAAAAAGCCCTTAAAAAAAAAGCATTTTACTTATATGTATATAGTTATGATGGGACATTTTTTTTGGAAAAAAAAATGGGAGATTTCATGTGTTGTATCACTTATCCACATTTAACCCAATTATATCATGTATCCTTTTTTAGTTAATTCATCTATTAATTATGGTATTTAGATATATTGATTAATAAAAGTATATATACTTACTAATAGGGTGATTTTATTCATATATGTGAATCCGTGATTTCTTGTAGCGAATCCATATAGTTTATTAAATTAATTTGCATGTATGGATAGACTTACAAAAAAAAGTTATTGATTTAATTTTTATAAATATTATTTTATTAATAATTTAATATTAAAATATTCGCTAAATTAAGAAGTACATATACTTTAATTAAGTAAATAAAAATATTACATTCTAAAAAGTTAAAAGTAAAACTAACGTTAAGAAATGTGAAAAGTAAAAATCAAATAACAATCATACTCCGTCACGTCATCTTCTAGCTCTCCATTTCCAACATGACCTTTTTCGAAGCAACTTAATTCTCTCGTTCATTCATTGTCGGAAGATTTACTTTTAGCCAAACTCGTATTTTATTCTTGTCTTCTTCGTTGTCGTAAACCCTAGAACAGACCAAGGGTTTTTGAGTTTTAAATTTATCTATCAGGCAAATTTTTATTAAGTTATGTTATGCTGATAATTTAATGTTGTAACCGAAATTAAATTTTCCTACCAGGCTTCAAATAAGAATATAATTTAAAGTATAAATTCACGAAGAAAACAAAATTACAAGGAACACACCATTGGACGTTCAATATTTGCTTTATTAAAAAATTGTGATGGAAATAAACCATGCTAATTCATAATTCTTTCTCAACTTCCAATGCCGCGTTAATCTGTTATATTGTGGAATCTTTTTCGTGTTGCAAAATATTGTTCGATTCTCTCGTTAACAAAAGATTTATCATTGTTCTGTACTTAAGCTTGTTTATATATTCATTGATCAAACTACTGATAAATTATTTTAGTGATTTTTAAAAAAACTTTTAAAAAGTCTTTAAATGAAAATAGGAAATAAATTAATATGGAAGTAGATTTTGACTATAAATCTATATTAAAACTCATAAATACAATTACAAATTAATTTCAATTGGTTGATGTACTTCTAAATTTTTAAAAGGGTAATATTGAGAAAATTTGTTAAAAAATTCTATAAATTAAGGGTGGATTAACTATAATAAATCGCGGATAGGATTAAAATCAGCCTAACTAATAATAATTGTAATTTATCACTTATATACATAATTTATTTCATTATTTTAAAAAAATATTTTTCATATCGTCTCTCAATCTTTTACTATATTTTTTTTGTTATAAATGGCAACTTATTTTAATATATATATATATGTTATTTTTGTCTAAATTTATTAATCGTGGTTTCTTTTTGAGATATTTCTCATGATAGTTTTACCTCTACTTTGACTTTTAAGAGATAATCAATATATTATATCATTCGATCATTAATGAAATTGAAACTATATTTTTTTTTAAAAAAGATAATTAATTTCAAGTTAAATTGAAGAGGAGAAAGTGCATTGTAGTTTTTAACTATAATGCAAACCACGCAACGCGTGGATATTTGACAGTTAATATAAACCATATTCCATGTTTTATATGATACTTTAGCGGTATATATTTTGCCTTGAATTGAAAAATAAATGAATACTTATAATACAAAGTTGTGGAAAGAAATAAAAACATCATTATATTATTCTATAACATACTTCAATTTGATAAAAATAATTTAAAGTTGCTTCATATATTAACTCCATAAAATACAAATTATTTTTAAAACTGCTAAAAAAAAATTCTTTATATATTTTTTTCATTTATTAAAAGAAATTGAAAAGAATAAAACAAAATAAAAAAAATTAATTGAAGTTGCAAATTAATAATATTATAAAAAATTGATCACATATAATTAGTCTATTTCATAATCAACTATTTAAAACTAATCATGTACGTAAGGAACAAAAGCATCTGGTTTAAGATATAGAATCCTCAAATTATTATGTTCTTCAATTAAGATGGAGGCCAGTATTCTTGATCTAAAAGAAGTAGAAAAATACAAATAAAGCTTAAAAAAGGATGTGATGGATTATAAGTATAAAAAAATATTAAAATATAGAAAGTAAGAACGTATCATTACAAACATATATGAGTAGAAAAATAAGGTGAAAAAATACGTATTTATAATCTATATATGCATATATACATATATCATTCCTCTTGAGAATATAATTTATAGGGAAGATAATATAAACTTTCTTGAACTAATCGATAGAAATTTATTTTATTGCTTATGAATTCTATCATCATTGAACGAAAAAAATAGGTGAAGGAATATAAATATACATATAAATTAAAAAATTACAAAAGCAAAGTAGTTAACCTGGACAAGTTATCCTCTGATTATTCGCAAAAATCCTTTTATGATTATAACAGAATGTAAACCTTAATCGTTTACCAATTTTTATTTTGAAAAAAAATATGTTTAATCTTGTCTACCATGCATTGAATAAATCATTCAATCAAACATAATATCAACTCCATAATTAATAAGATATTCCTGTAGTGCATAATTAATCCTAAAAAACAAATTCCATTATAATAAACACAAGCGGTATATACTCGATTAATCACTAACCGACACAGACATACAGTCTTGAATCACTCAAGAACAGCTTATATATGTCATATTTACTACAACAACTTCCTCTTCGAATAACTTGATTCGGAACATAACGTATCGCACGTCTCGAATTAATTCCGATATCTTTTACAGCCTCGCGCTTCAATAACGAGCTTTTGGGATTTATTGTTCTTTGATGAATAGCACTTAATTTGGCATGAAGTTTAGTAGAACCTTAGGTAGTGTGATGCAAAATTGCTATTCGAAAAGCGTATAAATTGATCTTAAAATAGTGTTTAATGGTATGAGACCTTAGGAGTTAATTTATAAAAAATAAAAAATCCAAGTCTTAGTTGAAATATGTAACTTACCATATTAAAAGAAGTTTTATGATAAGAATACATTATGCAGAAAATTGATGCCAAACAGGTCCAAGTTTATAAAAGCTGGACCAGTCCACCATTTTGAAAAACTATTGAACAATGTTACTCCCGGATCAGTCCAATACGAGTGTCTGTATCGATCTGATTTATGGAAATAGTTTTCCTGAGGATTTTCATATCGGACTAGTCCACAAATGGATCCTGTACCGGTCCGAACTACTTGCAGTCCATTTTTGCATTAAACGAGTTCTAAATAATTTGGGAAACTTTTCAACCTTAATTAAATCAAAATTAAGAAGTTGTTCATTATTTGAAATCTTTTAACATGTTTCAAAATTCTTTTGGAAAACCATATATACCACCTAAAGTTGGAAACCAAATTCCTTACCAAGTTTACCAAACATGATATTCCATGTATGATTCTTGGTATCTCGTTATTTAACTTTGTCACTTGTAGTCTGTAAATATGAACTCATTTGATACAAGTATACAACAAACTTACAAGTAAAATGTGTTTTTGTCGAAATAATAAGTTAATATACAATTAACGACCTTACATAAATAATATATAAAGATAAAATAAGGAAATACCATTACAATTTACAAACATGTATTAGAAGAAGATCAAGATGAAAAATCACATATCTATTATCTAGATATGCATATATATAAATCGAACCCTTAATGAGAATAAAACTCATACGGAAAAAAAAAAGAACAAGAAGCCTTTTGTTTTGTTAGTTAAATTTGTTACTATTATAATACTTTACTTCAAATTTATATTTTATTCCATATAAGTTATATTCTCAATAGGAATGCTATATATATATATATTTATATTTTAAGAACATTAATCTTAATGGCATTGAGTATAAAATATTAATTAAATATTTTAAAAAATCAAATAAGAAAGTTACAAATGAAATATTTAAAGAATTATAGCTGTAGATATTAAAGGGAGAGAATTTTAAAAGACAAAACCTTTCAAATTTAAACAAGTAACAATTGAGAATTTGAAAGTTACATTGTATAGGAAAATTAGAGAGATTGAAAGAATAATTAACTAATATCAATGAAAGAAAATATGAAATTTGACATTAAAATTTTTGAAGTAAGAATTCGAATTTTACATATATAAATTATATATTCGAGAAATTAAATACTACAAAAAATGAAATTAATTAATATATTAAAAATTACACATAGGTGCGCGCGCACACACACACATATATATATTATAGTAATATTATATATTACACTTAATATTATATTATAAATTAAAATAAAAACTTAATAAATGAAAGAGGGTGTGGGAAAAAAAAGGCACAAAAATAGAAAATCGGAAAAATATATGTATATATATTGGAGGAAAGGGAAATATTTATTTAGAATTTGAAAAGCATTAATGTAGTGACACGTGTCACAATATCGTGAAAATGAGCATTTTAAATTTTATTTATCTATAATTTAATTATATATGAAATGTTTTAGAAGGGTGTAATAATTAAATGCTTATTTACAATAATGTAATAGTATATTTTTTTTTCTTAAAGAGGAAAGGAGACGGACAAGAACATATCTTAAAAAATTGAAAATATCTATTGAAAAAGTTCTTGAAATTTAGATATTATAATTAGTATTTTATTAGCAATTAAATTATATATTATGTTTGCTAAAAAAGATATTGCATACTATATTTGATATTAAAATATTATATTATAAATTAGATATGAGATATTAAATTATTATAAAATTAAGAACAATAGGAATATTATAGACATTAAAACACATTTACTATATGCCACATGTCACGCGTTCATTAAAAAAAAGTATTTTACTTATTATTATATATGATTCATGTCTCAAACTTTCCTTCCAAGTTTTAATTATTCCCAAAATATGAAAATAGAGGAAAACCAGAGTTACGTTAATTTTTCTTAAGTTATTTACTAGGGACAAATAAAACTTGGTGTAAAGGTTTCGAAGAGATATAAACTACTATTTTAATTTGTCCTTAACTTAGGAGGGCACTAATGACACACCCCAATACACTCACTAACACTCCTCTCCAAAAAGTGTATTTACTTTACTAATACACAACTTTGTTTTTTAATCTGTCAAATAGTTAAAGTATTAAAACTTTAACCCACGCCGTTAACCCATTTTTCCTCCTCTTCCTCCTCCTCCTCTATTATCATCATCATTCCTCACCTTTTCCTCTTCCTCCACCACCACAATCACCGCCGTGATTTCAAAAACTTCTATTTTATTTAATAGCTTTAATAGTGAAGATAAACAATTAACTCTTAACCTTATTTCACTTTTCTTCTTATTATTCTTCATCATCATCATCTCTATCGTCCTCCACCACCATTGCTACCACTTTCACCATGATTTCAAGCTTAATTAATGAAAAAAATATGTATGAAAACCGAGATGTACCTCATATAGCTCATATGAACAATAGAAACCATAAATATGTATGAAAGAAATAATCCAAAGAAAGAAAAGGGACAAAGTCTATATGAAGGTCCACTCGGCCAACAAACGCTGAGTGCACAAAAGTCCACACGGTTGATTTAATCCGAATGGAAAATACCGTACTCGTTTTTTTTTTGCCGAGTCTGTATAAAATATATTCAATTAAAAATAATTAAATATACTCGACACACTTCAATTGAGCACACAAGAATCCCAAGTTTTAAAAATAATGCAATGTACTCGACTGATTCACGTGCACTGTGCACAGTCCATTATGCCCGTCGGTACTCGGGTCGGGCCCAGGGCACCAATTGGGCTAGCCAGTCCGCACACATAGTAACGATATTATTCCCAACTTAAACACATTTGGGCCATATATGTGGAGTTTTAACTTAAAATGCCTTGTTACGATGTGGAGACTATCCCCCACTTATATAC
Organism: Lonicera japonica; assembly: GCA_021464415.1. Classification (NCBI taxonomy): domain Eukaryota; kingdom Viridiplantae; phylum Streptophyta; class Magnoliopsida; order Dipsacales; family Caprifoliaceae; genus Lonicera; species Lonicera japonica. The sequence goes on along the minus strand of CM038467.1, from coordinate 1,881,626 downwards.
CCATGTTGAGTTCTACAGTTTTTTCATGTGGAATTAATGGTTTGAGCAAACAATTCTCAACAATCTCCACCTTGTATTAAACCAGTCCACCTTGGACTAACACTGATCCACCTGGACTTATACCATAGTCCACCTTAAATCCACCTTTAAACTGTTCATGTAGATCAACACTCAACAATGTCCATCCGCAAGATTATCCACCCCCGCTTCTCAGAGTCTAACTCCACCTTGACAGCACCCTAGGTGTACGTAGGCTGTAGCGACTCCACCCCCAGCTTCTCAGAGTCTAACTTCATTATAGACTCCACCAAGTCCAGATATCGGGACGCTTTTGTAGTGACTTATCACTTTAAGCTCTACCGAGTTTTTCCTGACTTCACTGAATCTAGCTATCGGTACTGCTTCATAAGTGAGTTGATTCACTATTGAGCTCTAATACTAGTTGTTGTGCTCGTCGGCACATGGGTCGAGCCTAGGGCACCAAACAGGCCTTCCGGTTTGCGCACATATTAACAAAACCTTGTAAGTTAAAACCCCATTGAACCCACACGGTCCATACGGGCTGAGTGTATAAAAAATTATTCGATTCATGTAAATTGAGTCCGAGTTAGATTTTGAAAAAAATATGTCAATGTATTCGATTAATTCTGACCGAGTACATTGACATGTACTCAATTACATTGACAAGTACTCAATTACATTAAAGCGATGGCAGTTTCATATCGGGTGGATTAAAGTTTAACAACAAAAAACATATTATTAACTTATTACATTTCAATATTTATGATTTTTAGGAGTATAAAATCTCTAAAATCGTAGAATATGAAAATGGATGTAAATAGTGTAAAAATAAAAAAATATCTTGATTGATCTTGAGAGACCTTTAGATGGCGGTTGTAGAGAAGCGGCGGTGGTGAAAATAGTAGTGCGAGGAGAGTTAAGATTTGGGAGGATTGAGTGTTTTTTTTTAAGTTGATTATATTATTAATTATCATTAATAATCTTATTAGTTGTCATTAATTACTAAGTGAATGCTCATTTGGTAGAAATGTTAGTAAGTTATAAAATATATTAAAAGAGTGTCAATAAATAACGGAGTGTTAGGAAGAAAAGTGGAGTATGTCATTGATGCCCTCCTCAATTTATGCCTGAGACTTTTCTTGCAAGTTTGAGTTATTCATAAAATGAAAAAATACAACCAGAGTTTAAGTTAGAATTTTGTCGAGGTACTTACTTGCAATGGAAGGAAACTTGGAGGAAAAGTTTTGGAGATAAATAAAACAGATTAATTTTAAATAAATTTTTTTCCCCTAAAACTGGGAGGCCTCCGTCCTCATCTTCCTTATTTGAAGGCGGTTACCACTCCATAAAAAACCCCAGTACTCTTCCATTCTCTCTCAGTTCTCTAAATTTCACAAACACTTCAAATAAATAAAAATAAATTAAACCTAGGCAAACAAAACCCTAGTGGTTTTTACTCCTCAAACCAAATTACACGTTCGTCTCCACGTACGCAGGTATGTTACAGATCTATTTGATTTCGAAATCAACCGGTTGTCGATTGTTAATAGTCTTCTTATTCCGTTAATCAAATCATTATCACTTCAAATTTTGAAAGTTCGGTGTTTCAATCTCACTGATTTTTAGTTTAAGGTTGTGCTAGTTGAAGGATTGAGTAATCAGGAGTAGGGGTTTATTGAGCTTTCTGTGCTAGGTTTTTACAATAATCATGGAGGATCTCGAAAAAGCAATACTGATAAGTTTTGATGAATCAGGGGCTGTTGATTCTGTACTGAAATCACAGGCAGTTTCTTACTGTCAACAGATTAAAGAGACTCCATCCATATGTAGCATATGTATAGACAGATTGTGTTTTTCTAATTTAGTTCAAGTTCAGTTCTGGTGCTTGCAGTGCCTGCATGAAGTTCTTCGTGTGCGGTATTCGTCCATTAGTGCCGAAGAGAAGTCTTCTTTACGAAAGTCTGTATTTTCCATGGTGTGTTTCGAGAGTCTTGATAGTAAGAACTCATTAAATATTTTGGATGGACCTGCATTTGTCAAGAACAAGCTTGCCCAAGTTTTGGTTGCTTTAATCTACTTAGAGTACCCCTTAATTTGGCCGACTGTGTTTATTGATTTTCTGCCAAACCTGAACAAAGGGGTAGCGATTATCGATATGTTCTGTCGCATTTTGAATGTGCTGGATGATGAATTGATTAGCTTGGACTATCCCCGAAATAAGGAAGAGGTGGCTGTTGCGGCTCGAGTCAAGGATGCGATGAGGGAACAGTGTATTTCTCAGATTGTTAAAGCATGGTATGACATTATCTCAATGTATAGAATCTCTGATCCTGAACTATGCGCTAGTGTTTTGGATTCTATGAGTAGATATATTTCATGGATTGACATTGGTTTAATTGTGAATGATGCATTCATACTTTTATTATTTGAGTTGATTTTGGTTGGTGGATTGCCGGATCAACTCCGGGGTGCTGCTGCTAGTTGTGTTCTTGCAGTAGTTTCTAAGCGAATGGAACCGTGTTTGAAGTTTACACTATTGCAGAGCCTTCAAATGAGTAGGGTTTTTGGTTTGGTAGCTGAGGATAGTAACTATGAGTTGGTTTCTGCAGTAGCAACTTTGCTTACCGGGTATGCTGCAGAGCTTCTAGAGTGCTCTAAGCGTTTGAATGATGAGGATGCCAAAGGCGTTTTGGCAGAGCTGTTGAATGAGGTTTTGCCCTCGATCTTTTACGTAATGCAGAACCTTGTGGGTGAGATGACAGTTGGTATTGTGCAATTTCTTTCAGGTTATGTAGCGACAATGAAGAGCCTTTCTCCGTTGAGGGAGGAGCAGCTTCTACATGTGGGTCAGATTTTGGAATCGATCCTTACGCAGATTAGATTTGATCCTAGTCACCGTGATAATCTTGAGGCATTTGATAAGATTGGGAGAGGAGAAGAAGAAAGGATGGCGGATTTCCGAAAGGATCTATTTGTCTTGCTCCGTAATGTAGGTCGCGTAGCACGTGATGTTACTCATCTTTTTATTAGAAACTCATTAGCTAGGGCTGTTTCATCTCCCATGGATAGGAATGTTGAAGAGGTAGAAGCTGCACTGTCCCTCTTCTATGCACTCGGAGAGTCATTAAGCGACGACGCAGCAAGAACTGGTAGTGGTCTCTTGAGGGAATTGGTGCTGATGCTCTTATCAACAAGGTTTCCTTGCCACACTAATAGGCTTGTTGCACTTGTGTATTTGGATACGGTAACCAGATATATAAAGTTTGTTCAGGAAAATACCCAATGGATCCCTTTGGTTCTCGCTGCCTTTCTTGATGAAAGAGGCGTACACCATCCAAATGTGAATGTGAGTCGAAGGGCAAGTTATCTTTTCATGAAAGTTGTGAGATTGCTCAAAACAGAGCTTGTGCCTTTTATAGAGACAATTTTGCAGGTATTTAAATATCACCGATATCTTTATTATCCATATTATGTTGTGTGCAGCTGATACATTCTTGTTACTTTTCTCTTCCTCCATTCATGTCTCGCTCTTGAATTAATTCTCAGAGTCTGCAAGATACAGTTTCTCAGTTTACAAGTATGCTTTGTGCATCTAAAGAGCCTTTGGGATCTGAAGATGGTAGTCACATTTTTGAGGTAATTTTTTTTATGCATTTCACAGTAAAAAAGTGGACCGAAGTGGTTGAAATTTGATACGAAACTATGTTGTTTTCAACATATAACACCTAATCAACAATATTGCAGGCAATTGGTTTATTAATTGGAATGGAAGATGTACCACTGGAAAAACAATCTGGTTACCTTTCATCACTGCTCTCTCCTCTTTGTCAGCAGGTGAAGTTTGAGCTGCAATTGTGACAACTTGAAACATTGACCTGCATTAGATGCCCTTTATCCATAGTTCTGATGAGCATACTCTTCCAAGAATATTGTGTCAGACATGTTTCAGTCACCAACACTTGTCAAACACCTTGCGGAAAGATTTCTAAACACATCAAGAAAGTGCAAATAATTTCAAAATATCGTACTTAAGTTTCGGCTTGTGATCAATGGCGTAGAGAGACCAAACACTGGAGTAGGAGACATGAGGCTAAAGCTACCTTAATTTGCTGCGTCATATGTGTCCCACATCATCTATGCTAGCTATAATTCTATATAATTATATTTCTACATAATTGTCAGCCCTTTTATTCCGACTTGTGGGTATAATTTAGAACTGGTATTCATCTACTCATTACCTGAAAGATTTAACCTGAAATAGTTCCACTTCAATTAGGTTGACCACATCATCTATGCTAGCTATAATTCTATTTCTACATAATTGTCAGCCCTTTTAGTCCGACTTGTGGGTATAATTTAGAACTAGTATTCATCTACTCATTACCTGAAAGATTTAACCTGAAATAGTTCCACTTCAATTAGGTTGAAGCGATGCTTGCAAATGCAAAAGTTCAGAGCTCAGAAGACTCTCCTGCAAACATTGCCAATATGCAGCAAATAATCATGGCTATTAATGCACTTAGCAAGGTTCTTGTTCATTCTTTCATAGTTAGCTAGCATATATGTAGTAGTTGGTGCAACTTCCTGCCTCTGTTGCAAAGTTTGTTTATTGACCAAATGCGTAGTACTCTCAAGCTGTGGCCATGCTGGATTTATTTGGTAGATAAATTCAAGTTTCTTAGTGATTTTGAAAAGCTTAGTTATTACTTTGATTAACCTGTTATTTTTCTTGTATTTTGATTTTATTTTTATCTATTACTGACCTATACATACAGCTGTTTTTAGTATCTTATGGTGTCTTTGTTTTCCAGGGGTTCAGTGAGCGTCTTGTAACTGCCAGTCGCCCTTCAATTGGTATCATGTTCAAGAAGGTTAGTATTCATTCAGGAATATTAATCATGTTACTAGATGTACATTTACTTCTTTTACTTCTTCAAATTGTGCTCATCCACTAATAGAAGCCCATAGAAGCAACCGCACTGTTTTAATCTTCTTCCCGTTTTTTGGATTTAACATTCGCCTAAGAATGACTAAAATATCCTCATTTGTTTTATTAGACAGCTACTGGGCTACCTATTGAGCTTTATAAAGAAAAAGACATGATTAAGACGGTGTATAGTTTCATGCATGCCTTATGCACAATTAAGACACTGGAGCAGATTTACTCCTGGACCGATCACAGTTATTATATATATAAATAATTATTTTTTTTCTAATCTATATTTCTGATATATCTTTTGTTCAGACGTTGGATGTTCTCCTACAAATTCTTGTTGTCTTTCCAAAAATAGAGCCTCTGCGTAGTAAGGTATGATTTGGAGGGTTCAAGCACTCTGGTCTCATGTTGTATCATGTACTCCCTTACCTAATGCTAGCTCCAATGTTGTTCAGGTCACATCATTTATCCACCGCATGGTGGACACGTTAGGAGCATCTGTGTTTCCTTATCTCCCAAAGGCGTTGGAGCAATTGCTTGCTGACAGCGAGGTATGAGAAAGGTCTATTTGAATTTAACTTTTTTTTTGAAAAAGAATTCTCCTCTTATATTTATATTGATGCATTATTTTGCCTTTGATTTGATTTCTTTCTGGCTTGGTTTACCTTTATGTATTCCAATAGGATTTTAGAACCCCCCTTCCTTTCTCACTCCTTGAATCTTGCACATGTTGCAAGAATCCCCTACATGTCACTGAATACAACATTTTATGTTACAAAACACTTGAGAACACCTACATTTTTAGTTACACAAATACCTGTTGCTAAAAGTAGTGGAAGGTGGGGTTTTCTGCAATGAACATAAAGTTTAACGTGATTTTGATCTTCACTCTATTATGTGTGTACATGGTTTAAAGTTTCGTTTCGGAGGTATGTTTCAGTACTCTGTTCTGGTTCAAAAAAAATGAAACTTCTTGGAAACATAGTGAAAACGACGCAAATGTACATAAACATATAAAAAGCTTAGAAATATAACAAAAACGTAGTTCATATCAATGACAACCTTTAAGAAAGAGATATTCAACTAAGAAATTTTAACTTTCCCAATAGAAATATTAAACTTTAAGAAATTCTAAGTAATATTAAACTTTAAGATTTAGTGGAAGGTAGATTCAAATTTTGTATGGTTTCATAAGAGTTTAGAAATTAGTTTAGAAGTTTTTGGGAATTTGATTTAAATTTCATATGATTATTAAGACTTAAAAAATTAGTTTAAAATATAATATGAAATTCGGGTTCTATATATTTCCTCAAAAACTTAAGCATTTTACAAGTTTTTTTGGGAAAATATGGAAACTGAACTAGTTTCGTTGGAAACTTTGTACACAAGAAACTAACGCCCGAAAATTTTTCTGGTAACTAAATGAAAGGACCTTTTTGTATGCTTTGGCGGAAGTGTGTCAAAACTTTATACCATGTGTTTGATCCCACCTGTTGTTTCTCTTGCAGCCAAAGGAGCTAATGGGTTTTCTAGTATTACTTAATCAGCTTATCTGCAAATTCAAAACTGCAGTCCAAGACATACTGGGGGAAGTATACCCTGTTATTGCGAATAGGATATTTAATATTCTTCCAAGGGATGCATTTCCTTCAGGGCCTGGTAGCAATACTGAGGTATGTTTACACGCTAGATCAAGTTGATAACTGAAGCAAATGCTTCAATCGTCATATTTATTGTACCCTGTCAAGCACGATCAGTTCACCTTTTTATCCAAACAAAAGAAAAGGTTTCAATAAGAATTTACAATTTAATGACGAGGCAAGATTTTGATTTTCCTCGTATCTGTCTCATAATTGTTTTCTGTCTGCTGTAGGAAATCCGTGAATTACAAGAGCTTCAGCGAACATTGTACACGTTTCTTCATGTGATAGCGACACATGATCTGTCTGCAGTTTTCGTTGCCCCAAGAAGTAGGTTGTACTTGGATCCGATGATGCAGTTGTTATTGTATACCTCTTGTAATCACAAGGAGATCCTTCTTAGAAAGGTGTGTAATACCTATGAATTATATAGGTATTATAATATTTTTTAAAGCAACACCTCGGGACCTTTAAAATATTTAACACTGGAGCTAATCCCATTTCTTTTTTCTATACCTAGGCTTGTGTCCAAATATTCATTAGATTTATTAAAGATTGGTGCACTGGGCCTTTTGGAGAAGAAAAGGTAATATGCTGTATTTCTGTATGTTCTTCTCAACTAATGAGTGGTGACCTACTTAACCAAACTAAAGTTGTAAGCGTTTTGCAGGTACCGGGTTTCCAAACCTTTGTAATCGAGGCTTTTGCAACGAACTGTTGTTTGTACAGTGTGCTCGACAAGTCATTTGAGTTTCGGGATGTGAATACGGTAAGTCCTTTAATTTGACCATGGAAAATTGTTTGGTTAATAGGGTGATCATGTTACTAGAGTTTTTGTAATTGTTCCATGTTTTAAAATTATATTATGTTATTTCCTGGAATTGCAAGATGCGGAACAATTTTAAATTTATTATGTTTTGGTTTTCAGCTCTTCCTTTAGCTTCTTTCTTTTCTAAATCCAAGAATAGAAAATTATGCATGGTTAATCAACTCCCTAATCACCGGCTTATATTTTGCAGTACTATTTTAGACATGAGAGCTAAGGTACAAGAACAAGTCGCACTAAATTAAGACTTTCACATTTTTTAAGAATACACTAATTTCAACATGATCAATGATTGAGAACATAACTTTGTTGGTACCGTGAAATGTGGCGCAATGGTAATGTCCCAAAAAGGAAACTGAATTCATAATTCAGGACATCCTAAAAGGAATAGTGTACTCTTAATTTGGGATAGAGGGAGTACTAGATACATAGTTTTAAGCAAGATTCCCACTATGTGTGGTTTATTTGTTTAACAGTTTAACCAGTACCTTTTGTTTAAATTTTTTTTGGGGGAATCTAGATATCAAGTTCACTAGAAAAGATAAGATGGACACTTTATCTGTTTCGAGTTTCTCTTATATTAAGTTGCATATTTGTCTTATTGTGATAGGCATGAGGATCTGTGAGTTGTAATCTTTGATGTCTTATAAAAAATGGTAAGATTTTTTAACGTAATCTTGCAAGTATAAAGGTGGTTGTGTTTGATTTGTAAATATGATGCAAAATTAGGGTTTTGTTGTGCAAGTTTAAAATACATAGAAATAAATTTCCACTAGGATCGGTCAATTGGACGTTTGTATTCTATACGAGAACTTGCTGATTTTTGTTGTCTGGCTAAACAAGATTTCCCATAATTTTATGGCAGGCTGTTTTATTTGGAGAGATTGTTCAGGCTCAGAAGGTCATGTATGAGAAATTTGGCCATGATTTTCTTGCTCATTTTGTCTTGAAAGCTCTCCCTGCTGCACATTGCCCTCAAGATTTTGCAGAGCAATATTGTCAAAAGTTGCAGGTATTGTATTTGGCCATTTATTTCTAGATTAGTGCACACAGAAAATCAAATGAAAAGCTTTACTAACAATCCTGGTTAATAGCTGGTACTGGAATGGCTCTAAGTGCTCTTAATTTGATTGTGTATTCTATTTTTCTGTTGTCAGGGTAATGATTTTAAGGCGCTGAAATCATTCTACCAGTCGCTCGTTGAATATTTGAGACTTCAACAGAATGGAAGCCTTGTTTTCAGATAGCATCATCATTTTCACCAGCAGAATCAAAACCCTTGTTTTCAGATGGCACTATATGTTGCCAAATGGTATGTGTTTTTCTAATGCGACCATTTGTGCCAAAACATTTTTGTTTACAAAAGGTGTGTCCTGATATCCCTCTATTTCCTTGTCTCCTTTAACAATCTCTCTTACTGTTTTACTTGTGTCCTCGAATATTTGCAGGGCTCTTTTTTTCTGTAAATAGATTTGTCCGGTTATTTATTCTGTGAAATGACATGGCGAGGTATAATTAGACATGTACTTGTGTGTTTTGTCTTCTTGATAATCAGGCTTCTTTTTTTTTGACTTGGCTAATTTTGTATGTATCGCATCGATGAAACAGGTGTTAATTTCCAGAAGCAGTTATTTGATTCTTAATTCTGGACCATCCATCTGTTTTCTGGTGCTGACCATAGTATAGAAGTTTCAGCAGTGGGATTCCGGATCAGTTTTTGGTCGGTGTAAATTTCCAGAAGCAGTTATTTGATTCTTAATTCTGGACTATCCATCTGTTTTCTGGTGCTGATCATAGTATAAAAGTTTCAGCAGTGGGATTCCGGATCAGTTTTTGGTCGTCTCATTTTTGATGTTATCCAAGTATTTTTGTATCAATTTATGGGGCCGGGCCCCCAACCCAACAAAATATATATATATATATATATAGTTTTTATCGTTTGTTGAAATTGTACACATTTTTTCAAATTCTTAGTTTTAGTCTCTCATGTTCGGTTTTGGCATGTTGAACCATAACATGATTCAGTGAGGATGATAATTGGCCTACGATAGTTATGGAAAGAAGCGTGAAGGGGTTTATTTTTACACCAATGGTTCATGTAGTTGCTCATCTGGCCAACGTTACTAGACAAACTAAGTTGGTCTAGTAAATTTGCTCGGATAAGTTGTTCCATCTATCTTTACTCTTAGCTTTGAAGTATTTCGAATTAGGGGGTTCAAAATACAAGTATAAATATATATATTGACATAAAAAAATAATTAATATAAACACATGCTCAAAATAGGTTAATCGACAAAGACCAACAATTGTTACGTGTTATTTTCTCTACATTTTTATAATAGTAAAACCCGTTATCTATAATATTATAATTTGTATTTTGATGTTAACGCCCAAGAGGTTATAAAATAAAGAGATACTACTAAAATTTAAAAAATGGAATTCAAAAATTTTAAAATGCAGAGAGATTGAGGAATCAATGGGGGCCTCCAGCCCCCCGGCATTTGCAACTGGAAAGAGAGGGGGGCTAATTTTTCGTGGCAAAAGTAAACATATTACTGCAAAATGATTTGCAAATCTTGAGAAAGAAACAAAACTTTGATGGTAGTAATTCAAAATAATCATGTCCACCGTTGAAAGAAAATGTCGCCTTTTTTAAGAAATTGAATTGAACGTTTCGCTTTGAATGTTTTTCGATCACTTGCCGACTTCATTAATATGGTCGCTAGTGCATAACAATTCTTTATATTCAAAGATTGAGAACTCAGAAAAGATATACACTCTAATCATTAAAATTACAATGACCTTATATGAAATAACGACTCCATCGGTGAGGAAACTTGTCTAATTTTGAATAATTTTTTATTTTTATTTTTAATCAATGGACAATAACTTTGTGCATTAGAAAAAGGTTAAATTTCAAGACTTAAACCACGAGCAAGTGGTCTAGTGGTAGCGTATTGGGATCAGTGCTTGGTTCGACTGGGAGCTCCACATGTCGAATCCCAGCAGCTGCAAAAACATCTGGTGGCTGGCCATTGTTCCACCAACATGGATTAGTTGAAGTGTGCGAAAATAATTCCCAGACTTTAAAAAAATAAAAAATTAGGATTCACAATATGTAATATTTTTCCTATACAACTAATATCTTCTATGGGGTGAGAGGAAAACGGGAAAGGGAGACTTTCATCGAGTTCAATAAGATATCAAATCATATAGTTAAAAAAATAAAAAATCATAAATCAATCTTTGTAATTGGGGACAACTAAACTAAACAGGTCCTAAATCAATAAAGATGACTAATCAAAGACGTAAAATAAAAAAATTAAAGAAATATATTTTATTAAAAGTGAATTATGAGCGTTATTTGGACGGTTCACTATATTTTCTAGAACTACGCATATAATAGTGTCTAGTTCGAGAGTTAAATTGATTATTAAATTAAATCTTCTAATAAAATTTTGCAAAAATAGTTTATTTATCATAAAGATCATCTCTATCAACTTTCATAAAAAAATATTATATGTTCATGTTCAAATTAAATTTCGTTAAATAAAATTAAACCAAAAAATAATAGATATAAGCCGAGTCCACGTTTAATGAACTTAAGCCTTAAGGCATTTGGAACCTTCAAAACACTCATTTGAATCATTTGATTGTCGACTTAAACAATTATCTTTCTACCTTTGCAGTATCGTGGGGATTTTTTATTTTTTTTTGGGTACAATGGTTAATAAATTTCTAATGTTCACATAAATTGGTAAACAATATGTCCTATTTAATTTTTAAGGGTTCGTTTAATAGCACTATAGAAAATTATAGAAAAAATTATTAATTTGTGTTAAAATTAAAAAATAAGTTAAGTATGGTTAGGATTAGGTGTGGACTGGTCCTTTTTATGACGCTTTTTCGACATAAAAATATTTGTATAGTGTTTTTTATGACGAAAAAACGTCATAAAATAACCAATTCGTAAAGAATGATCCGTACCAGAAACGGACCATGTGTACAGTATCTCATATTTATTTTTATAAGCATATATTCTCTACCCTTCTTTATTTTTGGAAAATTTTATTCTTCACTCCTAAAAGAATTTTTTTTCATGAAAATGGTAAAAAGTAAGAATTAATCTTACCACATGCCTCAACTTATTTTCCAACATTTCAAACAAGTCAATTGTTTTTCTTACAAATTTTCACGTTGTTATCAAATAGAGCCTAAGTGTCTTAAATTAAATTTCTTTCTTTTCACTAAATAAGATTTATCTTTAAGCATTAATCAAACGGGTGAGCATCTGATCCAATTCAGCAATTTTTAGATCACCCGCATTTAATATGATAGTTTTTAAACCATCCGCATCCAATCCAATGACAGTTTTATAGTTTGGCATCTAATCCGATACGCCCTAACCATTTAATCCAATTAAATGTTGGATTACATCTGTTTTAATCCGATCAAATTGAATAAGTAAAAAAGAGTCTCAACAATATACTTACCATAAAATTTTAAATTTTTCAAAATTTTCAAATTGGCAAATATGACAAATTAAACCAAATGCCTTGTATGATGTCAAACTTAAAAGAAAAAGTAACATGCTAAATAGACTATAATGGCCATCAATAACACAAAGATATATGGTACTTTAAGGAAAAAACATATATACTAATTTAATCGTTTTCACAATTCCCAAATCCAAATACAATCCAACATATTTTAGTTTTTTAAAATGTGGATCAAATCCAATCCAATCAATCCATAAATCGGAAAAAAATGAATTGGATCGGTTGTTCGTTCAGTTTGAATTGGATCTTACCCACCCTAATTTTTTTAGTATTTTTTTTTGAGTACATCGGTAAATAAATTTATAATATTCATATAAATTGGTAGACTATATGTTACTTTTACATGTCCTATTAAATTTTTAAAGGTCCCTTTAATAGAACCAAGGAAAATGATTGAAAAACAACTAATTTGTGTTAGAATTGAAAAATAGGTTGAAGCATGTGGTGAAATACTTTACATTTCATACTTATTTTTATGAGTTAATATCACTACATGCGTCAACTTATTTTTTAACTTGTCACACAAATCAACTTATTTTTCATGTTGTTATTAAATGGAGCCTAAGTGTTTCAAATTAAATTTCTGTCTTTTTACTAAATAAGCTTTTAATCAGACTGAAATTATTATTTTGTAGAATTATGAAAGTAAAAAAAAAATCCTGAACATATATTTTTTGGTTTCTCCCTAGTCGTGTTTTCGTCACATGCCAATCTGGACTTTAAGGGGGTCTGTAAGAGTGACTAATGACTAGAAATGAAGTAGGAAGACCAAGTCTATTTCTATCAAACAAAAGAATTGTTGTCACCAACCAAACAACCCATTTTTCCATTTTCCTTTTGAAAATAAAAAATAAAAAATAAAAAATTACTAAATGATTACGGAATGAAGAATCTAAAGGGAAGGGCGTCTGTTTCCGGTATAAACACGCTATATGATGACATTCTTTTTCCAGCCTCCCATGTTTCACACAAGACGCCATCTTTTTATTGACAGGGATAGACATTTTACCAACTTTTTTTTTCTATTAAAAGGTCCACTCCATTTAATCATAAATAAAAGAAAAAACAAAACAAAAAAAATTCTTTCCGTGTGACATGACGGTTCTAGGGTTCAAGTTCCTTAGGCCTAGCCCCGACTTTGTATGCACTCATCATTAATGCGCTTGTTTGGTTGCAATTTTAAAATATATATTTTTAGATAAACTTTTGGAAAGTGTAAAAGTAGGTTGAAAAGTGAATTTAATTTTTGTTGGAGTTTTTTTCAACCAATTCAAAAAAACTCATAAAAAAATAGAAAAAATGTATCTTATTTTATAGATCTCGATAAGTAGATTTCAAATACATATATATTTTTTATCTAATTCGGATATTTGAATTTAAAGTTACGGTGTTCTAAAAATTTTATGAGAGAGAAAGTAAAGTGAGTGAATTTTGGAAAGTGTAAAATAAAATTGACTTTTCGGTAGAAATTTTAAAAACTTGATTTTAAAATCTCAACCAAACCCTATTAATCTTTGTTTTTTTCATTTATTAAAGTTTTTTCTAAAATTCAAAGGAACAAATATTTTTATTTGAATGAAGTTTTTAAAATAAGTGAATCAAACACATTTTTTTTTTTAAAAAAGAACCAAAAATATTTTTTGAAATCCTAACCAAATACCACCTAAAACAGTAAAAACTATATATATATATTTGAAAATAATGTACCAAATCTAAATCGAATTGAAAAATGTTTTAAAAAACTCAATTTAAAATTAAATTTTAAATTTAACATTCAAAACTCTAACCAAAAGAGTGTCACGACTTCTTTTAAAATAAATAGCATGTTGATACATACATATCCATTAAAATTTAATTTTTTTCAGTCACTCACTCCCTCCCTCGCATTTAGTGAACGTGTTGTTGATTTGAGTAGCTTTATTTTTTTTTGTCCCCTATTATTAGCTAATAAAAAAGTTGACATGTGTATATACTTATTATATACAAAGGAACTTAAAACATACAGCCACGTTCTAAAAACAGGTTTCACTCTTTTAATTAAATAACATATTTCTTTTTTTGAGAGGGTAAATATTTGAATTTTTTGATGAAATTTGATGTGATGATGAGTAGATAAACTCCACCAAATTTCAATATTTTATAAAAAAATTCAACTAGAAAGTGGGTAATCAAAAAAATCTAAAATTTCAATGGTCAAAATAAATGTATATATGTATCAATCTTTAGTTCACTCACTCACTTCCTGATTGACTGACTGTTTTTATAAAAATTTGGTGGAGTTGATTCATTTATCAAAGAGATCATTCTCACCAAATTTCTTCAAAAAGTTTAACCAATTATCCCGTCAAAAGAAGAAATTCATTCTTTAATTAAAAGAAGAAAGATCTTTCTAGAGTCCGGATGTTGAAAACATATATATATATATATATATAAGTACTATGAATAGATTTATCAGTGTTGACTATGCCTTATTGAGGGGGTAAGCCGATATTTTTGCGTTATTTGCCAATAAGACATAAAAGAAATATTGTAAGAAGCACGTTAACATGTAAAGACACGACGGATCTGAAAAAAATTCAGATGAGTTGCTAATAATCTCTCTCTCTCTCTCTCTCTCTCTCTCTCTCTCTCTCTCTCTCTCGGGTACTCCGGCCGTTAGGAGATATAGACACATTGCAAAGAATGACATTAGTTGGCCATGCTTCATGCCGCCCATTTCATGCTCTACTATTATATAAATATATATATATATATTCATTAAGTAGAATCACAAAACAACATTTATAGATTATTACAACAAGAATATTTTTATGAAATAAATTCTCTTTGAGTATACGTGGCTAATAAATGCACAAATTTGCTTGGGAACATTCTTTGGATTACCAAACCGAACTCCCAACCAAAAAAAAAAAAGTTCACACACAAAAAAAAAGGGAAAAAAATGGTTTTAAATTCAGTGTTAAGTATTCTTTTTATATCATAATGAATAACTTTTTTGGGGTCCTTACTTTTTAAAATGTTAAAAAGAAAAGTCTAATTCTCTTCTTTTCTACGTTATATCACTAATCAAGAAATGAGGGTATAAGTGGCTTAAATTCTAATGACGAGAGTGAGCTTCAAACCGAGGTGAAACTGAACTCGGGAAAGCACATTTTTCAGCTTAAATTCCTTTATTACATGAGGTTAAGGTAAAAATAGGAGACATTAGAACAATTAAAAACGGATTCTGGTGTGAAAAGAGTTGATGAAAAGTTGAAGAAAGGGGTTCAATTTCAAAGGGTTGGCCAATGAATGGACCATTCAGCCAAGAAAATGTATATGTGCAATTCCTGGAAAAATAGAATCCCTAGACGCCGTTAGTTCTTTCCCCAAGCCTTACAAAAGGGGAAGAGGAAGGGTCCATTGAATTTTGACAAGTGTTGAGAGGTACTTACGAATTGACTTCAAGTGAATAATATGAACACTGCTTTTGAAGTCAATTCCTTGAACATCATATTATTAGATGTTACAAATATGATGTTCAAGGATGAATTATATAGATATTATTTTGGATTTTGAATTAGTAATATTTGTAACATCATAAATTAGTAAAAGGTTGTAGTTTTGGATATTTTAGCTATTGAATGTTTATTAGGTCCCATTATCAAAAATATAAGTATTATTTATAACTACTTGAATAGGAAAAAATATATATACATGCAGTGGCGGAGTCAAGAATTTTGTTCAGGTGGGGCCAAATTAATAACACAACAATAATTTTTTGCACATATTATAATAGGGCCAAAATTAAAATATCATATTAAAATACTTAACGTCTTTTACATCAAAAATCAAAATAACATATATTTAGTTACAACATTCTCCTTCGAGACTTCATATTTTGAAAACGATGAATGATATCTTCATTGTCGATAGCTTCAAAAGCATCTTTCTCGATATATGTGACTAAGCAATCATTCAGGAAATCATCTCCCAACCGACAAACATATATATTAATCTCAATATTAATTTATCAAATAACAATCTAATAAGCAAATCAACCTCAATAATCAAATTTAATATCAATATTTAACAATCTAAGAAGTAAATTAATATTAAAAAACCTAAATTTTAATATTCAATTTTTTTTAAAAAAAATAGTATAAAATTTTTAAAAAATTCTGACATAATTAAGAAGCTAAGAGCTACAAAAGAAAAAGGAAGTGGAGTGCGGAAAGGGGCTGGAACAAGGCTGGAACAAATAAAGAAATGAAGATGGAAAGATGCCCTATATCAAATTACAAAACCCGCCCCCCCAAACTTATGCATTTCATAGCACAAAAGTCCCTCATCCATTAAAATATTTTAACTACACAAACGCCCCCTAATTTTTATTCTGTCACATAAAAACCCATATACTCTGTAAAAAATTATGAAAAATCCAAGTGGGGCCATGGTCCCCCTGGTCCCTACATAGTTCTGCCCTTGTATACATGTGTGTATATTCTCCACTTCACCATACCTACATGGTTCTGCCCTCGTATCCATGTGTATATATTCTCCACTTCACCATATAAAGACAGCATCAGACCTAGTAATGCTATTATTACAACTATTTTCAAAAGTAGTTAATTATTAACCATTTGAAGTTAATGAGACCCTTTTTCATTTCACTTTTCAATCAATAGAGATATTAAAGACTAAATATTATATATATATATATATATAGAGAGAGAGAGAGGAAGTATAAAGGGCACCACCATCACCCTTCTAGAGCTACAAGATTTCTATGTTGGATAAGAGCCAAACAAAGAAAAACATATTGGTGATTTGTAGCTATAGTTAGCCCTAGGCCTTGATTCTAGATCTTCTAAACCAAAAAAAAAAACAGGAAAAAAAACCCATCACCCTTGGTGTTTAACAAAGACCAAAAGAAAACTTTAACACAAGATGTCTCTCAAGATCACTTGGAGAACCATCATAACCAGTTGTTTCAAGCCTCAGAACCAACCCCCCACACACCCAAAGAAAACCCAAAATGTTTGTAAACAAAATTCTTCCAACAGACTATTGCTCTCGGATATAAGTAACTCAGGTTCACAACTCTCGCTGATCAGTGACCTCTCCAATTCTCTCATTGGATGGAACCTTCACATATTCACTCTCGCTGAGATGAAGCTCATCACCCATAACTTCTCTTCGAGTAACTACCTTGGTGAAGGCGGGTTTGGACCTGTTCATAAGGGGTTCATTGATGACAAGATGAGGCCTGCTTTAGAAGCTCAACCTGTTGCTGTTAAATTACTGGATTTGGATGGCAGTCAAGGTCACAAAGAATGGCTGGTGAGCAATTTCAATTGTCCAATGGATTATTCATATTCTTTATAGTTTATTGCTGCTTATTGCCTTTTATTTTAAATTTTGTTTTTACGTACTTCTTTATTTATATTTTATGTACGTATAGACTGAAGTCATATTCCTCGGACAATTGAGGCATCCTCATCTTGTGAAGTTGATCGGGTATTGTTGTGAGGATGAACATAGGCTTCTTGTTTACGAATACATGGCACGTGGCAACCTTGAGAATCAATTGTTTAGAAGTATTTACTTATGCCCTTTATCTTACTATATTCAATCTTAATATATAGTCTCTTAATCTAGAAATTTTACTCGGAATATTGTTAACCTAAGCTGCATATTCTTTCTGATCAATGCAGGGTACTCTGTTTCCTTGCCATGGTTGACAAGACTAAAAATTGCAGTTGGTGCTGCAAAAGGCCTTGCTTTTCTCCATGGGGAAGACAAACCAGTTATATATAGGGATTTTAAATCTTCCAACATCCTTCTAGACCCCGTAATCTTCTCTTCAGAGCTTTACCAATTTTTTCATCATAAACAATTTCCCCTAATTTTGTTTTTTCACTAAGTAATTATAAGTAGAGTATTGAACGAATATCTACTTACCAGGATTACATTGCCAAGCTCTCTGATTTTGGGCTAGCCAAGGACGGTCCAGAAGGGGATGAGACACATGTAACAACGCGTGTCATGGGCACACATGGATATGCTGCTCCCGAATACATCATGACTGGTAAATACAAGTCTTTAGTTAAAAATAATTCCCTCAATAAACGAACTAATTATACAATCTTACATTAGCTCTTTTTTCCTAAAATTTATTTAACTTCAGGTCATTTGACAACTATGAGCGATGTATTTAGCTATGGCGTAGTTTTGTTAGAATTATTGACTGGAAGACGGGCCATGGACAAGACTCGTCCGAGGCGAGAGCAGAACCTGGTGGAGTGGGCGAGGCCACTTTTAAAGGATTCTCAGAGGCTAGACCGAATAATGGACCCAAAACTTGAAGGGCAGTACTCAATGCAAGGGGCTAAGAAGGCGGCTGCAGTGGCTTATCAATGCTTGAGCCACAACCCAAAGTCAAGACCGACAATGAGCAATGTGGTTTTGACATTGGAGCCTCTCTTGGGTTTGGACGACATCCCTGTTTCCTTTGTATACATTGTTCCCACAGAAGGTCAAAAGGGAAATGACACTCCAAAGAAAAGAAATGGAAACGGAGCAAAGGAAGAGAAAAGAAAAGATGGCGAGGAAAAGGATTTGGAAAGGAAAGATAATGGTTGTAACCGGGGAAAAAATTGTCTTAGGCATAGACAGAGAATAAGGACATCAAGATCTCGCGCTGTCTACTCTGACACTGCTCTATATTATACTCTTAGGCATGGGGGTGTGAACTAGCAGAGAAATTTTATCACTTTGTACATATTGTTTCTTTTCCCCATTTCCTTAGAATTACCAAGTTTTTCCTTTGTTTTGACAATTTTCTAAGGAGACGTTTGTCCCTTGAAACTTTTGGGTTTGACTATGGCACAAAGATTGGAAAAGGCGTGCTTTTTGGTTATGAAAATTCACTATTGTTACTTGTTGATGATGTGATAATGGATTGTACAATAATCACAAGGTAAAGATAAAAATAAAATTATAGTCCAAATCATCTAATGGCTCTTCTATAGACTATCTATCCCCCTGCATACAGCTGCAAACTAAGTCCTTAACCAATCCAAAAAGTTCACAAATTCTAAAGTAAACTCAACCTACTTTTACGGGAAGATGTTTTGCTCAAGATGGTAAAACAGCACTTAGAAAATAAACCCTTCCTTATTCAACAAAGATGGTAAGAATCAAAATCAAAATCAAAATCAGAATCAGGGGTTATAAAAGAAACCCTTTGGTATTCAATTAATTTAACAAGTCTATTAGGGTATGTTCTTTTGGCATGATTTTTTACATGATTTAAAAAATTCAGGATTAATTTTTCGATAAATCACTATATTTTAAAATCTTAATCAGGCCTACTCAAAATAATGCGGTATTTAATATTCTGCTCTTCCTATTTATCAAATATTTCTCCCACAAGAATTTGATTTATTTAAAATTAAACCTTTACTTAGGACACTAGAATATTTGATTATTAATTTGAGATAACAATTTTAATTTGAAATATACAATAAAAATAGAGGAATTTTAATTTAAGAAAAACGAAGTAATGAATTTATAAAATTGTGATCTTTTCAAATTCAAAGATGTCAAATGCAACTAGTTAAACTCATATATATATATATATATGTAAAATTAGAACTTTTAATATGATTATCGCAAGGGGCATGTATTTGATTATATTCTAAAATGTTCTCATATGTTATCCACTATTCTTCCTTGCTCTTAAACTTTTATTTTGTTTACTTAATCGTGAATAATTTATTTTAGTTGCTTTTTAGTGTTTCAACTAGTGCTATTAAGAGCATTTAGTTTTAAGGTTACGTTCTTTAATTTTATTAGCTTTCGTTTACGTTAAGATCATGTAGGTTTTTTAAAGAACAAAATTATGTTACTATATATAATTTATCGAGTTTCAATTCGCAATGATTGCACTCACATCATTAAGAATTTTGACATGGTTGTCTAATGTAAAGAGAAATTCGTAGCCATAATTGCTTTAAGTTCCATTGTTGCTTGTTTTAAAAAAATAAAATAAAATTATCATTGCAAAAGTTTTCCCAAGAACTGAACCCAATCATGCAAAAGAACATAAGATTTTAAAATTTTAAAATTTTGAATGTAAAATCTCGTAGCTAAAAAGAACAAAGAATTGATAAATCATAAAATTTAAAAAATCATGGTATTTTATAATCCTATGATTTATCAAGTCTCGTGATTTTAAAATCCGGGAAAAAGAACGCAACCTTGGAGGACTTGAGAATATATAGCCAATCTAGACTCTAGAGCGCTTTTGACAGTACAGTTTCTAGTCCACATTGCCTCCAAAACTAGTAAGAGTATAATCATGATTGAGTTATCACAATATTGTACTTGATTTCTACAGGGTTAGGAACTTGGGATAGTTGAACTTGGACTAGTTTTCCTAGTGATGGGAAACAGACTCCTCATTTTTCACTTCTCTTTTTTCATTATTCTCTCTTTAAACCTATTGGTTCGGCGTCACCTAGAAAAGAAATTTCAAATATAAGTGCATTTTTAGCATAAATTTTTAAAAGAGAAATGTTAATTTGAGTCGTTCTAAAAAAGGACTCAACACCTTAAATGAAGAAACTAGGGAGACCCTAATGTTTCTTATATTGGTAGAAGTGGTCATATCTGGGAAACCTCAATGAAAATAAGAACAAAGAAAATGCTGTTGGACTTCTAATTAGAGCAACTATGCTCCCACTTAAACATTCATATCAAATAATACTTCATTGTGGCACAAGTTCCCACCAAGTCTGGTGCAATACTTACATATCACAAGTTTTTTTTTGGTGGTAAAATCCATTGTGTAATTGTGAGCACCCTCCCTCAGTCAGAACCGATTCTTGTGATTCCAGCATCACCCATTAGGATTGTCTCATGACATTAATTCTAGTATCATTTTTAGCCTCAAGGAGGTAAGCTTGAAGAGTTATATCAAGATTTGAAGTCCAACCCTGAGTCTGCGTCAACAGATTTTATAACGACCCGGTCCCACCTCAATACGATATTGTCCCCTCTGGGCGGCTCCGCTCCAGCATCAACTGGGCAGCCCTCTCCCTCAGGGTTTTGTCTCTAGGAGCTCACGACCAGCTTCCTAGGGGATCACCTATCCGGGGATTGCTCTGGCCGCCTACTCGCTTAACTTCGGAGTTTTGATGGGATTCGAAGCCAGTGAGCCCCCAAAAGGCCTCGTACTTAATTAGCGACAAATTTTTACTTATATGGGTTTCCAGGAATCCCTCACTTTTCGATGTGGGATGCCCCCCTTTGAGCTACACTTCCTCCCCTTCAAGGGAGTACTCAACGTACTCTGTGGGGTCCCCTCTGATACCATTTGTAATGACTCGGTCCCACCTCAATACGATATTGTCCCCTCTGGGCGAATTCGCTCCTGCACCAACTGGGCAGCCCTCTCCCTCAGGGTTTTATCTCTAGGAGCTCATGACCAGCTTCCCAGGAGGTCACATATCCTGGGATTGCTCTCGCCGCCTACTCGCTTAACTTCGGAGTTCTGATGGCATCCGAAGCCAGTGAGCCCCCAAAAGGCCTCGTACTCAATTAGCGACCAATTCTTACTTATATGGGTCTCAAGGAATCCCCCACTTTTCGATGTGGGATGCCCCCTCTTTGAGCTACATTTCCTCCCCCCCAATGGAGTACTCATCACTCGCAGGGCGTCATATTAAGCAATGGAATTGATACTTGACGTTTAGAATAATCAATTATCACATGAAAAGTAGCCAACCAATCCATTCCTAAAATAAGATCATAGACTTCCATATACATCACAATAATATCAAACTCTATTGAGGATTCTCCAACACTCAAGGAACAATTTTTACAAATAGAACTCAACCGTACATCACTCCCCAAAGGCAAACCAACATATATCGGTATATCCAAACGTTCAACATTTAATCCCAATCTAGTGACTAAAGCCAACAAGATAAATGAATGAGAAGCACCGGTATCAAATAAAACTTTAACTCAAGAGTTAAAGAATAGAATGGTACCTTCCATTGTAAGTCTGAGTCACATACGCCGAGTATATATTTGAGGCCCAAGGAACAGCAGGATTTCTTTGGGTGGTTGGCTAGTTTGGTGGCACGAGAGGAGAGTGGTTCGTATCCTTCTAATCTTCCTGTGGTTAGGGAATTTTTAGATGTGTTTCTTGATGATCTTCCAGGTCTTCCCCCATATCGGGCGGTAAACTTTTCTATTAACCTTATTTCGGGTACTGCTCCGATATTGTTAGCACTGTATCAAATGGCTCTTGCCGAGCTGAAGGAATTAAAAGTTCAAATTGATAAGTTGTTGCGAAAAGGGTTTATCAGACCTAGTGTGTCTCCTTGGGGCGCACCTATACTGTTTGTTAAAAAGCAAGATGGATCGTTACGGTTATGTATAGACTATCGTCAGTTGAACCGTGTCACTGTCAAGAATAAGTATCCGTTGCCCCGAATAGATGATATGTTTGATCAATTACAAGGTGCTGTTAGATTTTTCAAGATAGATTTTCGATCGGGTAATCATCAGAAGAAGCATAGAGGTGATTCAGGGTCTTCCAGTAGTAGTGTTGGTAGAGACCGTTTTTCGGGGAGCAGTAGCGAGCACCAGGGACAGAGAGAGAGGGTTAATTATTGTAATTAGACAATTTTTTTTTTTTTTTAAGGTAACTGACCTCCACCACCTGCATAATTCACCATTTTCTTCCTTTCATTTTACTTTGGCCGAGAGAACAAAGAAAGAAAACTTAAATAGGTACGAAAGCGTTCTTTTATAAATTGGTCATCAAAACTCCGTTGAATCGAGTCGAGCCTTAAGGAAAAGTTGTTCTATACGTCGAGAGCTACGCAACGGTATAAGAATTTTAGAGTTGTGCTGGTCGGAGTTCGGGTATCAACTCAAATTTCATTCTTTAGGGCTAAATATTTTGAGGTAGGGGTTTAATTATTTTTAAAAGTCGATAGTATAATTTTATTATATATGAATCATCATATTTTAATTGTCTTTGTTTTAAGAATTATTATATGATGAGGATAATGATGTTTTGTGATTTATTAAGCCATGAGCATGTGATTTGAAGTAAGATATGCCATTATACTTGATATATTTGTATTATTTGATATACATGAGATATTTCTTGGATGTATAAATATTGTATATTTATAAAATTAATTAATTGATGAATTATATACATTAAGGGACATGTATAGAGATTTGTTGTGGTTATATGGCATAAGTTGTTTCAAATATTTATTTATTAGCATGTTATGCCTATTGTGCATCGTTATTGTGTCAACCAGATTCTTCGAGACCTTTCAGTAAGCTCGGACTATTTTCATGGCCTATCATATGAGTATATATCTTGTATTTATGGTGCCGAAAGTTTCTTATATATGTTGTATCATTCTGGGACATGATATGGTCTCATGATAGGTTCGATTTATGATTGTTATTGTGGCTCTTCGATGATGAAAGGAATATGTATTAATTAGTGCTTGCCGATGTGAAAATAAGTAGGGCTCGGTGCCCTTGGGTTGAAAATTCCTAAATCCCCGGGGGACAGCAATGAGGTCGGCTGTCTAGAGTCAGCGGTGAGTAACCCGAAAATTTAGACCTCGGCAAAGCACTGGTGATTCTATGATATGATATGGATGGCATGTGGTCCAATTCTATTATGATATGATGATGATCTTTTATGTGTCGGAGGATATTATATTGTGATTATGTTCGACTTATTCTCTGGGGCGATCAGGCCCGTTCTTCTTCGTATGTTTATAGTTTGACCCAGCTTCGGTATTTCTTGGGGGCGTCCATGTCCATTGTTATTATCATTATTATGATTCGGTTTGGCCTCAGTATTCTCTCGGTATAATGGTTGACACAAGGGAGGTAACCTGCATATGTACATGCATGCATTGTTTTATTGGTTCAGTCATGATTTATAATTAAATAGTTAATTACGTTTTGTATGTAATATTTCCTGTTATATCCCCCTACTGAGCTAGGGAGATTCAATTCTCTGCTATCCCTACACTCACTGCTACACATTCTTTCTAAAAGGAAACCTTAAACACTGTAATCATTTTTTTCCAAAAGGCCATTAGAACAAGTGAAAAACACACATTCAGGAGGATGTATTGTCGGATTGGGTATTAAAGCCACCAAAGGAACCTCCCCACAAATAAATTTCATCTCCTTTTTTGCATTACTGTTTCACTATTCATAGTTCATCACCTTTATTATCCATATTCACATATGATTACCAAATCCACTATTTTAGGTTGATTCTCTTTTAATTGGGATTTGTCAAATTTTTACCACCCATAAATAGTATTACGATTTTTCTTATTTTAAATAAAATTCCCTATGGGGCTTTTATAATTTAAAAGTTATTTGCAATCTAATTTAGCAGTAGAAGGTTGGTGCATAAACACCAATTTTACCTCTTCCATAAACAATGATGCACATTTTGACATTTCCAATTAATTGATAACCTTTATTATTTTAACTCATTCATCAAAAAGTTTATTATACAATTTTAAACAAGCTTACATACATTAACACGATTATTTCATAGATTATTCGAGCTTATATATAAATGGGTTATGTACTCTAAGGACACATGCTATATATTTAAAAAAAAATAAAAAATTATAACATACAATAAATTATGCACATCTTCTTATACAAAGTGTTATTCTTTCAATTTATAGTAATATATATATATATATATATATCTTCCTTTTAACTTTTGTTTCAAAATAAAGCAATACAATCGTGCTGATAACGTGTTGTAGGAATAATTCTGCTATATTCTTCATTAGATGAGCCCTTTAAATAGGGTACAAATACAATAGTAAATAGGGTTTACAAGGAAGCCCATTATGGCCCATAATACATAATTTACACAGTAAATCCCTAATACATATTCTATCTAGGCGATAGCACACTACGTGTAATTTCCTTAAACAGAATCAAATTTTTATTTTTTTGATAAATAATAAGAATCAATTACCTTGAAAAAAAATCACTATATAAAATTGCAACAAATATTGAATTACAATACTAGATCGTCTACCTCCGGCTTTTGTGGGCTAGTATAATTAGGAGAGGTACTTATTCCGAGTCTTACTAGGTAATTTTGAGAGATTTTTGTTGTTAAAGAGAGAAATTTAAGCATTTAAAAGTCCTTTTGATAACAAAATAAAAAATAATAGTAAAACCAATTTATTTGTGTGATAAGTTGATGGATGTTGGTGAGATATTATCTATCTCATATTTATTTTTATGAGTAAATGTACTATATCTTGTTTTTTTGTGATTTTTTTTTCATCACTATAAAAAAAAAATGGATGGAAAAAATAAAAAAAGTAAGAGTGTTTTCTCACTACATCGTCAATTTATTATTTTTCTACTATTTTTTATATTATTCTCGAAGCGAGTTTCAAAGAAGAAGAAAAATAAAAATTAGCGGGCTCTTCAAAATGGGCCTTCGTCAATTGGACTCGTACGGATACGCTATTTGGAACACCTCTGGACATTACCCCAGGTTCTGAACTAGGTGCTAGAAGCTCATACGGCAACACCCCAGCCCCACACCTGTTCCTTAGCCTCGTATCACCGTTCTCTCTCTCTCTCTCTCTCTCTCTCTCTCTCTCTCTCTCTTCCTATCCGTCCGATCTCCCCCGAGAATCTATAAAATAATCAACCATCTCTCCGTCCCCAGTCCCCACTCCAAATCGACGGCTGACATCTCTCCCCAATATACTTCTCATCAGGTGAGTGCGTCGATAACGTGTCCACCACGGCCATATACTTGGATGCCTGTAACAAACCCGGTATCGCCGTTAGAAAATACTTCTGCGGATCGGCGCGAAAATTGGCGTACTCAGGATTATTCTCCTCGGGAATTAATCGGTGCATTAGAGGTGGACGATTTGGTACATGGCCGCCGTAAGGGTACTGGCCGAAGTTGAGAGCGGCATGTTGAGCAGAAGCGACCCAGATGAGAGTGGTGAGGATGGAAGTGAGGTCGTTGGGGTTAGTTAAAGTGGGCCACCAGTTTGCATGGCGTAGATCGGCGTGGGCCACGTTGATGGATTCGGAGTACCAGGCTTGCAGTTTCAGTGTCGGTAGAGATTAAGGTTGGGTCTGGGTGGTAGCGGCTAACGTACGTTCGGACCCAGTTTTCTATGGCGTTCCAGTTAAGGAGCCCATCGGAGGCGTATGGGTAGTCTTCGATTAGGAGCTTCAACCCATTGGCCTGTGTTGGGTCAGGTACTGCAATACCTCTGCATCTTAAGTATTATATATATTAATATTAATTCCATATATTGAATGAAAAACGATAAGTATCTATAAAAACAAATATAAGAATTTGTAGTGAGAGTGCTGTTGTTATTGGGTTCTGCACTGTATCAAAATTTGTATTTCAAACGAAGATTGAAACACCAATAATATACACAAAAATTAGAATACACACTACTTTTTTGTGTGCCTTAGTTCTTGAGTCTTGATCAATCAAATGCATTATGCGTACTAATTTTTTGTATGCCTTGTTCTTGACTAATCAAATGCATTATGTATATTGATTTTTTTGTATACTATTTGCGTGTTTAACCATACCTTTGCCATGAGTGCAAGTATTTTATGCATCTTGATACTCAATATCAGCTACTCAAATACGGAAACTCTCTTCTCCATTTTGAAAAACCATATAATTTTGTAGGGATTCCAAAGTTGTATCAATATTTTCAAATAATTCAATTATTGTGGTAAGTAGATATATACGAGTTTTATTAATAGACTCTAATTTAGATCATACAATAACATTTTCTGTTAAATAGAGAGCAGATCAGTATTTGGTTACCTTCGGATTAGATCAGCTGGAAGGCCCTCTAAATCAAACCGCCAGAAATTCTTATAGGCAGCAGAACTGATCTCCATACAGTACCGACCCGGAGTGAAGCAAGACTCTATCACACCATCGCCGCTAATCAAACTTTGTCAGGCCAGCGCATTTATCTCCAGTGTGTATCTCATGTGCGGGTCCAGAAGCTTAAATATAGGGTGCATCATATCACACTCAATTGTCTGTGGGCCGCCAATATGAATGGTTCCACGCACGCATGTGTCCTTAACCTGCACACGATCAAAATTTCAGTTTAGTGTATGAACCGTTATACATTTTACACATGTGCCACTTAGCTCAATTTGAGTAAGTCTCGAGAGACTCAATATTGGGACTGGAAAAAGTGACTTAGATGATCAGCGAATTGATCAGTTTGGGTCATTTTTTTGAGTTCCATATCTGAGTTATTGTATGATTATTGATTCACTTAATTTACTTGTGCTCACCAATGATTGACAAGTTGATGAACGCCAGCATCGTTGGAGCACACGTGGGCTTTGGCTAGCTGCCATGTCCAATTAGAGGTTGCGTTGACCGCTGGTGTGACCACATGCTTGGACCGGGAATTGGGACCATGTGGAGAGAGGCTAAGTTCGATTGCAATTGGTTTGAGAGTGCCTAATGGAGTCAAGAAGAAGATTGTACGAGTGGCATATGATTTATGGCCATCAAGAGCGTTTATGCGATCAAGAAATGGCAGGTAAATATCATGGTAGTCCACTATAAATAGCTTATTCCCCTCCGTAGCCTATAAGAATTACCAAAAAAATTATTTAATTAGGTTAAAAGATTTACATAATGTTTATGATTCATAGAGTCATGTTTAAGAGAGAATTTATATACTGTTGCTACATACTTGTATGGTCATGCCATTGATCTGTCCAATAATGTGTTCTTCTTTGAGGGCTGATTCTTGTGGACCATAGATTTCTGGTTCAAGTATGCTCGCTGGTGGAAAAGACTGAAGTTTCTCTATGTTAACAGGGTTAACGCCTGCTATTGCTTATCGTCCAAATTCTTCATCTCTCAACCATGCAAACTTGTCCTCTACATGTTTGTAGTTTATATTATTGATTAATTGACTTACAATAAGAGTATTAATCATAACAACATTTAATAGAATTAAATGATGGATTAAAAAGTTAATTAGTCAGTTCTTTTGTGCAGATATTGTAACATTAATTCTAAAGGGAGTGGAGATTGGGATTCAAAAAGGTTACACACATGTTGTGGGATGAGTCACTGGTTAATGGGTGAAGTAATAAGTCCGTGAACTTCACCCACCAACCAATGAACTGATGGCCACATCATCTGAGTTACTTTTTTGAAGTCTCTATCTCTCTAGATATAAACTCATATTGTAGAGGTAAGTGCTTACTAGAGGCAATCTTAGGAGTGTTATATTTGAGAAGACCGCCCTGGCCTAGTTTAAAGAGGAGATCCTCCTTGTAGAGGCTATCAATGTGAGAGAAGTCCTTAAAATCATGGTTATTAGCTATTAAAGACGGTAATATGTTATGTAGCACCGCTTTTAACCTCCCTGCAGAAAATGTATTTTGTTTAGATTCCTCAAATTGTTCGTCTCTAGGCACATACATTGGCAACGGCTTCTCGATTCTGCTCTCTGCATGTGAATCCATGTATGTTGGGAGACGGCCGGTACGACATCTTCTTGGATATGGCATTTTGTTACCACCCAAAGTTGGCCTAACGAGTTCGAACCCCCTGTCGGGGTTGCCCAAATCATTGTACTCGTCAAAATCGTAAATCATGTCCGATAATTTTCTAACGCCGTTTCCGTTACCCCTTAAATTCTTGAGCTCTTCCTCTCTTAATGCTTTTAGACCTGCCGGTGTCTCGTTGGGCAGATATGGCTGCTCAAATCAAGATTTGCCATAAAACTATCGGTCTTTAAATATTCATTAATTTGTAACAACAACAATAACAATAACGGGATATTAAAAAATGAGGCTTATTTGAAAAAAAACATCTGCTAAAAGAATCATAAGATTGTAAATTAAGAGCCTCCAAACTCTAAAAGGAGTGCAAAACTTTGCGGTAGATTTTTAAATTGTAATTTTTATGAAATCATACAAAATTAAGTTTGCACATGTTTTTTAGCATATTATTATAAATAAGTGTTTAGTTAACAATGTTTTAGAATAGTTTCAACAAATTACATATTTAAAACTCATTTATTAATAAAATACATATGATATTTTTTTCGGAATTTTAGCAAAGTTAAGTTTGCACTCCTTATTTTCTAAAACATTATTATGTATTTGGGTTTATAAAACGTTGTTTTAGAATTTTATGAGTGAAACATAAGAATATACTTGTTAAAAGATATACACATATCATGCAAAACAAATTTGTATTACAAAATTAATTAAGTTTGCACAAAATAAAATTTTGGTCAAAACCTTTATTTTAAAACATAATTAATAAAAAGGCCCTTATTTTAGAAAAAATAATAAAAATTAGGCCTTTATTTTCAAAAAATAAAATTCACTAAATTTTTTGTGAAAAATATTATCACAAGATCTTTTATCCCATTTTCAATAGCAGTAGTAGTAATAATAATGACGACGGCGGCGGTGGTCGTGGCGGAGGCAAATTCAATTCAAACTATGAAAATCTATTATAGGATGCCAAGAATGGTTCAACGTAGTGATACCTTTACTAAATTCAACCCCGAAAAACATATATTGTTTGACCTTGAATGGCTAATTCATTTGCTGATAAAAATAAAATTGAATATGTGATTAGCATGGTCAGAAAAGTCAAAAGCTTGGGACCCAAAACCAAAATATAGAGAGAAACACAAAGAGCTAGATAGAAACTGAATTAATCAATACAATAATTCTTGAGAAAGATATGTATATGATATATCTTATCTAATGTAATCATTATGTATTGATTAAATTTTTGGGTCCATAAATATATTCTAACTAATGAATAGTTTATTAATATTTGGTTGTTTAATGCGAGATAAATATATGTCCCTACAGAATAATTGAGATAATAATGCAAGAGAGAAGATTGCCTGATTAGAGAAAAATGTCCTTTTTTCCAGGATGATCATCACTGGATTGCACCCAAGAGTTACAGGGGAAATGGACTGGACCACTTGCAAACCCTTCTATTGTTATACTTTCCAGGTACAACTCCTTTTTGTGCTTATTTCTCACTATTATTGCCCCTATCCCCCCAAAATTTGAGTCTATCATGAATTCTGCTGTGTAATTTACCCGCCTCTCCCCTCTAACACTTGATTTCTTCCCCCAGTCCTTCAACACCGCCTCCTTGCTTCTCTTTGGAACCTTTGTTTCTTCAACGTATTTAAATGCAAATTAACAAGAACAAAATTCAGTTATCGTAATATATATATACATATATATATATTAATTTTAAGCATTACACTCCAGTCTTTTTAAGAAAATTAAATAACGCAATAAATCTAAATATAATAAAGTAATTCATTTCAAACTTCTAATTGAATGACTCGTGTTCGAGTTTAGAAGGAAGGTAAGCTAGTCTTGAACTTGTGACTTGCCCATACAGGGATTAAAGAAAACTTTGCAGAAGCTAGCATTTACTAATTTTGTCAGACCTCGAGGAGTTTATTGAGAAAAATAGTAAAATTATATCGAGATCGATGGGGGCTTACGTACGTGAATCAATGTCGGTGCTGGTAAGCTCTAACACAACATTCCTCCCAATTTTTCTGTAAAAGCATCGAATTGCTTTGCAATCGTGTCCTTCAAGTCTTCCTTATGTTTGTTCTTGACAGTGACCACAGCTCTCACCTTGAACCTCACAGCCTTTTCTGGTATACTCTTCACCAAATTCTCACTCACAGCTTTGACCAATTGCAACCTTCTTTTCTGGGATGGAAACACAACACGGAATTCATTGATCTGTTTGTATTTCAAAAGAAGATCTGGTGAAGTAATAAATGAATATCCTTTTTCCATCGTGGATGAACCCATAATTTCTTTAGCCAATACCATTGTGTCCCCTCTCGATCGATCTCTCACTAAGGCCTCGTTTGGTTCACGGATTTTAGTACTCGGGAAAGGAAAGTCGTTCATTTCCTTTGTTTGGTAAGCACAAATTTCGGAAACACTTTCCTGAGAGAGGGGAAAGTAGGGGGTAAAATCATTCCTCCCAAAACACATGGGATTGATTTTCCCATGTGATTTCCAAGCATTTATTACACAAATTTTAGACAATAATACCCTTACCTAAATACTTTCCATGATTTACCAAACACAAGAAAGAAAATTTGACAGGAAATTTACTTTCCCACCTCCATGGAAAAAATAGGGGAACTAATTTCCTTTTCGTGAACCAAACGAGGCCTAAAAGTAAAGGTGCGTTCTTTTTGGTTTTACGCGAGAGGAGATGTAATTAATGAAATGGTCGTGGATATATATATAAGGAGCTGAGGAAACAAAAGTATATATATATATATACTGAATGAATGAATAGCATTATACAGCCGTGGTACCACTAGGCCATAAATCATCTTAAGAGACTGATTCTCACAGTCTCTTAAGACCTCTTATCTGTCTCTTAAGTCTTAAGCGACTGAATATCAGTCGCTTAAGTATAGTCTTATTATCCGAGTGGCTGCAGCTCTTAAGCGACTGATAAATATGGATCCGTCGCTTAAGAAACTCTTAAGCCATGGACTCAAAATCCGTCGCTTAAGGCTTAGGCGACTTATGGTAAATAGCTTAGTCGCTTGAGCTAGTCTAGCTTGAGCGACTGACAATGCCTTGTCAGTCTCTTAAGATAGTCCAGCTTGAGCGACTGACAATGCCTTGTCAGTCTCTTAAGCTAGTCCAGCTTGAGCGACTGACAATGGCTTGTCAGTCTCTTAAGTTAGTCCAGCTTAAGCGACTGACAATGCTTTGTCAGTCTTTTAAGCTTGGTCCCTTAAGCCACTGACAATGACTTTGTCAGTCGCTTAAGTTAAGAAACACCATTTCACCAAACTGTGCAATTTTAATAGCCTGCAAGTTTTCCAAACCTACAATTCAAATCAATTCACACCTGCAATTCACAGCCAAACTTGATATTCAAACCAATTCACAAAGAAACTTGCAATTCAAACTAATTCACGGTTAAACTTGCAATTCAAACCAATACGATTTCAGCATGCATTCACATAGAAAGACAATTCACAAATATAAGTGTATAATTCACGAACAACATACAAACATTAAATGTGGTTTATTTACAACATAGACAACTTGTTCACAAAAATACAAATCTAATAACAAAAGTCGCGAAAGTACAAATTTGGTTAAATAAACAAGTTCACCTCTGTCCTTTGGCAACTTTCGGCCTGATCTTCTCAAGCCGGAGATTGTCGTCCCTCTCGTCACACCAATCTCTCCCTCAATAATACTCACTTGTGATGCAAGAGGGAGAGTAATCACCGTTTCATCCCCGCCTTCCTCACCCAGCGGGTGTTCAGCTCTTTTTTCTTCTATGAAAGCCGTCACCCTAGCTCTCATTTTCTCCTGCAAATAACAATCCAATAACAATTAATCCAATAACTTAATTATTAAATGAAAAGTCGCATCATTATCACAGATAGAGAGAGAATCTTACCACTGTGTGAGGGTCGTTCTTTTCATACACCTCTGCATAAGCCTCGACGCGAGGGGCGGGTGTTCCCTTGAGCTTATGCTTATTCGCCCTAAAAAAGAACGGAGTCGTCCCCGAGCAATGATCCTTCTTCTTCTCTGATCGCCTCATTCTCTTCATTCTCTCGTATAAGGCCTATAAGACATTTTACCATTTATAAACAAATACACATCATTAATTGAATAACAGATTCCAAAACACAACTAATACAGAGAGAGAGAGAGAATTAGACATTACCAAAAAAGCGGGGTCTTTGAAGTGTTGTAACATGTACTGCCACTGCTCCGGCCGATGAAGGAACTCAAGAGGGAGGTCAGCCCCATAGGTCTCAAAATGTTGCTTGCAGTCGCTTTTCCATTGCTTGTAACGCTCAGCTGCAGCCTCTTGAATGAAGTTAAACAACCGGTTATCATCAAGAGGGATGCTATAGTTGACCTACAAAACAAAACATAACATTAGTCTAAATCAAAAAATTTGTGTAAGTAAATAAATAAATAGAAAACTAAGAATAAGCCCCTATTTTTTGAACTCAAAAAGATTAAGTACTCCCCAAGATTGGAAATTTGGGTTGTAATACATATATATCCTACATTTGATCAAAAATAGGGAGATAACACTAGTTTTTCGATAAATAAAATAGTAATTAAGTCGTAAATAAATAATGAAAGTCATTTAGTTGCCCTTACCGAGAGGTAGTCATAGACAATCTTCTTATGGTCCTTGGGCAGCTCTGCATATGTCTCGGCCAGCATAGGAACTCTATCTCGCACGCAGCTGCTTATGTCATGTGAAATGAGGCTGTGAATTGCCTCATTTGCAGGCCCCATGTGCTCATCGGAGTACTCGACAACGATCTTCCCGCCGACCCTAACCATTTGCTGGGTCTTGGCACCAATCACAAGACCTCTCCTCTTCTTGGAGGCTGGCATACCTACACAAAACAACATAAGGTTAATATAATCATCATGCATTACAAAGCAAGTAGTTGTAAAAGTTTATAACCTATACCTGAAACGTTTAAATCTAAGTCCTTGCAGCGAATGCTGCGAGCAACGGAAGTACCAGTGCTAGCGTTGCTGGCAGTAATAGAGGCTGCGACAGAGGCGGTGGCCGTATCGACGGCTGGGGCGGCGGTGGCTGTATCAGTGGCTGATGACTTTAGTGGAAGGTCCCGGATCTCAAATGTTGGTGGTGGTGGTGGTGGTGGAGACGTGTCCGTCAACGAAACGAACAACGGAGGCTGCGGAGGTGGAATGGAGCGTTGCTTCAAGGACAATCGCAGCTCATCGTTGTCATCAATTTGACAGAGTTTCTTGGATTTGCGACTCGCCTTCGGAGGCATCGTCAAATACCAGAAAAGGTCCTATTGAGATAAGGTCTGTTTGGAAAAGCATGGAGGAGTGTCAAAATAAATTTTCACTTGCTAACATAACTACGTCACACTACTTAATAACTTTCAGAAATTAAGGCCAACATTTAAAGACACATAACTTCACCATGTAAGCTTCAAATTGAACTCATGAACCATGCATAGAAAGGTATGGAAGTCTACTTTCACTTGGAAGTGGTTTCAGCAGAAAACTCCAAGTATTCTAAGAGTTATGACCAAAATAGTGTATGATGTCCAGAAAATTCATCCTGAACACGCACCAACTTTAATGAAAAAACTGTATTAATTGGCATACAATTAGACATTCTACCATACATTTCCAGAAAGGTCTATATGTCTACTTTCTAACGCACTTTACGATGCATCAAATAAAGTTTTGTACAATTATTTATAGCAATTTTTGTACAGCAGCACGAATCTGCCATAACACAACAAAACTAAGATTGAAAATTAATTGGGGGCTTGAAATTAGAAAAAGGGGAGAGAGAGAATGAAAATTAGAAAAGGGGAGGGAGAACGAAAATTAGAGAGGGAATTTCTCTCCCGCGCTCCTGTGTATATGTATGTATGTAATGATATTCCTTCTTTCATGTGCCTTTTGCTTTTGCACGTTTAGGTGGGAGATTGATAATTAATTGCTTTTGATTTTATTTCGTCCCTTCTGTGACTTAGTGGAAAGATGGGACCTCATTATGTTAGGTAAATTTTACAGGAATTGGGCCCAACATCATGTGAAAATTATAAAAGCAATGTGATAAAGAAAGTATATTACTTCTCTAGTTGCTATCATATTGCACACCAATCCTATTGAGGTTTGAAGTCATTTTAATGGCTGCTTTTGACCTGTTCATCTGCATTAATAAATTCCCTCTTTTTCCCATTAATAAATGGATTAATATGTTTTCCCATTAATAAATCCGTTAATTAATTGGCCCAGTACCTAGTTTTACTTTGGATTTGTTGCTGTGATTCACTGACTCTGTGTCATATATTTGTGACTGATATTTGTAAGAACTAGTTAATTAAGTTTTTTGACCTTTTATATTTTTGGTCTATTCACTAATTTGATAAATAAACTAATTGTAGAATAAGCAATTAGTGAAGAACAACATCATATTAGTTCCTATATAATATGATTCTTTCACACTTTTTCTTTCTCATATTAATGATACTTTATGTCCTTTTGTTCCATTTAGTGGACCACAACATTCCGTAAAAACTATTTGCACTATGTTAGGAATTTAATTAAAAACAAAAAAATCTTTTAACTTTTCAAAGCTACATTCATAATTTTTTTTATTTAATAAAATCATTTATTTTAAATTCTTTTTATTTTATAATAATAATTTTTGTAAGAACTAGTTAATTAACTTTTTTCTAAACAATTTTTGTAATAAGAACTAGTTAATTAAGTTTTTATAATAAAAAGTTTTTTGTTAAAAAAAATAAATTAATGATTCTTAATGATTGGTGGGTGGGGTTTAGTCAAGATCCATCATTCTTAATGATTGTGAAGAATAAATTAGTCTCTTAGAAAAAATGTGATCCAGTTCATGATTTCCGTTGTGTGAAGAATAATTTTTTTTTTTTTATTTTAAATAATTCATCAATTAAAACTTAGTAAAAAGAACAAATTTTCCTTTTAAGAAACTAAGGACTTAAATGAGAAAATTGTCAGAATTTGCCTAAGTCAGAAGTGGGCATGACTCTACTCAAGACTTAGCCAAATAGAACAATTTTTCCTTTTAAGAAATCAAGGACTTCGGAAAAATTGCTATCAACATATAAGGGCCACAAGTGGAACATCTCCGGAACATTTTTACAAAACCCTCACTAGAGATACACATTATCTAGTCACTCAAAAAAGGCTGAAGAATCTGAAGATCATCAGCATCAAAATTCAAAATAGTACTTAAATCAAAAGAAGAAGAATAAAAAAAATCATGGCGGATATTCCCCGAAGCTGTCCAATCAGGGCCCGTTGTTTCAGCAAAATCTGCAACAAAATCATCTAGTGAAGATTGCAATAAAAAACCTTCCGAGGCAGCCTGGTAAACGGAGTCCAAGGTAGCCTAGTTATAGGACGGATTCTGAAATGACGGCAAATTCACTTTAGTCAAAGAAGCCCCATTTTCTATAAGATTCGTGGTAGTCGAAAGAATATTTTGTACACCCTCTTCCGACATAAGGAGCCTCAAAAAACCTTCGGGAATAGGTTCCGAAAGATTCACGACAGCCGGAATAACATTTGGCACGTTATTTCCTGCCGACGAAGGGAACCTCGAAGAACCTCCAAGAGGAGCAAAGGAGCATAACGGGTTAACACAGGAAGACCCCCTCCTAATCGAGCCTCTAATGCCATCACCCGTGCTTGTAACTCTTCCACCTTCTGTTCAAAAGAAGCAAGGAGAGCAGTACAGCCTCTAGCGGGATTCTCAATCCTCGCCGTGGCTTCAAGAAGATACGAACTAAGAGCCTCGAGAAGTCGATTTTCGGGGACACGTTGCAAAAAAGATGCAACATTCCTCACCCCGAAAACAGTGAAGATTGTGTGATAGTCCTCACGATCAATCACATTTGGAAAAATTCTAGCATAATCACAAGCTAGAGGACATCTCTTGTGGCTATGAGCACAAGCCACACATGGACGACCTGAAAAAAATTGAGTGTTTGACATTATTTTGGTTTACTTTTGTAAGAAAAATTTATTACAAAAGAGAAAAATGGCGTTGGAAGAAATGGATGGTGATGGAAGAAATGGGTTGGGTCTCGAGGGAGAGGAAGACGAAGAAGGAGAGTGAGATGAAGAGGAAAAAGGGAGAGGAAGATGAAGAGTGAGAGGGAGATGAAGAGAGAGAGGAGCCTCCGACAGAAAAAGAAAAAGGGGCCGAAAAATCGCCAAAAGGGGGCCGACAGAAAAGAAAAGAAGGGCGAAAAAAAAAGAGAGAAAAAAAAAGAAAAGAAAAGAAGGGCGAAAAAAGAAAAAATATATATATAAGAAAATACACTTAAGTGACTGATAATTCATTGTCAGTCGCCTAAGTGAGATATTAAGCGACTGAAATATACAAACTCAGTCTCTTAAGCAGTCTGGTCAAAGTCTTGACTAAGAATGTCGGTGGAAGCTTTTAAGCGACTGACATATGAATCTCAGTCGCTTAAGATCTCTTAAGTGACGAAAACAAGTCAGTCTCTTAAGTGTAGTCGCATAAGGTCTCTTAGGCGACTAACAAAGGATGATCGTTGAAGTATAGTCTCCTAAGAGCATCCTAGGCGACTACTTAACTCTAGTCGCTTAAGTGTAATCGCTTAAGAGCTCTTAAGTAACGAACATAGGCCAGTCTCTTAAGTGTAGTCGCATAAGGTCTCTTAGGCGACTAACAAAGGATGGTCGCTGAAGTATAGTCGCATAAAAGTCTCTTAGGCGACTAATTAACTCTAGCCGCTTAAGTGTAGTCGCTTAAGATCTCTAAAGTGACGAACATAGGTCAGTCTCTAAAGTATAGTCGCATAAGGTTTCTTAGGCGACTAATAAAGGATGGTCATGAAGTATAGTCTCTTAAGAGCCTCCTAGGCGACTAATTAACTCTAGTCGCTTAAGTGTAGTCGCTTAAGCATGCTTAAGTGACGGACAATAATGTTAGTCGCCTAAGAAGTGCTTAAGCGACTGACCGAAAAAAGTCAGTCTCTTAAGATGATTTTTGGTGTAGCGTACGTCAACGGCTACAAGTATATGATATGCATATATGTGAGACCTAGCTTGGATATTATGTATATATATATATGTCATATCATTCTCGGTGGTGAATTAATATAAACGTACAATGTCTACTATCTATGATACTTACTACTTTCGGAGAAAAATAAGCTAGGTACCGTAGAAGATAAATATTTTACATTTTATTCTAGCCCAGATACTTGTTTATACTCGTAGTTCTATAGGACTATTTTTTGCAGCTTGTGGAACGAGTGAGTTGTTCCGGTCAGCACTCACCTAAACTTGAAGTTCCCATGTATGAGTCTCTCACAAGATGCAATTATAGTATTAATCTCATATTATAATAGTGTATTTGCATAAAAAATAAAAAAAATAAAAAACAGTTTTTGAGATTGCGAATCAAACCAAATTTCCGAGTAAAAGAGGCTATATATGCACCCGAATTTTTTTTTGTAGTTTTACTACTAGTTTGTTGAATATAATCAGGGGCGAAGCTATGTAGGGGCAGGGGGGCAGCTGCCCCTCCTTGGGTTGGGGCTTTTTTTTGTAAAAAAAAAAACTTTTTAGGGACTTATGTGCATAAAAATAAACTTGAGGGGACCTAACTGTAAGATACAAAATCTTAAAGAACAATTTGTTAATATTAAACCTAATTAATTAAATATCTACACCATTTTTTTACTACCACCATTCACCAATACTTTCAAAATATGAAAAATCATAGAATGTTATTGTAATTTATCATAATTGTTTGCATTTGTTATTTAAGTTGTATGAACTTTTATTATTAATAGTGTTATGTTTGCATTCAAATTTTATGGCTTTAAATATGATATAGTGTGTGTTGATTTTCGATTAAATTTCGCCCCCTGTTGCTCAATTTTCTGGCTTCGCCACTGAATATAATTGATTGTTTAGTTATGTTATGTTATTGATATAATTGTCGTTGTTTTAAATATTTTCTGTGCGTTCGAAAATGATATAGAATAGTATTGATATTGTTTCAATGATTATTATAAATAATAAAAATTAAGGCAGATATTACAAGGGAGGGATTTAATTTGTATGGGGAACAAGGAGCAAAGCCTACCGAACCCCACTGTGATCGTAACTTTGCTGATAATCGTGTCTAATAGAGAAAAACAAGTGTGCACCTGTTGCTGTCTTACCTTTTTTTGAAGACAATAAAGGTAATATTGGGGCATGGTGGTGGTTCCATATTTGTGGCCGTAAAGATGACAGAATTATAATTTTTATAGGGTTACTTCAATTCACAAATGTAGGTAAAAGATGGCCTAACAAGTTCACCGTCCAATGAATTTTATCATCTTATGGTTAACGGTACCTAAAGACTATACATATATATATATATATATTTTAAAGGTTGATGTTAACCACCTATATATATAAAGAATAAAGTTTCAACATGAATTAAATTACGCGTAGATTTTTATGTAAGATGTTATTTTTTCTATTCATTATTTATTTAATATTACCCAAAACACATATTAACAATTTTCTTCTCTCATGTCTTAACGGGGAACTTTGTGTTTGAAAGTTGAATGTTACTAATTAAAACTAAAGGTGTATATGTTATGTTTTAAATGAAGAATATGATTAATTATTAATTCTAAATATTCTAAAATAAGATGTAGCTATTAATCTATATCTATATCTATTAAATAGCAGGGTTAATTGCACTTTGCTCTTCTCAACTATAGGGGTAGTGGCACTTTGCCCTATCAACTACCAAAATTAGCAATTAATGCTACCAACTATTCAATTTGTTGCACTTAACCCATTTTAACTGACGGGGTTAAAATTTTTAAACAATTTGGGGCTCAAATATAATTTTATATAAATTAAGACACAAAATGTAATTTTTAATTTTTGTCACCATTCTTGCACATCATCTCCATTCACCTCTTCTTCAACTTTAAACCTTTATCACTATTTTCGGTTGCTCTCTCCGGTCGTCATCTCCGACCACCACCATCTCCGGCCACCTCCGAAAATTGAAGAGAAAAGAAATAGGGGTAGTAATGCATATACAAGGGTAGTAAAATCAAGAGGAAAGAAATGGAGAAGATATGGTAAAATCAAGAGGGAGAAAATGAAAAAACCCATCATCAAATTCTGCATTTTAATTCATATTAACGTATATATAATACATACACACAGGTGGTAAAATAAAACTAGGGAATTAAAATGAAGAAGAAGGACAGAGCAAATTGAAGAAAACCTATCACCGATCAACACCTACATCATATATTTGATTTATATATATACATATATATATGTATGTATATCGTTATTACTGAGGTCTCTGGCTTTGCTTTGAAAGATCATCACCATGCTGCTCTTCCCTTTCCAGCACCATGAAGGACCCAATCGAACATTCATGGCTTTAATATCTCCATGTAAGATTCTAGGCACGCAGTCATGGTGTAAGTAAGCAAGCGCTTTAAAAGATCATCACCACTCTACTCCTCCCTTTCCAGCACCATGAATGACCCAATAGAACATTCATGGATTTAATATCTCCATGTAAGATTCTAGGCACAGTCATGGTGTAAGTAGGCAAGTGCGTGGGCCACACTGAGTACAACCTCGTACCTAGCATCCCACTCCGCTCCTCCCTTTCCAGCACCATGAAGAAGCGAACTCAAGCTCAATAACACTTATACATACATATATATATATATATATATAAATCAAATATATGATGTAGGTGTTGATCGATGATGGGTTTTCTTCAATTTGCTATGTCCCTCTTCTTGATTTTGATTCCCCTGTTTCATTTTACTGCCCATGTATATATTATATATGCGTTAATATGAATTGAAAACCAAAACTTGATGATAGGTTTCTTCATTTTCTCCCTCTTGATTTTACCATCTCTTCTCCATTTCTTTCCTCTTGATTTTACTACCCCTATTTCTTTCCTCTTCAATTTTCGGAGGTGGCCGGAGGTGGCCGAAGATGGTGGTGGTCGGAGATGACGATCGGAGATAGTAACAGGAAATGATGATAAAGGTTGAAGAAGAAGTGAATGGAGATGATGTGCAAGAATGGTGACAAAAATTAAAAATTACATTTAGTGTCTTAATTTATCTAAAATTATATTTAAGCCCCAAATTGTTTAAAAATTTTAACCCCGTCAATTAAAATGGGTTAAATGCAACAAATTGAATAGTTGGTGGCATTAATTGCTAATTTTGGTAGTTGATAGGGCAAAGTGCCACTACCTCTATAGTTGAGAGGGGCAAAATGCAATTAACCCTAAATAGTAATATATTAGGCATTTTCAAAAATGTTTAAACATCTTGCCAAGGGGTTTGTAGCCCTTTGGCATCGTCCTTGTCCTCATAATAATAAAGAGGTTATGAATTCGTTCTACATGGACGTTGTTGAATTGATTATAAATTACAGAAAGTTATGATGATTTGTTCAAAAGGTGGCCATGAATCAAAAAAAGTTTTGATGATTTGTATGTGTAATTGTGTAAGGTCAACAAATCTTTGGATATGTTACTCATCACAATATGAATATAGCAAACACAAGTTAATTTAACAATAATGAGGAGTGATAACACAAAGCACACACACAACAAGAGATTTTGTTTTAAGGGTAGTTCTCTTGGTCAATGTATAATACATCTACTTTATGGGGTTGTGTTTATATACTCGATGAACGAATTGTAGTACAAAAGTTTGGCGGGTTTTAGATTTTAGATCATTTTTCTATAGGTGTACCCCTCTTATTTATAGGGTTAATGATACAGTAAACCCTAAAGTTTGTGTCAAATTCTATTCGTATACTCAAAGTTTCAAATGTTGCAAGCAAAACCCTGAAATACATTAAATGACATGTTTTAAACCTTCCGCCTAACTTCGTTTGTTTTTATGGACGGAATGCTGACATGGCTTACACGTGGATTTAGATTGGCAAAAAATATATATAAAAACAAAAACATAAAATGAATAAAGGAGAAAAAAAAATTTAAAAAGGAAGAGAGAAGGAAGGAGAAGATGCAGCCACAACCCTATCCCTTTCCCACCCCCGCTGCCTTAACTTGATTCAAGAAGTTCAAAGGTCAAAAAATGTGAGCCATGGATTTAAAAATTGGAGATATGGTATGGGCAAAGTTTAAATCTCATATGTAATAGCCGGGGTAAATTTATAGGCAAAGCTTTAGCATCTTACGAAGTTTGTGAGACAAAGAAAGAGTGGGTGTAATTGGAGAGAATAAGAAAAGTGTGATTGGAGGGAAGTTTTGATGTATTTTAATGGTGGGTGTGATTGAAGAAGAAGTTTTGATATATTTTAATGTTATGTGTGATTGAAAAAGAAAAAGAAGATGGAGAAGTTTTGATGTATTTTAATGGTAGGTGTGATTAGAGAGAAGAAGAATCCCCTTCAGCCCCATGCTTTCTCATTCTTGATATCTACAATGGCTCAAAGCATTTCAATTTGTCGCTATGGCAGTGAAAGTGGAGGTGGGGAGGGGGGGTTTACTGTTGATCTTTTTCTTCCTTCTCTCTCTTCCTTTTTTTATTTTTTCATTTAAGACATATCAGCATTCCGTCCAAAAATTTTAATGGGGTTAAGCGGAAGGTTTAAATCGTGTCACTTAATATACTTTAGGGTTCTGTTTACAACTTTTGAAACTTTAGGTATACAAATAGAATTTGACCCAAATTTTAAAGTATACTGTATCATTAACCTTTATTTATAATTACATATGATAGTTTTTTATTATGCAACAAACTGTATACCCATATAATATAGTCAACCACCTTCAGATTCTTTTACTGAGCTCAATCAAAATTGTAGTAATGCATTTGCTAGCTAGGCATCATCAAATAACCCAGAGGCTCGAACCCGGCCCAGCCTGTTTGACCAGTCAACGGGCTTTTGGGTAGCCCAAGCTTATTAGGGTTAGGCCATGGGTTGATGTTTAATTTTAAAGCCCTCTCATGGGCCGGGCCGGCCAGAAGCTTTTTAGGCCCACCCATGGCCCGGCCTAATAAGCCCATCAATGATGTATTTATTTATGTATTACTCAAACATAATTTATACAAGACATTATGAAAAATCATTCACATTTGTATTTAAAAACTTCAAAAAGTGACACTAATGAACAAAATAGAATTATAAAGTATCATCGAATACAATTTTAGAATGATAAAATAAATTAATAAAGTGCATTTAATCATATCGTCGTTGGAAGGTATACATTTATATTGATAGAATATTAATCCATATTTGAATAATATATCAATTCATGATATTCATTACATTACAAACAAAAATTGTTTATTTTTCTTTAATATGTTTAAAATGATTTTTTTTAATATTTTTAACATTTATTTATTTATTGAAAAAAAAAATCTCATTTGACTTGACCTATTAAGTCCAACCTAGCCCAGCTCGAAAATAGTCTGTTTGAGTAAACTACGGGTATATTTTCTATTTTTAGGCCCAGCCCAACCCATTGACCAGTGAAAGCCCACTAAACCGGTCCAAAAAAGCCCGTGGGTCTTAATTGCCCCGTTGGGTAGGCCACGCCCGGCCCATGCCCAACGTGATGCCACGGACTGAAGAAGGATTATTTACTTTTAGCCTCCTCAGTAAGTATAATTGTATTGAAAAAATTATTTCCTCGTATAAGAGAAAAAAGGGCCGCCGACTTGCTCTTAAAACATGGTTTAAGACTTGTAGAGAGCGGCAAGGGAAGATATTGCCCAACAACTTGGTTCACCTCCAACCACCGAATCGAATGATTTGTAACTGGTCTAAAATTCCCATAAACATGACGTGTGAACTCAATTCATCCTTATTGATGGTAGAGTTGTATCACATTGGATCATAAATTTGAGTGTGACAAAAAAAATAACAAGTGGATACTATAAACCTTTTTGTTTCATTCTTGAATCAATCCACAAAATACAGACTTTACTTTGTTCCTTCATATTTCAAGGTTTTAAGAGGGTAGAATGGTATAGGTGCAATAACTTTCCATAGGCATTTTGGTGGAAAATGATTTACTGAATTATCCGTCAGTTTGAGAGCGACCCCATCAAATTTATACTGCCTGAGAGACCTGTATTAAAAGATACCTTTTTACACGGTACCCATGCCATGAGTTTTAGTTTGAGTAGAAGATTGTTGGTTTCATTCCTCTCTCTATAAGATTTGAAGCGAATTTTTAGATTTTTTTTAATATATATATACAATCTTTTTTTTTTAAGGATCATCTTTAAGTTAAATAATTTAAGGACTCTCCATTTCAAGAGGTAAACCGATTAGTTTTTTTCATAAAAATTGGTGAAGATGATCTAAATAATGAGTAAATTATATCTATCAAATTTCATAAAAAAACTCAAACGAAAAATGGGTTAATTAAAGCCCACCTAGGGCCCGTGTTTTGAATTTTAATTATACTCAGTTAAGTCGCAGAGTGTGGAATATAATTTGATTTGCACGTAATCAAGATGATTAATATGATATTTTTAAAAAGTATTGAATTATAATTGTGAGATTACTGTATAAAGATAAGCAGTTCTTTTTTCTGTTTTTCTTGGGCTTTAGTGATTTATTAAGTCGGGGAATTGCAGTAATGGGCTCTGAACGCCAATTAATATAGTGTAAGGTATCAGTGTCTTGTATAAAACCATAAAATAATGGGCTGAATAGCTTTTCTTATTACAATATATATATATATATATAATTTGATCCCACTATTAATTATAATTTTTTAAGTTTAAGTAGTATCAACTATACACGAC
Organism: Lonicera japonica; assembly: GCA_021464415.1. Taxonomy (NCBI): domain Eukaryota; kingdom Viridiplantae; phylum Streptophyta; class Magnoliopsida; order Dipsacales; family Caprifoliaceae; genus Lonicera; species Lonicera japonica. The sequence goes on along the minus strand of CM038467.1, from coordinate 1,837,140 downwards.
AACTCAAATATATCCAAAATATACTCTAGACATATATATAATTAAAATAATTTAATATGTAGGTGGCCACGCACGCAAATGTCCACCTTAATTTATGTAGGTGGCCACGCTCATGCATGGACATATGTCCACCTTAATATTTGAGAAATGAATATTTTACTAGTAGTTTTGAGAGAAAAATAATTTAATATATATAATATAGAACTTTTTTCTTTTTTACACATCGCACCTCACCCCCGCACGCAATTACATATAATTTGTATTAACATTGTTTCACATGTTTTATAAATATTTTTTGTCACCTTAATGTTAAATCTTGAGTCTGTAACTGTTCCTTTAATATCAATACTTCCAAAGCTATCATTTTAAGGCATTCTGGAAACGAAAGTAAACATATCCATTTGAGAGGTAGGAGTACTTTTCTACAAACAATTTCACGAAACACAAAATAAAGTCCTTTTTGGCGGGTATACATTCCAAAAGTTGTCATGTTTTAATTTATACTCGTTCCATTTTAAATTGATAATTTTAATTTATTTTTGGATCATAATCAATGCACTGAATTTCACAATAAAAAATTAGTTATAATATGGACCGTTGATTAAGTTGAATTAATATTTTTCTTACAAAAATACCAAAACTAAAACAGAACTATCAATTTAAAACATAAAAAAGTAACATTTTCACCTTATTTATGGAAATTTATATTTGATTAAAAATGTTATTGATAATGGTGGATTCACCTTTTAGCAAGTATTGTCCCATAGAAATTGGATCTATACTTTTAGGCCTCGTTTGATTCAGGTATTAAGATCAGTGGGATTAATAATACCAGTATTAATAGTACTGGATTATTAATCCTGGTATTAATTTAATACCAATACCATGTTTGATTCATGCAGTATTAATATTGGGATATCCCATGCTAATGTTAATATTATGTTTGGTTCTGTAACTCGTATACGGGGATTATATTTTGAAATAACAACAAAAAATATTATTATTATTATTATTATTATTATTATTATTATTATTATTATTATTATTATTATTATTATATTATAAATAATAATAATAGTAGTAGTAGTAGTGGTGGTGCAAGGTGGGGGGGGGGGGGGCATGGGGGTGGTGGGGGTGGGGGCATGGGGGTTGGGGGGGTGGTGGTGGTGGTGGCATTTTTGAAAATATTATAATAGCAATGGCATTTTTGAAAATATATAGTTCATTTTTTTTAATCCTGGATAAACAATACCACATCCCTCCTGATATTAAATTATACCACAAAGAGTGGGATTAAATTAGTCCCGGTATTAATAATCCCAACACATTTGTGCGAACCAAACAAGGTATTATAAAAAAGTGGTATTAATAATCCCATCCCACTTTTTAATACCCGAATCAAACGAGGCCTTACGTTAACTAAATTTAGGAATGGTGATCTTTGAAATGCAAGTTTAGCGATGGAAGCCATTAATTTGGAACGCTGCAGGTGTTGAAGACATTTCAATCTTGGAATGGTGTTTTTGATGATCATATTTTTCAGATTCATTAGAAACCCAATTTTGTGATCTGTAGTAGATTTTTTATTGTAATATTGTGCAATGGTGATGGCACTAATTAAAAAAAATGTAATTTTCCTTACTGTACATTTCTTTTTATATATTATTAATGTAATGTAAAGGTTTGGAATGCTGGTGGTGATTTTTTTGTATACTACAGATATTGAAGATGAAACTATTACAGAAATCACTCACTATATATCTTTGAAGTAAAAAAAAAAAGTGTACCACAAATGCTGTTCTTTATTTATAGACGTCCCTCATCTGCTCACGAGAGTTGTTGGCCCTAACTGAATTTGTCACACCATTTTTATGGGTAACAAATTGGTGCATTAATTATGTAAATATCCGGATTTAATATATAATTTTAAAGCCTATTACATTTGCATGGATTCACTGAACTTGTGAGGCAAGGAATGTTTGAAAGTAATTAATTCATTAGTCCTTGTTTGAATTATATATTTATTATTATTATTGTCCTCTATCCTCTAAATTTCGTAGACTTCTGTTGAACTTTTCTAAACGGTTCAAAATAGGAGTCTAATACCTAAATTTTACGTACTGATTGTCAAAGCTAAACTCAATAGTACAACTCGTAAATAACTTTGTCTTAGTGCCGACAAACATTAAAAATTCCCGTTGTTGTAATTACAAAATAAGTAAAAAAAAAAAAAAACAATATAACTAGTATTTAAATTAATACTATTCAAATTGAACCGTTTAAAATTACTTAATTCGGAATTATCTAATTTGAGTATTTTGTTTTAAAAATAAATTAATATGTAAAGTTATAAATTTAAATTAATATTTAAGATATTAAATAAGAAAATGTAAAGTCATAAGTTATTTGTTATTATATATAATCGGAAGGTAATTCGGTAATTATGAAACTGTGTCAAGTTTTCGATTTTTCTACTTTGTCCTTACAATCTTTTTTAAAAAATAATTTTATTTTAGCGTAAGTAATGAAATTCAAGCCCCTGCTAATAGCGATGGTACATAGACTTGCAACCACTATGCTATATATTAGATTTTTATATAAAAAAAAAAGACTAAAATCAATTATATCTAAATCGCATACGTATAACGTGCGCATAAAATTCTAGTATTATATAATTTATAATTATTATACAAATTCATGCATAAAAAATTACACAACGTATATATTTTGTTAAAATGAAGAAAATTATAATTTCTCAATTTACATGTAATATTTATAATTTAGATCATTTATACAATCAAACAAGTGCAAAATTATTTCGGTAGAACGCGCTCAATCCATCTCAACAAAAAGAGATACATTATTAATTACGCATTAAAATTATAGATATTCTTTCATCCCAAATAAACTCATAGGAGTATTGATGGGCCAACTGTAATTAAATCTAATAGAGTCTGTTCTATTATAAATTTAAAACATGTTGCTTAAAGATCGAATCCGAACCCATTTTACTTGAACTAATTAATTAATACTTTTTCTTGTACATATATATTTGAATATAATCGAGATTGAAGTTGCTTGTCCCTGTTCTGTTATAACTAAATAATTAAATCAAGACAATATATATATATATATATAGCTAAATTAATTAAGTCATGTATGACATCATTTCTTCATATTTAAATAAATAGAGGCTCTAAACATGAAGACAATCAGGTACGACGTCATGGTCCTACCATTAATTAAACACCCTAATTAGTTCCTAATTATCTGTTGATACCAAAGAAGATCTTAAGATCTTTAATCGCTAACCAATTTGTCTCATATATGTTAAATTCAGCACCTTAATTTTCATTGTATTACTTTTCCAATTCATCTTCCTATGTACACGTTCTCACTGACAATAAATTTGTCAAGTTGAAAAATTAAAAATCTCTAACTGATATTGATATTTTAGTACTTCAAAAACAACGTAGCAAAATATTAATTTTAACCTTGGAGTAGAACGGATAGATAAAATTCTTAAACAATTTTACACAAAATTTCACTATATAAAATTGTGTCATACTTTTAATTATAAATTTTACTCTCGCAATTTTACTTTTTATAATTAAAAATTGCTTATAACATGAATTAAACATTCGATTCATAACATCATAAGTTCACAATTAACCACTATAATATCTATTTTTATTATCAAAGCTAAATATTCAAGTTATACACATATTATTTAATAATTTTTTGAACATGGAGTTACTTTATGTGAGTTGGTTGAAATGTCCAAATAGTGCTATACAAACTCGACCAACAACCTTAAGTTGTATAAAATATTAATATTATTGTTTGTTTTCATAAAAATAAACTATAAACATGAGCACATTAATTATTTTATGGAGGAAATTAAAGGACATATTATTTAAACAAACAAAAATAAATAAATTGATTCCATCAATCCGCTCCAATTATGATGTTGTTGTGTAACGTGTGACCGATGCTAACATCACAGCCAAGCTAGTTTGACTTGTATTCCCTACATTTAGTTGGACCTGATTCCCAAAATCTGATTGTTATTCTGCCATTAAGGCATAACCTCTTTTATGGAACACAGTAGTTTGTTGTGAAAGCATCCTTCAATTTTAATCAGGGAAAATAGTGTTGCTAAAATATCCTCCTATAAGTAAAACCTTATTTTCTTTTTGTTTAAATTAGTATTTGCTTTTACTCCTTAACATTGAATAAATATTTACTATTGGGAGTTAATACTGGTGTTTGTTGTAAGTAATTAATGTTTAATCTTAATTAATGATCGAAATTTTTGTCAAAGTGTTGCCTTTAATCTTTTTATTCAAAGCCTATAGATGTTTAAAGTAATAAGAAGAAGACGAATAAAATAAATTAAATGTTATATATCAAAATTTAAAACTAAATAAATTCAAAATATAACACACAGAATATTAAAAACAAAAATCTGACACATTTTCTCAAAGTTCACTCAACATTCAAAACAAACAACTACATAAAATAATTATTTTGCATCGAAACAAGCTGATCTATTTATCCTTCAAGTTATATATATATATACAGAGCATTTCTCATAAGAACTTTAAATTAAGGTTCTTATTTAGGAACTTACTTTTTTGGCATGCTTTTTGATAGAATTTTTTGATGAAATTTGATGTGGATATTTTTCATCGTGTGTAGAACATCTTCACCAAATTTTATCAAAAAATTCAATCGGAAAGTGGGTTAACTACATGATTAAAAAATATTGAACATACATATATATATATATATATATATCTATTTTTGGACCAGAATTTTTCAATCTTATAGTTAACCTATTTTCTGGTTGAATTTTTTGATGAAATTTGGTGGAGATGTTCTACACGCGATGAAGAACATCCCCACTAAATTTCATCAAAAAATTTCATTGAAAAACGTGTCAAAAGTGCAAGTCCGTAAATAAGGACCTTAAGTTAGGTCCTTACTTGAAATTTTCCATATATATATATATGCAAGTGCCCAAAATTATGTGTATACAGTACTAACTCTGCACAAATATCCTTTTTGAGGATCTGCAAAATAAAAGGGAAATCTCGTTGATTCTTGTATTTGATAAATAATTAAAAAGCAATTTGAAAAAAATTCTATCTAAAATATGGAAAAAATCTCATAAAAAGTAGTAGTGTTTCCGATTATTTTATTTTATGTAAGATGTAGATGGAATTACATAGTAATGGAGGGGCGATCTAAAGCGTAAGAAGAAGAAGAAGGGAAAGTATTGAAGGAAAGGCCCATAACGGGAACACCAAAAGAGGTCTCGAGAAGAAGGCGCTGTTGAAAAGCCTCGAGGCTGCTGCCGGCTTCAATCATGTCTTTTACCAAAGAATTATAATAATCCTTTATCTTCTTTAGCTTCAGCCGCACTCGCCGGACTAATCTTGCCAAAAGTAGTCCTCGCCGGGTCTTCTTCTTCCCACCAAGACGCACAGTGGCCTGCCTCTTCCGCCGCAAGGGTATTCGCCACCGGAAGATGGCCGTTGTCGTGTGGGTGTACGGGAGATTTTGGTTGACGCTGCCTCCGAGATTTGAAGCCATGTGAGAGTTAGAGAGAGAGAAAAGAGAGCTTGGTTTATGGAGAGTTAATTAAAAGAGTTTACACATGGTTGTGAATTGATTTTGCGTGGACTAGTAGTGTCCGTCCAGCCTCCCCATGTGGCACTTGCCTTCGGCTTTCGTACGCCAGTTGGCTCCACGACCGGATTTAAAAGAGCAATGCTGATTATGAGTGATTTTGATACAATACGTAATATATTAAATATATTGTGTATTGTATTAAAAATTTAATATGTTAAAATTTATTATTATTGCTATATTAAAATTTTAGTATATTGAAATTTGAAATACTGAAATATTGGTATGGCACGTTTTAGTACAATAAATTATCAAGAAATCAATTTTAAAAAAAATAAAATTATAAGTGGACAGTCAAAAGTGAATATTTTTTGCTAAAACAAAATAATTAAATTATTTTTACTTACATTTAGTTAAGTTTTTGCAATCGATTGTTCCAAAAACACTAAATCATATGTAAATATTGTTGTATTATAAATTATAATCAGCACATACACATCTATCAGATACTTGGAAGCCGAATGAAGATAAATATTTGACTTTTGAAGTTTAATAGGATTAGCATTTGATTGATTAAGGGAGGCCGAATAATAAGTGTATATGTTATTTAAATTACTAATTCATCATCAGGGATGTGCAAGATATAGCAAAAAAAATAAAAATAAAAATAAAGAAATATAAGTGAATAATAAAAAATATGGCAAACAGTTAATATATATATATATATATATATGTATGGTGAATGGAAGAGATAATATGAAAAAGAAATAATTAATCTTAAACGAATTGAAATAGATCTAATAGAATTAGAAAGAGCAGGGTTAGATGAAGTAATTGACATTAGATATTGTGAGACGGTGGCAACAGTTATGGCGAATGGTATAGGCGTCGGCGACTGTTGTGGTGTGGGCGTATCACGTATGGCAATAGCGTATGGTATGAGCGTTGACAGTGGTAGCTGTTCTTACTCTCTAAGATCCGTGGGTGTGCTGGATAAAAGAGAGAAAAATAAAGAAAGAGACCATATTTGTGGGCTACGGCTGTTTGAGTGAAAAATAAAAATGAAAACATAAAAGTAAAGTGACTAAGTGAGGTGAGTCATGAATGATATAATTGGTATTTAGTATTAAAATCTAAATGAAATATTATTTTGTATTAATGGTATAATTGGTATGGTACAATACAAATATCGATCGGTATTATACTATTACCAAAATTCGGTACACTTTGATAATGGTACGGCATGGTACAGGTTGGTATGGTAATAATAATATAAAATCCACCCCTATGGTTGCTTATCTATTTTCATTTTATATACACATTCTTTTACCCCCAAGCACATAGTTCAGTTGGCACGGAATTGTTTTAGCTTAACTAAGATTTAGCTTTGTCCCTTAATATGGTTATACCCGACTCGAAGTGGTTGCTTACTTACCACCATTTTTCGTACCAAAAAAAAAATATACACAAAATAGCAAGATTGGCAAGAACAAAAAACTTGAGTTTGAGGATAAATTTCTCAATTGGTCGGCTATTGAAAACTACTTTTATGGCAATCGTGGGTTTCCAAGATGGTCTAGTATGTAAGCCTCCCAAAAGATGGGCCATCGACCATGGGCTTAGTTAAAAGTTCATTTGTAATTATTACTTAAAAAAAAAACTAATATCAATGAAAGAGATTTTGAAATTTAACATTTTAAATTTTAAACTAAGAATTATAATTTTAAATATATAAATTATCCATGAGCGTAACACCCTCACATTAATTACCATGGTTTAACTCGCAATTAAAGCCTACAGTGTTATTAACCCATCTTAGACAGACTAAGGTGGGTAATAAAATATTCAACTATATATACAAATAGCACGTGACACTAATTAATATAATATCTACTTTCATATATTTACATTATTGTACTTAAACTTTTAATAATATAGGACTAAATATCACACGTAATACATAAACAACAAAATATCTTTAAGAAGTTTAAACATTTCCAGCAGACCTTAGTTAGTCGTCATAGCCTTAATATTCACCTCCAAAAATAAAATTATATCAGAACTTTCTACGACGTCTCGAATCTCGCTGTATCTTTAGTATCCAAATTCTTTTGTGTACATACAATATTTTATAAATAGGAGTAAGTATGTCATTCAGTTGGGGGCAAAAGGTTTGATTTAAAAGCATTACAGTTACAACATCTTGTGTTAAGTTTACGAAATATAAAAACCACACAAATAATGCAAGAGGCAGGTATTTAACTCATGATTTATAATATTGCATGCTTATACTTATGCAAGTTACCTCTTTTGTGTCAACCTATTTACAAACCTTGTACGATTTATGCCGACAAGAATCCAAGCCAAAGTTATAATGTATAGTCTATTCGCGCCATGATCATAACAATGGAATTGGACAATCTCGTCCCTTAATCTTCGAAAACAAAAATGATCCATAGTGCGTTGTCATTATCTAGATTTTTGAGCTCTTCACCGCTAGCTCTAAACCATAAAACCTTACTCCCCTAGGGGATTAAAGATTTTCAACTCAAAGGCACCGAGCCCTACCTTATTTTCAACCGGCAAGCACTATTCACATAGAGAATTTTCACCTCCAAGAGCATACCACATTAATAGATATAATTGACACTAAGATCTCATAATATAAATAATACCAAGACGATAAATTAATCCACCATAAACTTATTAAGAGAAATAATAAATCATCCATTGGCTAAGCCGAGATCGATAATAAAGCTTTGATGTAGTCGTGAACCTTGGTTGACACCAAGACAATACAAAGTACGCTTACAACACCAATAATTTCTTCTTAAACAATCTATGTTATATAAACTCCAAATATTCTCACTCTATACTCCTTCTTTCAAAGTGTATAATTAATTATTCAATTTTCATCACACCAAACAGTCCATTTCTAAGGAATATATAAATTTCCACTAAATACAAAATAAATTTAAAGTTAAAATGACATGTATTACATATAACCATAAATCAATACTCAATGAATCAAGAATATCATCATATTTAACAAAAATATTTAATTGATGGCACGTGTGAGTAGAACATCATAATTTCTCAACATTTGAAATCAAATCACTAATTTTAAAGCCAAGAAACCCCTACCTTAAGTTGTGGGACTAAGGAGATAAAGATGGAGATGATGACCCGAAATCTTGATCGACAAAACTTTAAAATTTCTACGTCATCGGGCTCCTTTCGATGCGTAGAGTAATTTTTTCTTAAGAAAAAATTATGATCTAAAGTGTTTAAATGATTGTATTTTTAGAGAAAGAAAGCTTGAAGTACATTTAATGGTGTTTTGGGATAAACTTTAGAGATGAAAGATAGAAAAAGAAGCTTAAAAGATTTTTTTTTCATCACCGACCTACAACAGGCCCATGTTGATTCCTAACAAGTACTTGTTGAAGATCAATGCACCTTTTCATTTCTGGGAAGTTTCAACAGACCCCTGTTGTTGGCAAATGCACTTTTGCATTTCTGGGTCATTTCAATAGACCCATGTTGGTTAAAAAATATATAAAATAGATACTCAAAATCTTTTATAACCAAAACCTAACCAAGACAACCAAAAAATTAAACTTTAAAACAAATGATGAATCATAATTACTACTAATTTAAACACAAGGAGTTATAATGAAAAATTATATACTAAAAAAAATAAAAGAAAATAATGAATTAATATATTAAAAATTATATATATATATATATATATCATATTTTATATTTATTATTATGTTAGAAATTAAAAAAAACTTAATAAATGAAAAAGATAGTGGAAAAACATAAAAGCATTAAAATAAAATAAAAAACAAGAATATATAAAAACAAATATTTATTTAGAATTTGAAAAGTACTAATGTGTGACACGTATCACATTTATTATGAGTCACATATCATGTTGTATTAAACAAATAATATTTTTTAATGACGTGTAATCAAATATTATCATTTTTTGTAAAAATATACCAATAGCCACTAAATGAGTAAACAACAATTTTGGCTACTAAACTATTACTCAATTTCATTTTGCCCACTAAACTTTTTTTGTTTCATTTCACCTACTAAACTTTGAAACTGTTTCATTTACCCCACTCTGTCTGTTGGTCGGATTTTAACCCTGGATAACCCTAGATTGGGAGGGGGGGAGAGGTGAATAGGATTTATGAAACTAAATGTGGAAGTAAAATTTTTAAAAAAAAAGTTTAACCAAAACAACTTAGCTAAACAAATGTATCAAGTAAATGGCAATTCAATAAAGCAAACTCAAAAGCAAGCAATAATATAGTAAAACAATAAATAGCTTGAGTTAGAAAGATTAAATCAATTGAAGCTCAAGACGTTTTATTCTCGCGGTTCGGTTGTCTAAATCATACATCCAAGCTCGGATAGTTCTCCCGAGAATTTTCACGAAAATCGATTTTCTTTCAAGTGAAAATCAAACCGCTACAAA